>JAKSZT010046586.1:13422890-13528686 GCA_026826555.1 Tolypeutes matacus
TATTCAAATGCTTTGCACACTTATTTATTGGGCTGTTTGTTTTCTTATGGTTGTTTGAGTTCTTATAGTTAATATCTGGGTGTTGATCTTAATAATGGGTTCTACTCAGATCTTTATTATCTGCATATTACCCTTTTTTTTTTTTTAAGTTTATTTATTTACTTTATCCATTTAAACCCCCCCCTTCCCCATTTGCTGTTTTGTGTCCATTCACTGGGCAGTTCTGTGTGTCTGTTTCCTGCCATCTCTTCTCATCCTCCTCCTCCAGTCTTTACCGAGACCTCCGATGTAGGAGAGACGTGTTCTGCCGCCTGTGCCACCTCGGGTCCTGGTTTTCGGAGCTTTCGGATTATCTCGTCTTGTCTCTCCCCTGCGTCTCTCTCCTGTTACATCATCATCTTGATGCATGGCTTCTGGGTCATCTTGCTGCATGGCTCCTGGGGCTCACTGGCACACAGAGCCTGGCAGCCCATGTGCCTTCTATATATATATTTTATTTTACCGGGAGGTCCCGGGGATCAAACCCAGGTCCCTCCATATGGCAGATGGACGCCCAACCATTTGAGCCACACCTGCCCCCTGCATATTACCTTTTCTATATTACTTTCCTATATTTGCTTGGGCAAGTCAGATTACCTTTCTAGGTCACTTTCCTCAGTTGTAAATCTAGGATAATATTTACCTCCCTGTGGTGGTTGAAAGGATTGAATTAGATAACATATACAAAACACTTATCACAGTGCTTAACACAGAGTAAGCACTCAAAAATATCCTTTCATAGTTTTTATTGGATAATTTCTATTTAGTTATTAAAATTATTTTATATTCACTAAACATTTTTATTATTGCATATGAAAAGACCTATGCAATTTGCAAAGCACATTTACATGTATAATATTGTTACTATCATGTATGGGTATTGAAGTAGAAATTCTTTTATTTTATATGAATGCAAAACTTTTAGTGTGTAGTAAGCTGAGGGCTCTCAAATGAACTTCTTAGAGTGTACTATAAATAAAAGTGGATGCCCAAGATCTAGTTGCATATACACTCTTCTGGTAGAATGTGATTGATATTCACCAAGCATTTTGCTCACTAATTTTACTTTTCTATACCCATCTTTGCTTTTATTTTCCCCAAACTTTTACTACTACTAAAATGTAGTCCCCTAAAGAGGTTATAAAAATGATTTCTTTGAGTGGTATTAAATGCCAACTGCTGCTATTAGTGTTTGGGAAAAATGGTGCTCATCATATAAATGTTTATCCCCAAAGTAATAAAATGTATAGATATAAAACAAATGTGATACATGAAATGAAATGTGAAAAGCAATGCCATAAAACACAATACATACACATTAAAATATCTCATTCTAATGTGTCAAAATGTTCCTTTTTTCCATTAGGAAATTTGTCATGTATTTTGCTAGACTTTGATTGAAAATGGAAGGATATAGTAGGTTTTATTTTATTTTATAAAATTTTGATTTCTTGTTGTCATAGTAAAATTAATGCTCTTCTACCCAAAATACAAACCTAGACCATTGCCCACCATGCTCAACAAATCACCCCTTTCCCAGTTTTAAAGGCTACTCTTATTCCATGAACACCTCTCTTTACTTTCTGCTTCTTCACCTTTCTCTCCCCAACTAACACTCATCCTTCCAACCTTCTTTTATCCTCTCATGTAATCCATCTTACCTTTTAAGGGTCCATCAGAATACGTTACCTTCTCTAAAAGGTCTTATATAACCTCATTTGGAATTAATCACTGCCTTTTTTTTTTTTTTTTTTGCCTTCAAGTTGATTAGATTATATTGTGAGTGTATCATATTATAATTCCTTGTATATGCACGTTGCTAGGGAAGTCATGGACATATTTGGCAGCAGTCTTCCAGCCCTCACCTACCCCTCTCCTTTTCCCCTTATCTGTTTATGTACAGGTGTTTGGTATGTTTCCATTTGTGCTAGTTTGCATGCAAGTGTCTGGTTGTGTCTGGTTGTTGATCACAGGCGGCTAAGGAGATGTTACATCTGAACCAGCCCCAGCTGCTTGCCAGTGTATGTTCAAATCTTTTGAACACACCCTCCCCTGGAGTATATAAAAGCAATACAAAAGTCCCTCATCCCCAACATGAAGTAAGGGATGCGGAGCTACCTACCCTGACCCAGGCAGTTGGCCTTTCCAGAGACCAGCCATAATGGGATCTCTTCCCCTGCTCTTTAGGATCCTTTGTGCTCTGTAAGTAATAAAGCAATCATTGCTGAGAGTCACTGTTGTTTCTGAGCCTGTGGTTCCCACTATATACTCTATAACGACTCACTCCGCACATGTGTAAGTGTGTGTGTTTGTGTCCCAAATGGCAGAGTCTATTATTTCATTCATTTTTAAAATTTTTATTATTATTATTTTAAAAGATATTTAGATTACATAAATGTTACATAAAAATGTAGGGGATTCCCACTTGCCCCACTCCCTACCCCTCCCATTCTTTCCCACATTAACAATGTCCTTCATTAGTGTGGTACATTTGTTACAATTGATTAACACATATTGGAACATTGCCACTAAGTGTGGATTATAGTTTACGTTATAGTTTAAACTCTCTCCATCACAATTTTGTAAGTTATGACAAGATATATAATGGCCTGTATCTGTCATTGCATTGTCATTCAGGGCAAACCCAATGTCCTGAAAATGCCCCCCTTTTTTCCCTCTCCCTCCCCTCAGAACATCCGGTGGCCCCTGCCTCCACATCAATGATAAAAATTCTTCCATTGCTAGAATCACAATAAGTCTATAGTATAATACCAGTGAATCTACTCTAGTCCATCGTTCATTCCCCAATCCTGATGATTCTGGAATGGTGATGACCACTCCGCCTTTAATTGAGAGGGGGCTTAGATCCCATGGGGCAAATGGATGGGACTATCTTGCTTGCAGTTGTAGACTCTCTCTGTTCCTTGGGATGGCCATTGTCCATCATCATATCCTTGTTACTTGTCCTAGGTGAGTCCAGTGAATTGGAGAGTAGGTGTTGCAACTCTGTTGAGATTCAGGGCCCAACGGGCACATGGACATTCCAAGATTTAAGTCTCTAGGACATAAACCTATCAACTCTAGTACTAACTATAGGTTCAAATAGAAGGGGCAGAAAAGCCATGTGTAGTGAAACCACAACTGAGTCCAACTCTGTCATACTGGGGAGCATAAATTCCAAAGTAGGGCCAACAGGTAGGGTGCCAAACAACTGAGCTGTCAGCTCTGCCTGTAGTGTCTGGATGTCTCCAGATCCCTCAAGAGCCCTGCTATTGGAAGCAATATTTACTGTGGCAGTCAATGAGAGCCTGCTGAGACGTGCATAAGCATAACCTCTGAAATGACCTCCTGTGTTACTTTGAAGTCTCTAGGCCATATAAACTCATTTGTCTTTATCCTTTTCCCCTTTTTGTCAAGGTTGCATTTGCTAGTTGCATTGCTAGTTGGTGCTTGATTGTAATCCCTCGGTGCCAGGGAGGCTTATCCCTGGGAGCCCTGTCCCACAAGGTGGGGGCATAGGGGGGAGGTAATGCATTTATATGTTGAGTTTGGCTTAGAGAGAGGCCACATTTGAGTAACAAGGAGGCTCTCAGGAGCTAACTCTTAGGCACCCTATAATACTAGGCTAAGTTTCAAATTCAAAAGAAAGGGTTCACAAGTACAGTCATCAATATCATGGGGCTGTCAATGGTCCATCCTCCTTCACTAGTCACTGCCACTGTACTCGGGGGATTCTTGGTATCCCACAAGAGAATGTGGCTAAACTCCCCAGGATGGGAATTGGATATTCTTTCAGTATTGTGTGAATCTCCATCCACTGTGACAATGTCCCACTTGAACTCATTTCTATGTCTTAGCGGTATGCCCCAGGTGAACCTCTTCCCATGCATCCCACATCATTGACACCCTGCACCAATGATCCTCCCCTGCAATAGTTGTAACCCTTCTGTGATCCAAAACTTCTTAAAAAATTAAGCCAACAAAATAACTGAATAGAATTAATAAGAAAATGAAATAATGATAGTTTTAAAAATGACAAATAAACTACAAAAATTGAAAAGAATTTTATATAATAAAAAACGAAAAATAAAAAAAAAATTGGCTTTATATCTTTCATCACTGTAACATCTGTTGTCTTTTTTTTCTTTTTTTAAAAACAATTTATTGAAGTTTATCATTCATACATCAGCATACATAAACAATAATTGTTCAGTAAACATTTTGAACTTACAAAACAAACATGCATAATACCATACAGGGCTCCCACACGTCACCCCACCACAAATACTTGGCATTGTTGTGAAACATTTGTTAACAAATTATGAAAGAGCATTGTCAAAGTAACTTCTATAGTCTGTATCTTACTCCCCTAAACTTTTTTTTTTAAGGATTTATTTATTTATTTATTTGCTTTTATCCATTTTTAACCCTCCCCCCCAGTTTTTGCTGTTTCTGTGTCCATCACTCGGCAACTTTCCATGTCCGCCTCCTGCTCTCATCCTTCTCCTCCTGTCTTCAATGAGACTTGATCCTCAGAAACTCTGATGTGGTAGAGAGGCATCCTACCTCCCATGCCACCTGAGTTCCTGGTCCTTCGGTGCATCTTGTCCTAGCTTTCCCTTGTACCACTCTCCTGCTATGTCATCATCCCACTGCGTAGCTCGTGGGGCCTTGCAGCTCTCCCACGCACGGAACCTGGGACCTCACCCATGCACGGAGCCTGGTGGTGCACCCACCCACGGGCCTGGAAGGCCCCCCCCCATTGTGGGGCCTGATGGCGCACCCACCAACGGGGCCTGGCGGCCTGTGCACTCTCCACATCCTTCTTTTTTTTAATTTTTGCCGGGAGGTTCCAGAGATCGAACCCAGGTCCCTCAATTTGGGAGACAGACGCCGAACCATTTGAGCCACATCCATCCCCCTGTTATATCTCTTAAGGTTGACCAAAGATACCTATAGTTACAGTCATTTCCCATACAGGATGGTCATATAATAAATCAGGCTTAGTTTATCACCAGCATTCTAAAAACCAGACCTAGGGAGAAAAACTAGGTCTGGGGACACATGGATGGTTTCTAATACAGCGAATGTTTAGCCTACCTTGATTATCACAAAATCAGGACAGTGAGAATATTCGCATAGATCTGTTGTCTTGTATGTACAGTGACATCTTCCATTTTTCTCCCCAGTGTCTTATTTTTTTCATTTTTTCTTCAAAGAAGTTTTAGGTTACAGAAAAGTCATGTGTGGAATATAGGGGATTCTCATAGATCCAAAATCCTCTCCCTTTCCCCCTTTCCCCTATTAATAACGTTTTACATGTGGATGGTACATTTGTTACAATTGATTTACAAATATTGAAGCATTGCTACTAACCATGGTCAATGATTTACATTATGACTTAAATTTTGGACTATACACTTGTAGCAGTTTGGCAGTTTGATATAGTTATGAATTCCAAAAATAGATATTGGATTATGCTTGTAAACTGGTCTGTTAATCTGGGCATGATTAAGTTATAATTAGGGCGTTGACAGGGCCACATCAGTAGGGTGTTGAGCCCCACCCCTTGGTGGGTGGGATCTCAAAGATAAAAAGACATGGCAAAGGACAGAGTTGGAGTAGTTTTGATGTTGGAGTGTTAATGCTGGGACCCAGGGGAGTAAGCCCACAGAGGACCTTGGTCGTGAGGAAGGAAAGAAGGCCCTAGGAAAAGAGATGAGCGGTTCGCCTGACAGTTCACAGCTGGCCTTGTGGAGAGAGGCAAAGCCTAGAGAGCCTCATAGTCTACAGCTGACCTTGTGGAGGAAACAGAGGAGCTAAGCCCTGAGAGAAATGCAGCCCTGGAAAGAGAGGAACTCAAGAAGCCTGAACCCTGGCAAATGTCGGCAGTTGCCTTGCTCCAACACATGGCAACAGACTTTGGTGAGGGAAGAAACTTATGTTTTATGGCCCAGTAACTGTAAGCTTCTACCCCAAATAAATACCCTTTATAAAAAGCAACCGATTTCTGGTATTTTGCATCAGCATCCCTTTGGCTGACTAATACAACACTTTTATAAATTTTGATGAAATTTAACGTGGCCTGTATCCATTATTGTAAGATCATGTAGAACAATTCCAATGCTCCTCAAATGCCCCATGTTCCATCTATTCTATTCCTCCCTCTCCCTCCCCTCAGGATCCACGAAAAGAACCAAGCTTCACTCTATGAAGAGCAAGATTCATAGGTACTTGCAACAACATTGAGTGCTTAACATACTGGCCTGTCCTCCCCTATTAGGCACTGCCTATGCTCTCGAGAAACTCCCATCCCTCTATTTGAGAACATAGCAGGACTCCCCAGGATGGGAGTCCAGTACCTTCCCATTCATTGTGTGGATCTCCACCCAATGATACAATGCACTATAACATACTCCCTAGAAGCCTGCCCCAGTTGCTCTGTCCCACATGCCCCCACCTCCAACACCCTAAACCAGTAACCCTCCCCTGCCGTATTTGCCAAAAAAATATTCTCAACTGTATTAGTCAGCCCAAAGGGGTGCTAGTGTGAAATACCAAAAGTGGGTTTGTCTTTATAAAGGGTATTTATTTGGGGTAGAAGTCCACAGTTACCAGGCCATAAAGCATAAGTTTCTTCTCTCACCAAAGTCCATTGCCATGTGTTGGAGCAAGACAGCTGCCGACATTTGCCAGATTTCAGGCTTCTTGGGTTCCTCTCTTCCTGGGGCTGCATTTCTTTCCGGGCTTAGCAACTCTGTTTCCTCCACAAGGTCACATGAGTGGCTCACTTCTCTTCTCCTGGGGCCTTCTCTCCAACATCAAAACTCCAACATCAAAACTGCTTCTCAAAAACCCGCTCCCTCTGTCCTTTGCCTTGCCTTTTATATTCGATTTCCCCACCCACCAAGGGGTGGGGCTCAACGCCCTACTAACGTGGCCCAGTCAATGCCCTAATCATAACTTAATCATGCCCAGATTAACAGATCAGTTTACAAACATGATCCAATTATATTTTTGGAATTGATAATTACACAAAATTGCCCAATGGCTACACCAGCGTTGTAGTTTTGACCACATAACTGCAAATCCTCAGAGTTCATCTGCTCCCTCCCCTGACCCTCCCTGACCCTCCCCCCGGTTCCATAGATAGTGCAATCTCCCTTCCCTACCCTCCTCACAGGCCAGCACTGCCCAACCCAATAGCATCACTGTGCCACTGTCATGTCCATCTACTGCACAACTACACTCTTCTACCTTATAGATTTTGCCCATATGGGTGTTGACTCACAACCTTCTTCTCCCTTTCTGTCTCCTATAAACCTATCTTCCAGACTCTAGCTCTGTGAGTCTGCTCAATTTGCTTAATTCATATCAGTGAGGTCATGCAATATTTGTGCTTCAGTGCCTGGCTTGCTGCATTCAAAAAAAGGTCTTCAAGGCTCATCCATGTTATCCCATGTATTAATACTGCATTCCTTCTTAAAGCTGAGTAATATTCCAATGTATGTATATACCAGAGTTTACTTACCCATTCATCTGTTGATGGACATTTGGATTGTTTCCAACTTTTGGCAATAGTGAATAATGCTGCTATGAACATTGGTGTGCATATATCTGTTTGTGTCCCTGGGTATATTCTTCTAGGTATATACCCAGCAGTGGGACTGCTGGATATTATGGCAGTTCTACAGTTAGCTTCCTGAGGAACCACCAAACTGTCCTCCACAGTGGTTGCATCATTCTGCATTCCCACCAGCAGTGGTTAAGCAGTGGATAAGGGCACCATTCCTCCCCATCCTTTCCAACACTTTTAGTCCTCTGTTTTTTTAATAGCCTCCAGTCTAATTGGTGTAAGATGATATTTCATTGTAGTTTTTTGATTTGCATTTCCCTAATAGCTAGTGATGTTGAGCATCTTTTCATGTGCTTTTTAGCCATTTGTATTTCTTCTTTGGAGAAGTGCTTATTCAAATCACTTGCCCATTGTGGCAGTTTGATGTAATTATGAATTCCAAAAACATAATTGGATCATGCTTGTAAACTGATCTGTTAATCTGGGCATGATTAGGTTAGGATTAGGGCATTGAGCCCCACCCCTTGGTGGGTGGGGAATTGAATATAAAAGGCAAGGCAAAGGACAGTTGAAGCAGTCTTTTGAGAAGCAGTTTTGATGTTGGAAAGAAGGCCCCAGGAGAAGAGAAGCAAGCTGTTCGCCTGATTGTCTACAGCTGACCTTGTGGAGGAAACAGGAGCTAAGCCCGGAGAGAAATGCAGCCCCGGGAAGAGAGGAACCCCAGAAGCCTGAACCCTGGCAAACACCGGCAGCTGTCTGCTCTAACACGTGGCAATGGACTGTGGTGAGAGAAGAAACTTAACGCTTTATGGCCTGGTATCTGTGGACTTCTATCCCAAATAAATACCCTTTATAAAGACCAACCCATTCTTGGTATTTCACATTAGCACCCCTTTGGCTGACTAATACACCCATTTTTTAAATGGGTTGTTTGTCTTTTAATTTTCGAGGCGTAGGATTTCTTTATATATGCTGTATATTAGGCCCTTTTCAGATATATGGTTACCAAATATTTTCTCCCATTAAGTAGGCTGCCTTTTCACTTTCTTGACAAACTTCTTTGAGGTGCAAAAGTTATTAATTTTGAGGAGGTCCCATTTTTCTATTTTTTCTTTTATTGCTTGTGCTTTGGGTGTAAAGTTCATGAAACCATTTCCTAATACAACATCTTGTAGATGCTTCCCTATATTATCTTCCAAGATCTCTATGGTCTTGGCTCTTATATTTAGATCTTTGATCCATCTTGAGTTAATTTTTGTATCAGGCGTGAAATGGTGTTCCTCTCAATCTTTTGGATATCCAATTCTCCAAGCACCATTTGTTGAAGAGGCCATTCTCTCCCAGTTGAGTGGGCTTGGTGGCCTTGTCAAATATCAGATGACTGTGTATGTGAGGATATATATCAGAACTCTCAATTCAGTTCCATTGGCCAGTATGTCTATCCTTGGGCCAATACCATGCAGTTTTGACCACTGTAGCTTTGTAGTATGTTTTAAAGTCAGGTAGTGTGATTTCTCCAATTTTGTTTTTCTTTTTCAATATGTCTTTGGCTATTCAGGGCACCTTGCCCTTCCAAATACATTTTATAGTTAGCTTTTCCAATATAGTAAAAAATGCTATGGTAATTTTTATTGGGATTGCATTAAATCTGTAAATCAGTTTGTGTAGGATAGAATCTTGATGATATTTAGTCTCCCTATCCATGAACAGGGAATATTCTTCCACTTATTTAGATCTTCTTTGACCTCCTTTAACAGTTTTGTATAGTTTTCTGCATACAAGTTATTTACATATTTAGTTAAATTTATTCCTAGGTATTTCATTCTATTGTAAATGGGATTTTTTTCTTGATTTCCTCCTCAGATTGCTCATTATTGCTGTACAGAAATGCTACTGATTTTTGCACATTAACCTTATAAACTGCCTCTTTCTTGAACTCATTTATAAGCTCTAGAAGCTTTGTTGTATATTTCACAGGCTTTTGAGGTATAGGATTGTATCACCTGCAAATAGTGAAATTTTTACTTATTTCTTTCCAATTTGGATCCTTTTAAAACTTTTTTTTTTTTGCCTACGTGCCTGTGCAAGTACTTCTAGCACAATGTTAAATAAGAGCAGTGACAGTGCACATCCTTGTCTTGTTTCCGATCTTCGAGGGAAAGCTTTTAGGATTTCACCATTGAATATTGATGTTAGCTGTGGGTTTTTCATATATACCCAACTTTTCCTGTTTCCTCATAATTTTTGGCTTGTTATTTTTTGCTGATGTCTAGGCATCTGAATATGTTGGTGAATTTGCTCTGATGGCCAATTTCTCTCTCTTGCCTGTTGTCTTTTTTTCACAGCTCTTCTTTGATATTTGGTTTAATTTATTCTAAGTCTTTAAAAATTGGCCTGCTAAAGTTATCAAAATTGAACCAGGGACTCCCTAATGAGGTACAAATTTTCTTCCAGTAGTTCAGGTTAAGTGAGACCTATAAGCAGTTTTCCTCTGTGCAGTTTCCAGACCAGCAAGCAGATGGCACTCATTAGTGCACCTTTCCATGGAGGTGTTTTCTTTCGATCTTGACTTTCCAGTGTTTTGGTCTGGCCAGAGCCAAGATTCAAAGTGGGCTTTGCTGGCTGAATTCACTGAAGAGACTCCTCTCCCTGCCGATTCCCCTTCCCTTTTCCTGTGAAACAGGCTTACAGGGAGGAAGACGTTTATTTCCTTTTCAGTCAGCTACAATGAGCCAGGGGTTTTATCCCCGATTGAGAGTAGGGGATAGGACCCCTTCCCAGCCGCTATGGTGGTTTGGTAATTCACATTGGTTGTTTTGGGTTCTTTGTCTCTCTGCCCCTCACCCTCCTGGGAGTTATATTGCACTTTCCTTGTCTGCTGACCCCCAAAGCAGATCCCTCAGGCAGCTTTTGTCCCCTTCTCCATTGTTTTTGTGAGAGAGTTGAGTCTTCCCTGCCTACTCTGACATCATCTTCCCAAAATGCCTCTTTTTTCTTTTTTCTCCCCAGCTTGACTCATTTCAAGTGTCTTGTTTTCAAGTTTGCTGATTCTTTTTTCTATCAGCTCTAATCTGTTGTTGAAACCCTCCCAGGAATTTTTCATCTCAGTTATTATGATCTTCAACTCCAGTAGTTCTGTTTGGTTCCTTATAATTCTCTTTACTAAGATTCTCATATTGCTCATTCATTGTGTTCCTGGTATTCTTTCATTCTTTGTATTTCCCTTCATCTCTTTAAGCATTTTTAAGATTAGTTTTAAAATGTCTTTTTTCATATGGCCACATTCTTATCTTCTTCATTATTGTTTTCTGGATTTTCATTCCTTTCTTTGTATGGACTATCACTTCTTGTTTTGTTGTTTGTCTTGTACTTTTTCTCCCACACTGTGCATTTTACTATTTTAAAATGTTAATCCTTGGATTTAATCCCAGAGATGTCTGTTTCTTGACTTTGTGTACATCTAGTGATAAGACATAGATTTTCTTGAGTTTCAACCCTCCTATCAGGAGGGCCTGGCCAAGGCAATGCAGATTGTAGTGTTCTTCTTGTCTTTTTCTGGGCCTGAGTCTTATCTTGGACTTATGCTTATTACTTTTTTTGAAGTTCCCCTGTTTACAGGCATTTGAATGCCCCCTCTACTTCCCAGGAAACAGACTTCCCTCTCCAGGGTGTTTAAAATAGGCAAGTCTTTGTCCCATAATTAGCCTCCATAGTTTTTACACTCCTTTCATTGTCTCAAGCCACTTTCACTTGGAGGGCAAATTCTGGGAAGGTGTTTCCCAAATTAGTCTTTTTCAGTGGAAACTGGGCCAAGGACCCACATAGGGAATGCAGACTGGTTCCAAAGTGTCCTGGGGAGGGGATCAGGAAGGGTTTCAAGAGCTTCTTCTACAGGTCTTCAAAGCTGGCTTTCTTTACCTGCTTTGCAAATGCAGCTTTTCAAGTAACTGTCCCCCATAGCTGTGAGGAAATGTAGTGTCTCCAGTACAACCTTTTTGTCTGGGGTGGTTTGGAACAATGGCCACCCTCAGTGCTGGGCCCCCAGCAATCTGAAATCACTAATCAAAAGCTGTGATCAGTCATTATACATGCCCAACCCTGGTCTTGGGGAGGAGGATTTTTATATCCCTCTCTGTCACTAGTGAGCTAGCCAGTGTCTACTAGAACAATTTATTGGTCTATAATGTAATTTACTAGCCTTTTCTTCTCTCTTTTCCCTAGATCCTATATAATATTCTAATGACCTCCAGAGTTTCAAAATAGTTGTTTCACACAATTCCTGCCTGTTTAATAGTTGTTCTTGTAGGAGCTCTCTCCTCATCCATCTTCCTACAATCTCTCCCAGCCTCTTTCTGTTTCTTTATATTCTATTTTATCTTGTATATGAATAGAGTGTTCACAGGCTTTCTCAAGGAATATGGTTAGGTTGTGGGTTCTTGGGTCTCATATAACAGATCCATTTTTAGCATGCTCACCTTTTTGAGCTTTCTGACCGCTTCCTCAATTCTGTGCAAGCAGTTCTGTTAAGTCCACATCACTTAATGTGGAATATCTATTTTTTAAAGATTCTAGAAAGCCATCCCAGAATTATATTAATATCAGTTCTAGGGCCCTTTTCAGACACTTAATTTTTTTTCTCCTTTATCAACAACTCTCCCTTATCCAACTTTATATTTCAAACCCCCTTCCAATTGTCCACCTATTGCAATCCAGCATCCTCAAGAATCACTCCCAGGCATACTCTCCAGTTCATGCCAGTGTTTGGTAGCCAGATTTGGTAGCTCCTGCTTTGAATAATCCCACTACTCCCTTAGCAAAGCCAGCATTTCCCTAGCTAGGCCATTCAGAGACTGGAGCATAATTATTGATATGGCGGTCAAATCTTGAGAAAGATAATCATTGTCCTGTAGGGCAACTGTTTTTGCTGATACCTCTGCATACTCTCTAGATGGAAAGGTGGAGGGAATGGCATGCCACTCTTCTTTAAGAAGAGGAAGCTACTTCTGCAAGGCAAGAATATTCTTGGAAAATCTGGAAGTTTAGTGTACCCAAGTGCATCTTATTCAGATGTCCCCATCCCAAGTCTCAGTCCTTCTCCTTTAGGGCCCTGATTTTGTTGAAGGTTATGAATGAATCCTGCCTTCACTAGAATTTTCCTACTTTTATAATCAAGTCCTATGCCTTGCCTTTTGGTTAGTCTGCTTTCAGATTCTAAGACAGGGTTTGGCAAATTTTTTTGGTAAACGGCCAGGTAATAAATATTTTAGGTTTTGTAGGCCATACGGTCTGTGTTGCAACTATTCAATTCCACAGTTGTACCATGAAAGCAGCTATAGATTATATGTAAATGAATGAACATGGCTGCATTCCAATAAAATATTTATTATAAAACAGTGGTGGATCATATTTAGCCCATGGACTAGAGTTTACTGACTCATGCTTTAGGAGATAATGGCCTCTTTAAATGCTGACATGGAGGAGTTTTGATGTTCATGCCATTATGCAGGTAATTAACTCACCTGAGTCAGTCATTTCCCCTTAACACATCAGTAAGAATCAACAAAAGCAATTCATTCCACATTTCCCCTATTGCCTTCAATCAACAGAGATATAGAGATATTGCACAAATCAGGGCATCCCCTTGCATTTCTGACTGTCCTAATTACATAGGTGAAAATCTTAGTAATTGGAATGCTGTAGCATTCCAGGAGCTATCATGTTTCTTTCACCATCAGTGATGGTGAGAGGGGAGGTCCTTATTATTATTTGATGTGAAAATGATCCTGAATTTCATCTTAGAATTTTCTTATTAGGACCACTTCCAATAGCAACAGTTTTAGGTTGTTGTTTTAGCTTCCTAGGCTACTCTAGCAAATACCATGAAATAGTTTGGCTTAAACATGAGAATTTATTAGTTTACAGTTTTGAGGCCAGCAAATTGTCCAAATCAAGCCACACCAAGGTGATGCTTTCTTTGCAAAGACTAACTACCAGCAATTCTTATCTCCTCTGACATGGAAAGGAATATGGAAGTGTCTGTTGGTCTCTCCCTTCTCTTCTGGGTTTCATTGATTTCAGCTTGATGGCTCTGTAGCTTTCTCTCTCTTTGTCTGAATTTCATTCTCCTATAAAAGACTCCAGCAAGAGGATTAAGAGCTATCCTGAATGAGTTGGGCACACCTTAACTGAAGTAACCTCAGCAAAAGATCCTACAATGGGTTTGCATTCACAGGAATGCGATATATTTAAGAACATGCTTTTCTGGGGTACATACAGCTTCAAACCACAACACTCCACCCTCTGAACCCTAATAAGACATGTTCTTTCCATATGCAAAATACATTCATTCCGTTACAATATCCCAAAAACCGTAAATCATTTCAGAAACAATGTTTAGTACAAAGTATCCTCAAAATTGATTATAGTTGTCATCTGTCCTCAGGTACAATTCCTCTCTGTCTGTGGAACTGTGAAACCTAGACAACATGTTATCTGCTTCCGATATTCAAAGGAAGGAAAGGCATAAGATAAACATATCCACTCTCAGAGGGAGAAATTGGAAGGAAAACAAGGGTCATGGGTCCCAAACAATTCTGAAATCCTGCATGGCATACTCCATTAGATTTCAAAGTCTGAGAGTCATCTATAGAAACATGATTTCTCTGATATCAATGAGATGGCATCTAGAAATGGGAGTCCAACAATAAGACAATACATGAGTAATCTAATAAGTAACACAATTATGTCAGAAAATGAAATAAAGTAGGATAATGAAAGTTGTGATGATGGATCACAACTTGGTTATGATGACCAAGAAATACATCTCTGAGAAGGTGACATGGAATCTGAAGATTGAAGATGGAAAATAATCCAGCCATGAGAAGACATTAGGAAAAAAAAAAACATTATATTTGCAGAGGGAGTAGTAAATGAAGAGATATATGTAGTAGAACCAGCTTGATGTGTTGAAAGGACAGGAATCCTTTCCAACATGGCTAGGGTATAGTGAATATGGAGGTGATTGTTCCATATATGACTCTCAGAACTTGAAATCTAATGCAGTATAAAAGGAACAATATTTTTTCTTCTAGGCCTAATGGAGTGGCAGCCCTTCCCCTTCTAAACGGTTTCACAGTGAACTTGCTCTCACTGAACACTGGGTTGAAGGCTCCACCTTATCCAAACATTGAGGGGATGGCTGGACTCTCTGAAATCCCTGGGACACAGGCTCAATCCTCTCAGAATACTGTGGTGGTGGCCAGACTCTCTGAAATCCCTGGAGAATAGCCTCTACCCTCTGAGAAAACTGTGGTGGTGGCCAGACTCTCTGAACTCTGCAATCCCTGGGGCACAGGCTCCAACTTCTGAAAACACTGGCAGGACACTACTCTCCCTGAATGTATTAGTCAGCCAAAAGGGTGCTGATGCAAAGTACCAGAATTTGGTTGGCTTTTTTTTTTTTTTTTGAAGATTTTATTTATTTATTTATTCATTTATCTCCCCCTTCCTGCTTGTGCTCGCTGGGTCAGCTAACCACGCCGTGCGGGCGGGCTTGCCTTCACCAGGAGGCCCCGGGAACCGAACCCGGGGCCTCCCATATGGTAAACGGGAGCCCTACTGATAGAGCCACAGCCGCTTCCCTGGTTGGCTTTTATAAAGAGTATTTATTTGGGATAGAAGCTTACAGTCACAAGGCCCTAAAGGATCCACTCAAGGTACCATAAGAGGTACTTTCTCACCCAAAATCATTGGCTACGTTTTGAAGCAAGATAGTGGGCAATGTCTGCGAAGGTTCAGCCTCCCTTCTTCCTCCCAAGGCTCCATGGTCCCAGCTTCTTCCGATCTCAGCTGTAGGCTGGCACAAGGCTCATCTTTCTCCCCAGGGTTCATTTATTTCTGGGATCAGCTGCTCTGTTTGCTTCACAAGGTCAGCTGTAGACTATCAGGCTCATCTCTCTTCCTGGGGCCTCTGCGATGTCTAATGAGCTCTCTCTATTCCTCTGTGTTCTTCTCCTGTGTGTGTCTACTTCCCTGTGAGAGTCTGTTTTATCAGCCCATCAAGGGGGCTAGGACTTAACTCTGAATCTCACTCTAATGACATGGCTGAATCAAAGCCCTAATCTTAACATAATTTAATCAGACATGTCAGCTGATTCTAATACAATCAAAGGGTTATCATGCCCAGAGGATAGCCAGTTTACAAACATAATCTCTCTTTATGAAATTAATAAATAACCTCAAACTGCCACACTGAACAATGAGGCATCACCACTGGAGGATCACTCTTTCCACATAGATGGGTGAGACTGCTCTCTTGGCCTGAGAAGATGTTTTCAGTCCAGACCTCAGCGTCCATGGTCCTGTCCTTGAAGTGGTTTTTACTTCAGTCTGTCCTTTTTCTGTCCCCTTTAGTTCATCCTGGCAGTGGTTCCATTCATACAGATCTCACGAAAAACTTGTCAGTTTTGCATGAGTACACAGGGGTCCAATCCATCAGAGATGAGGACTTTCCACAGGTCCTTCCTGTATGACTGTACCTCCAGTGCTGACTTGCACTTAAGTGGCTAACTTGTTCCTTGTTTAATTAAACTCTCACATGGAGCACTTTTCCTGGGGGACTCATTTTTCAGAAACTCAGAATTTTCCAGACCTTCAATTTCTGGTTTCTTTGTCCCAGGAGTTCACTTCTCAGCTTATCCCTTTCTTCTTGCACTTTAATATAAGCTGAAAAGAGAAACCAGACTGCACTTTCCCACATTTAGCTTGGAAATATCCTCAGCTAAATATCCAAGCTCATCACACTCAAATTCTGCCTTTCATCTGACATCAGAACTCAATTTTCCAAAGTCCTCTGCCACTTTAAAGCAAGGATTGCCTTTCCTCTAGTTTCCAATAACACATTCACCATTTTCTTCTGAGACCTCATCAGAAGTACCTTTAGAATCCATATTTCTACCAACAGTCTCCTCAGAGCAATATAGTTTTTTTCTATTAAGCACCTCACAATTCTTCCAGCCTCTACCCATTACCCAATTCCAAAGCTGTTTCCACATTTTTGGTATTACAATAGAAGCATCCCACTCCTGGTACCAAAATCTGTTTAAGTTTCCCAGGCTGCTGTAACAAATATAAATAAATGGGTTGGCTTAAACAATGGGAATTTATTGCCTTATGGTTTTGAGGCCAGGAAAATGTCCAAATCAAGTCATCATCATGACTGTTCTTTCTTCCTGAAGACCAATTGTCAGCAATCCTTGGCTCCTCTGACACATGGCAAGGCACATGGCATCATCTGCTGGTCTCTTCCAGGTTTCATTGATTTCAGCTTCTTTCTTCTGTGGCTTTCTTTCTTTGAATTCTGTTCTCTTATGAAATACTCCAGTAAGAGGATTAAGAACCACCCTGAATGAAGTGGGTCACATCTTAACTGAAATAGCCTCATCAAAAGGTGCTACTTACAATGGGTTTATACCCACAGGAAAGGATTATATTTAAGAATATGTTTTTCTGGAGTGCATACAGCTTCAAACTACAATTGCTAGTTTCCCCAAAAGCAAATATCAACGAAGGGATTCATATGTAAGTGATTGAATAAGGAATATTGCTAGGAGAAGCAATCAAGGGAGTAAAAGAGGCAGAAAAAGGGAAAGAAAAAGGGTGAGATTTCAGCAAAATCTGGTGTAGACAAGCCTGGCTTCATGGATGTACAACTTTTGCTATTGCACAGGGCCTGCCTGCTCATGGTTTAATTCTCAGTTACCACCATCTTGAAATCTTATTTATTTTATATTAGAATTTGTCCTTAGTAAGTGAAGATGGGACAATGGACCATACTCATGAGCAGAGGTGATACCTGCAATTTGTATATTCGCTGTTACTTGTCCATTAACATATAACATTCACAATGCCCATAAGCACAGAACTCTGGTGGACCCATGATGTGTGGGAGTTCAGCAAGACTCACAGAAAGTACAAGGTAAGTGTATTAAGGCTTTGCCTGAGTAAGCAGAAGTGCCAACAGCCCCAGGAGACCATGCTTTTCCTTTGAACCTGAACTTGCTTGGAATGCAGAAAGAAGTCAATGACATTCTAAGAAACATGAATGACCAAAGGAACCCTATCATGTCCTTTCTTACTTATGTTACTTCCCTCTGTTAGCTAACCACTCTTTCTAAAAATGACACAGAAGGAAAGGTAAAAATAAAGCAATCCATAGTTTCCTCTCCTTTTAGCCCTTTCTTACTTATCAGTATGCCAATAGTGTTGGTGCAATATATGGCTATCAAGAAATGAAAATCACTTGAGTTACTTTTGCATAGCATTTCCATGGTAGTGGTAAGAATGAAATACTTGCGCACATATAAGCTTAAATACAAACTGTGTAATTTCAGTGATTTTGCATATGAGTTAAGTTCCCTTATAATTATAGTTAAAACTGGTGTTGCACAACATAAAGATGAATGGTGACATTCATGCTATAATTTAAAATTTTAACTCAGAATGGCGATAAATAGCAAATAAAAACACCATGACAAGTCAAGAAAGAGGCTGTGGAAGAATGGTAAAAATTTTATGTTTTATATTTCTATGTTTTATTTAGTGCCTTTAATGTCACTGATTTCCTGCTTTTTGAACAAGGAACCATGCATTTTCATTTTGCCCTGGGACCTGTGTGTAGACAGACTTCAGCTGAACCTTCAGGAGAACTGTGAAGCATAGACTTGCCTCAGAGTTTGTCCTGAGTTGGGGCAAGAAAGCTGGGCTTTCATACTGTTGCACCAGCAGTCCTTGTCTATGGACCACTCTAGGGATATGTGAACACCCAGGCTCTCTGCTTGTTGGCATGTCCTGGCAAAGCAGCTCCAGGAGCTTGACAGCTGGCTTTCTTTCTAATAGAGTAAAAGTTTTATTAGAAAAAAAGACATAATAAAAGGATTATACAAAAAGGTAAAGGAAGGGAAGCCAAAAGAGATAGTACAGTATGCTGGAGCTAGTCTCAAGGGGAGGAGTGTTTACCAGGTGAGAGAAAGCTGTTCAGACACAGGACCATCTAGAGAGGAACAATTACATCTGCTCAAGGTCTGAGCCAACTCAGGAAAACTTGAAGGGAAGAATCCATGGAAGTAAATACTCTGGCTTCACTTTCTTCATTCCTTCAGCTCTTTTCCAGGGCTCTCTATGGTCTAATTCTAACAGGAAGCCATCAGTAAGGGAACCCATTGTTGTAGTGCACTCAGACTAGCAGAGTGGGGATAGTTGGGGAAGGGTGGAGAGAGGATCTATAGGGGCAAATATGAGAAATCAGGCTTACTTACATTCTTCTAATCTACTGTCCATATTGTGGACACAGATATATTTCTAAAATATCAATATGATTAAATAATTCTCTTACTTTAAACCTTTTAGTGGTTCTACATTGTTTTTTTAGGATAAATTGTAACCCTACAAATTATTTTCTCCCTTGCTTTCTTGAGGCTGTCTTCTTGCTAGTCTCAGCACACTTTATCCACATTCCCCTCAATATACTTTAGTCATTATGCATTTTGTTTTAGACACTGTAGTGTACCATTTTTTTCTCTTCCCACAGGCTTCTACATGCTCTGTCCAGTACCAGTACCTGGAACATTGTTTAATTGTTTTATCCCAGAAGAGTAGACAGTTTCTAACAATAGTGGGATTGTGGGAAGAAGGTTAAAAAAATTCTTTCCCCTTCTGCATGAATTTATGACCACTGGTAACTGGTCAAACTCTATTAAAATATGGATTATGTTTCTAGGCAAAATTGCTTTGGAAAAATGACTTCTGATGGATGAATTAACATTGGACCTCCTGGAGTGCAATAACGCTTGTTCCTGGATGTCCCTTTGTGGGCTTTTTTGGAGGCTTTGTGGTTGTGACAAGAGATATTGATTACTATGGGAGTGAGGCTTTTCAGACAGGGCGTCTCCCCTACCCACTCTATGTGTTTTTTGTTTCTCGGCATCTGAGTTGTCACATAGGGAGATGTGTGAACTGTGTGAACTGCATGAACTACTACAAGGATTCCAATTGAAGAGGGACGCTAGATATTTTACAACTGAGCTACATTTCTTGTCCTATGTCCTTCTGAGTGGCACGGCATAAATATTGTATGTTAGTTGAACTCAGGAATACCCTTTTGTGAGTGTAACAGAGAATGAGCAAATTAAAATGCATTTATCTTCTGATAACTCTCCTGAAGCTCCTGTTTTCCCATTGTGTGCAACTGTGTTTACTCACTCCCTCTACTTTTATGTTGTTACTAATTTCCATCATTCTTTTGGATCATCTCTTAGGTGGTCTTTAGAAGCTTTCATTTCTCAAGAAGGGATCCCTCAATCCCTTGTACTTACCCTGTCCTGACACTGAATTATAGTTATGTATTTACTTTTTACTTCACTAAATTGAAGATTCTTGTTGTCAGAGGAATGTCCTTGTTTTTCACCTTTGAGTAGCCAACATTTACCATAATACCTGATACAATACACTCAAAAACACTGTTAATAAAAATGAATTAGGGACCAAAATTCCCTCAAGTCCCCAAAACGTTCCAGGTTCCAAATTACACTTAAGGAGCAAAGTTGAGGGGGAGTTATAATTTATTTAATGGTTTAGTTGAAGTTTATTTAATGGGTTATTTTTATTTAGTTTCACTGCTAATGGAGACCAGTGCTCATATGTTAATTTTGAGCCTTATATTCTTAAAGGTTGAATTAAAAGTCATCTTCAATTCAGTTCAATTCAATTACAAAAATATTTATGGGGCACCTGATGCTAGAAGAATAAGAAGCACATGTGAAAAGGCAAAAGAGACTTGGCTTTAGGGCCTCATGACAAAGTGAAGAGCAACTTTCATTCATAGAAGGCTAACCTTATTAGCATCTCAAACCAAGCATAGGAGAAGGATCAGTGATGGCCTTTTAGAGAAGGTTGGATTTGAAGATGGTCTTAAAAGTGATAGGGGCATGAGGACTGTATGTGTCACAAAACAGCACAGAAAGCTCCTAGAGGTGAAAGGATGAAATTACATATAGAGCAGAGGAGTGTAGATGAAACTTCTAGTTGCCATATGGACAGTACTTATATATTACACCTTAGGGAAGAATTGATCTGAAATTGGGCAGCATTTTGAGTCTTCTTTCTAGCTCTAAAGAGTTTAGTTGTGGATATAACCTTGCTTGCTGTAATATGTTAGAATTTGAAATCTTATGAAATAATAAAGTACATAAAACGTACATGCACTGGCCTTTATGTATGCTAGCAATAGCTATATTAAGTACTAGAACTCTGCAGGGATGCTTCCACAAAAGATGTGGTTTTCCACTGTTATCCAAGTTACATAACACAGGGTTCTTTCAGTTGATGGGATAGCCCTAGATAAACTGATGGTGATTGATGACTATAAGTATACTCTTTGTAATTTCTTCTGCTTGTTATTTCTTAGCTCTCTTTATACTAGCTCATTAGAACATAATGTTTGAAAGTATTTTTTTTTTAATTTTTAAAAAAGGCTAAGACACTACAGATTATAAAACTGCTATTTTGAATAATTTCTATAATTTAAGGCAGGGTATAGGGCATACACTCCAAAGGTTTTCCAGTGATAATAATGATACCAAATGATATTCATTGAGCGCCTGTATGTGATAAGTACACTAAGTGAATTCCCTTAGTAAATCTTCACAAAAACACTTATGGTAATAATCAGTACGCCCATTTTCCCTGTTAGCAATTACAGAGAATATACATACATTTATTTCAAGTTTTATACAATTTGAACAAATCTTGAAAAAATATTTCCAATAATTCTGCTATTTTCAAATTAGAAGGAATATTTTAGAGGTTGAATAACATGGCAATGCTATCTTCATGGTCAAGTGTTGCAGCAGAGAATTTTAGAAGCAGAAATGACCATAAAACTTGTCTATTTAATTTCTTTTACTTTATGGATGGAAAAGCTATGAGCTAGGGAGCCTTGGAACAGAGTTACATATTTAGATAGAAACAAGCTTGTCTTAGGACCGTATATTTTCAATTATACTATACTCATCCAATATATAATATCTTTTCTCAGTAATGAGTGGTATATTAGAATGCAGTAAAACCAATAGATGTAGGTGCTCACTCAGTGACACTGGAAGGATGAATTTCATTTGTAACAGTCTAGCAAAATAGGAAACTGCTTTTCAATAAAGAGTTGCCTATCAGCAGAGCCTCCCTAAATGAAGCTTTGGATGGTACATAGAATTTATTGCTATAGGAAAAAATGAAAGGGTCAATAAATTATCTTTTTTCAGGGTATTCACAAAGATCATTCCTACTTTTCTAATAGTAAACCACTCAATTAACTAGAGTCTTTTTTTTAACTCTATTTAGTGACCATTATATTTTGGAATGTTATGTGAATCCTGTGGAAAACCATAAAAGAAAGAGAGAAAGCATGAATCCTATTCTCAAGAATCCTATATATATTTTAGCAAAACCACTTTAAGAAATTTATCATATGGAAAAATGTGGTTCAGAAAGTTTACATATACATATATGGGAACTTCATTGCAATGTTGTATATAAAAACAAAAAACAAAAAAAAACAAAAAGCAAGCTGCCTGCCAATGGAACACTGATAAATAAATTATAAGAAAATTCTACAATGGAGTATCATGTAACCCTTTAATATAATAAATTCGTTCTCTTTGTGTTAATCTGGAGAGATATACATAAGATATTATTGATTGAAAAAGCAGTGTGTATGTGTACATGATATAATATTTAGAAGAGACAAAATGGTGAATATGTTAGTTTATATACACATACACACATGAGGAAAGATGTTTGCATAAAAATATTAAATTGGATGAATTGGAGAAAGGACAGTGTGGGTTTAATTTTTACTCAGTAACTTTTTTTTTTTTTTTTTTCATTAGAGAACTTGTGAGTTTTCAAAACAGTTATACCATATAGGATTCCCATACATGGTCCCACCACCAATACCTTGCATTGTTGTGGAACATTGTTACAAATGACTAAAGAACATTATCAAAATATTACTACTTAGTATATATACATTACTTTTTTTCCCAAGAAAAACAACATAGCTTTATTATGCCTTCATAATCCATTAATCTGTAATAGATTTCATTTTAGTCAACTTTTATTTGACTACACATGTATAACTTAAAAATATTTGATAAAATGTAAACACATTATTCACAATAAGATCCATTTTAACATATCATTAAGCAAAAAACAAACTGCCAATTCAAATGTGATATTCTATATATTGTAAAATACACTCCAATTTCAGGTGTTAAATGTGAAAACGAGTATCTTAGAATGACAAAAAGTAACTAAAAAATGCTTTTCTCATTTATAAAATGACAGGCAATTTCCCAGAAATCAATAGCACTTCAGTTTTAGATGAGCTGGGCATCTAATGTCCTTACTGAGACACAGACACACACACTCTCCCCTTAGCCCTTCTGTGCTTAACTGTTCGTATGCAATTGTCTGCCCTGTGTTGTGGAATCAGCCCTCCCTGTTTTCACTAGCCCTGCTGTCTCAACATGTGCTCTCTGCAGGGGCAGTGTACACTAAACAAAGACTTCGGTGAGGACTTTGGACAGATAAAAGTAGGGTTGACCTTACCTCACTTTTACTAGCTTGCCTTTGGCTGCAGGTAACAAAACCCAAATCGAGATGGGTTAAACAGCAAATTTTTAAAACGTAGTATTTCACATGGCTTGAAATCTGGTTTGAGCATCTCTTCTTGAAGGCTGGTTTCTGTGACTCGGTTGCTACCAACAACCGAGCTTCTTTGCAAAGTTCTTCTCTGTCATCCTCAGCAGGGCAGCCAGCTCCTCCTGGGGTTGTAAGAGAGCTTTTGATGTCTTTTTATTTACATGAGGACTTCTTTTCAGTATCCAAAACTCTAGCCAGCAGCTCTTGTGTCTCAGCAGTGAGTGGAGCGTGAGAAAATTTGCAGTATTCTCCCTGATAACATTTCATTCCTGTATGGTAAAACTTGTACGTTTATGCACTATGCAAATACAGACAGTTTTCGTCCCTGGCACAATATCCCTGTACATAAAATTTACACATTTCCTTTTTCTTCTCTATCTCTGCATCATGATCACATTTACACTGGTCACCCTTAATACATTTCCTTTCAAGAAAATATTTACAAATTTGTTTTCCTTTGCATTTTGTATGTTGGTTGATGAATCCCTGGCTCACTTTCACACGCTGCTGCTCTTTTCAGGTTTATCACCTCATCCTGTAAGCCATTTTTCCTCAGGAAAGCATTTGATCCTTTGTTTCCAGTGCCAGCCCATTTTCACTTCATTTTCTTCTGTTTACCATTCTTGGGACCAGCTTTAAGATTTTAATTTTTTTGTTTAACAGCTTGCTGGGTATCATTAATCCCCTCTTTCTTCACAGATCCTTCAGGAAATGGTAAGGACCTAGTGGTATTGCCATTTCCTTAGCTTGTATATACTTTTGAAGCTCTTCAGCAAAATTATCTTCTTATTCCTGACTGCAGATATTATCATCTCTATATACTACATATATACAGAGTCTTTACTTCTTGACTTTCTATGTAGCAAACTTTTCTGTGATGTTGCAGAGTTCCCCAAGTATCTAAATTTGGGGGAAATTTGCTCACACTCCACATTTACTTCCCATATGTTGTTCTCTTCTTGCATTTCTTTAACTTCTGTATCATCTATTTCATCATCGATTCAGGCGGTGGTCTCCTCTCGCCAGCCATAAGCGCCCACATTATACATGAACTTTTTATACGATTTTACGTAGTGAGATTGAGAGTAATTTTACTTAACTGTGTTTTTCAGTATTTCTTTTAAATTAAAAAATATAAAAAGAGGCTTTTGATGAGATCATTTAATCATAGGATTGGTAGAGCAGGTACATATATAAAGAAGTCTCCAAATACAAGCTAGTGACTATAGACTAGTCATATTTCTGTTGAGAGTAGCTGAAGTGGTGGCATAGTGAGAGAAATGTGGGGGTCATGATAAAAATATATCAATTTCTAAATATATCAATTTCTAAATAGTTGCAGTGTAGGTTTGGAAATCGGAGAGAATTATCATAGAATAAGTTGTGTGAAAGTTTTAAGACAGGTGTATTTTCTCTAAGAGGGAATGCCAGTTTGTGTTAGCTAGAATCTAGAGCTGTTGTATGTTCACAGATATTGCAGATTTTTATATAGGCCACATTTAAAAAATGTTATTTATATTTATATTTCATCAGCATATATTACTATTGATATTTTTATCAACTTGTTATTAACTTGGTCTACCTGTTTTGACTTATAATATAGTTAAGAGAATACAGGTTTTACTTACATCTTTTTTCTGGGCTAAAAATAATACACATTTCAGTAACCTTTATAATAATTTCTTCTTGTCTTTGAGCATGAATAAATTTGTGTTAAAAAATCTGCAATAAAATCTAATAAATGAAGGTTTTTGTGGTCCATTTAATTATAAGCCCAAAACTAAGTTGTGTGTGTATCTTCCTGATATAGAAAAATGGTATTATCAAACTTCTCACTTACCAAATTGATGACATGCAATCATACATGGTTACTGGAAAAACACTAACTAAAATAAATGAGATATGGAGATATTTTAGGATATGCAGGACGCTTTTGAAACTGCCCTTCTTCACCCAATAATTGTTTATAATTGTAGAAAATTTTCATTTATACATGATTGATTCTTAAAATCTTTCTCTTTTCTTTCTTTTGCACAAAGTGGAATTTTGATGCTTTGTATTGAGTATGTACCCCCAAAGTTCATGACATTCTTAGCTTAGGTCCCTATCCATAGAGAGTTTTTAATCCAATTGGGAAAATGGTTGGAAAGAGCATGTTATAAAGCAATTCCACTTTTCTTACTTTTTCTAGCAGATAAAGCCATTCCCTGCAACAACACCAATCACAAAGATTGCCAAAGTTTTATTGTTGTGGAAGATCATAGTTATTCACAGTTTTTTGTCTTTGGGGTTCTTCTGACTATTCTCCCTGATATCTGGATTGGCCCTGGAAATCTCTTACACCTCAGCCTTCTCAATTTAGCTATTTGGATATAGGCATTATATTATTTTAGAACATTTACTTGGTGGCCTGTGTTGCTCCACAATCCATTCTGAGTTCCACCACCTAAAATAAGACCGCTATATATAGTTGCTCATTTTGTGTTCTCTGTCCAAAGGGTACAACTGTGGGGTCAACAGTTAGCCAAAATCTTGCCTTTGCTTCATGGTTAGCCTGTGTCCATTGAAGCATGAGATACCCATTATATAAGAGCACTGTTCACTTGCCACTCTGGGTCCAGTTACAGGAGTTGCCATTTTTAATTTTCACAAATGCACTGTATGGCCTATCTGGATTTTGATTTTGGTCCACTGTTTTTATGATATTGAAACTAGGATAGTAATTATATACTTCAACCTTGGATCTGAAGGTCTAAATTAAAAAATATTTCAGTTGATCAAAGACAGGAAACTTGTCTTCCTTGTCTATGAATCTCCAGTATCTTAGATATTTTGATTGGTGCTTTCAAACAATAAAAATGTGATGGATGAATGGGTAAATGAACAAACGATTGATTCATTGAGATGACTCCAAATGTCACATATATGGTTAGGGGGAATGGCAGCCTTATAAGACACCAGCATGGATTGCTGTGAATGATTGGGAAATGCTTCATTTTATTTCCTGATGTGTAAGAGAAAGGTTTGAAGAGTTTCCTCTAGAGATGACATTTGGTTGCACCAAATAATGCACAGATACTCAGACATAAGTCTAGAAATTGCTGCAAATTTGTGATAGGACTGGTAATTGGAAGGCTGTAGTCCTTCTCGAGATGAACTAATCCTAAATCCTGAATGAACCACAGAGCTTCCCATGGTACTCCAAATATTTAACAACACTAAGAGCGAACCCTTCAAGATTCCAGGACCTTGGCTAGTATCCTTTGTTACCATCAGACTCTAGCCTACTTTTATAAGAAATCTGTAGAGACTGTCCTGGAAACATAGTAAAAGGAACATGGAGAACTTCTAGGAAGATGGCGGACTAGAAAGACATGGGGCTTTCTTTTCCTCCAGAAAAATAGCTAGAGGATAGGCTGGAAAAAGATCTTCTAGGGTTTAGGACATCAGGCGAAGGCTGGACACCGCCCAGAGGAGAAAAGGACAAAGGAGGGGAATCGAGATGACAGAACTGTGAGTTGAAACCAGTGGCGTTGGCTGCCGGCACCCTCCCCAACACTAAAGACACTTTAGAATTCTCAGACCTCTGGGTCTGCTACCTATAGACAAAGAGGGCTCCTGGGATCCACTACTCCAGGAAAGAGGAGAGAGAGGGACACAGCCTAAGGCTGACTCAGTTTTTTGACTCACAGATTTGGTCTCCTTTGTCCAGGAGCCCTTCCAGGCCAGGTGGGGCCGTGCCATTGTTTGCCTTGGGAGCCAGCAAGGGGCTAAATATATACAAGCCTCCCAATCTCTAATGCTACTAACAGGGACTGATTGTTGAGGACCCAGAGGGGAGTGGAAATATTTCCAACCCAGGAAAAGGAGCATGCGTTGCCAGAGAAGGCTGGAGAACTGTCACTAAGGAAGTTTGAATTGCAAGGCTATTAGCCTCTAGTCAGGAAACTCTATCACATTGATCTGGTCTGTGTTGCAACAAATACACTCTGACCAGGCACTGAGTTGAGAGCTGCCAAAGAGCGCATCTGCTGGAAGACCAAGGAAGTGCATGTGAGAAAATTAAAAATAATTAAGAAAAGCTTTTTCTGGCCTTTTTAGCTTCGCTCCCCAAGGCCTTAGGAAGCCAGCCTACAACTAATTACTAGGTCCAGAGCCTAGTTCTGAGCAATTAGCAGGGATAATTCTAACAATCCAGGTTGAGCCAATAATCAAAAAACAGTGGTAACACATAGACTCCTGCCACTAAATCCCTACAAAAGAGAAAGAAATTGAGCATCTGAGTAAACCACATCCTAATAGATGCCTAGACATCAACAAAATATTATGAGCCATACTAAGAAAATGGAAGACATGGCCCAAGAAAAGAAATATATCAAAGCCCCAAAAGAGACACAGAATTTGAGAGAACTAATTAGCAAGATGCGCACAAATGTTCAAAATCAAATTAATGAGTTGAAAGACAATATGACTAAAGAGAAAAATGACATCAATAAGACATTGATTGAGTGCAAAGAGGAATTCGAAATCCTGAACAGAAAAGTAACAGAGCTTATGGGAATGAAAGACAAAATAGGTGAGATAAAAAACATATTTGAGGCACAGAACATCAGACTCAAAAAGGTAGAAGAAAGAATAAGTGATACCAAAGACAAAACAGCTAAAATTGAAAAGAAAAAACACAGAGAGGGAAGAATGGAAAAAAATTGAGCAGGGACCCAGAGACATGAGTGACAACATGAAATGCAAAAACATGTGTGTCATGGGAGTTCCAGGAAAAGAGATGGGAAAGGTGCAGAAAGAATATTTGAGGAAATAATAGTTGAAAATTTCCCAACTCTCATGAAAGAAGTGAACTTAGGTGTCTAAGAAGTGCACTGTACCCCAATCAGAATAAATCCAAATAGACATACTCCAAGACACATGCTACTCAGAATGCCAGCTGTCAAAGGTAAAGAGAAGATTCTCAGAGCAGCAATGGAGAAACAAACCATGATGTACAAGGGCTGTCCAGTAAGACTTGCACAGATTTCTCTTCAGAAACCATGGAGGCAAGAAGACAGTGGTATGATACAATTAGGATACTGAAAGAGAAAAACTGCCAGCCGAGAATTCTTCATCTTGCAAAATTGTCCTTCAAATATGAAGGTGAGTATAAAATATTCACAAACAAACAGAAACTAAGAGAGTTTGCAAAGAAGAATCCACCTTTGCAGGAAATATTAAAGGAAGCCTTAGAACCTGAAATAAAAAGACAAGAGAGAAAGGACTGGAGAACAGTATAGAAGAAAGAATAGAGAAAGGATAACCAAAAGAATTAAAAAACACTAAAAAATATATGACATAGAAAACCAAAGAATAAAATGGTGGAAGTAGATAATGCATTTACAGTAATATCATTGAATGTGAATAGATTAAACACCCCAGCCAAATGATACAGACTGACACAGTGGATTAAAAAACATGAGCCATCCATATGCTGCTTACAAGAAACTCACCTTACACCCAGGGATACAAACCAGCTGAAAGTGAAAGTTTGGAAAAAGATACTCCATGCAAATAGTAACCAAAAACGAGCAGGGGTAGAATACCAGTATTGGACAAAACATACTTCAAATGCAAAAAAGTTATGAGGTACAGAAGGCCATTATATATTAATAAAAGGTACAATCTACCAGGAAAACATAACAGTCATAAATATCTATGCACCTAGCCAGGGTGCCCCAAAATATATGTGACAAACTCTGGCAAAACTGAAGGGAGAAATAGACATTTCTACAATAATTGTTGGAGACTTCAACACCCCACTTACATCATTAGGTAGAACAACTAGACAGAAGATCAGCAAGGAAACAGAGAACTTGAACAATATGATAAACAAGTTAGACCTAACAGACATATACAGGACACTGCATCCAAACTCAGCGGGTTATACATTCTTCTCCAGTGCCCATGGATCTTTCTCCAGGATAGACCACATGTTAGGTCACAATGCTCTCAATAAGTATAAAAATGATTGAAATTATACAAAGCACCTTTTCAGATCATAATGGAATGAATCTAGAAATCAATAATAGACAGGAAAAAAGTAAATTCACAAATGTGCGGAGACTGAACAACACACTCCTAAATAATCGGTGGGTCAAAGAAGAAATTGCAAGTGAAATCAGTAAATATATTGAGACAAATGAAAATGAGAACACAATGTATCAAAACTTATGGGATACAGTGAAGGCAGTCTTGAGAGGGAAATTTATAGCCCTAAATGCCTTTATTAAAAAACAAGAAAGAGCTAAAATCAAAGTTCTTTTTTGAGAGCAAACCAATCCCAAAGCAAGACGAAGGAAAGAAATAATAAAGATTAGAGCAGAAATAAGTGAAAATGAGAACAGAAAAACAATAGAAAAAATCAACAAAACCAAAAGCTGGTTCCTTGAGAAGATCAATAAAATTGACAACCCCCTAGCTAGACTAACAAAGAAGAAAAGAGAGAAGAAGCAAATAAATACAATCAGAAATAAAAGGGGAGAAGTTATAAATGATCCCACAGAAATAAAAAGAATCATAAGGCGATATTATGAGAAACTATATGCCAACAAACTAGACAACCTAGATGAAATGGACAAATTTCTAGAAACACACAACCAACCTACACTGATACTACAAGAAATACAAGAACTTAACAAACAAATCACAATTAAGGAGATTGAATCCATCATCAAAAATCTTCCAGCAAAGAAAAGTCCAGAACCAGATGGCTTCACAGGTGAATTCTACCAAGCATTTCAAAAAGAATTGACACCAATCCTGTTTAAACTCTTCCAAAAAATTGAAGAGGAAGGAGAATTACCCAACACATTTTATGAAGCCGACATCACCCTAATACCAAAGCCAGATAAAGATACTACAAGAAAAGGAAATTGTAGACCAATCTCCCTAATGAACATAGATACAAAAATTCTCAACCAAATACTTGCAAATAGAATACAGTAGCATATCAAAAGACTTATACATCATGACCAAGTGGTATTTATTCTTGATATGCAAGGCTGGTTCAACGTAAGAAAATCAATCAACATAATACACTACATTAACAAATTGAAGGAAAAAAACCACATGATCATCTCAATCGATGCAGAAAAGGCATTCAACAAAATCCAGCATTCTTTTTTGATAAAAAACACTTCAAAAGATAGGATTAGAGGACTTCCGGGAAGATGGTGGACTAATAATACATGGGAAACTCTTCTCCAGAAAAATAGCTAGAGGATATAAGAAAATCAATCAACATAATACACTACATTAACAAATTGAAGAAAAAAAACCACATGATCATCTCAATAGATGCAGATAAGGCATTTGACAAATTCCAACATCCTTTTTTGATAAAAATACTTCAAAAGATAGGAATAAAAGGAAAATTCTTCAATATGATAAAAGGCATATATGAAAAACCCACAGCCAACATCATACTCAATGGGGAAAGGTTGAAAGCTTTCCCCCTAAGATCAGGAACAAGACAAGGATGCCCACTGTCACCATTGTTATTCAGCATTGTACTAGAAGTTCTAACTAGGGCAATTAGACAAGACAAAAAAATTAAAGTCGTCCAAATAGGAAAAGAGGAAGTAAAACTCTCACTGTTGCGGATGACATGATCCTGTATTTAGAAAATCCTGAAGTATCCACAACAAAGCTACTTGAACTAATAAATGAGTTCAGCAAAGTGGCAGGATACAAGATCAACATGCAAAAATCAGTAATGTTTTTGTACACTAGTACTGAACAATCTGAGGAGGAAATCAGGAGGAAAATTCCATTTTCAAAAGCAACAAAAGACTCAAATACCTAGGAGCTAATTTAACCAAAGAAGTACAGGACCTATATGCAGAAAACTACAAAACAATGCTAAAAGAAATTTAAAAAGACCTAAACAAATGGAAAGACATTCCATGTTCATGGATTGGAAGAATAAATATCGTGAAGATGTCAATCTTGCCCAAACTTATTTATAGATTCAATGCAATACCAATCAAAATCCCAACAGCTTACTTTACAGAATTAGAGAAGGCAATTACCAAATTCATCTGGAAGGGTAAGTGCACCTGAATAGCCAAAAGCATTCTAAAAAAGAAGAGCAATGTGGGAGGAATTTCCCTGCCTGACCTTGAAATATATTACAAAGCTACAGTGGTCAAAACAGAATAGTACTGGCATAAAGATAGACACATCGATCAGTGGAATAGAATTGAGAATCCAGAAATATACCCTCACCTATACAGTCAACTGTTTTTTGACAAACCTACCAAGCCCACGCTAATGGGAAAAACAGTCTCTTCAACAAATGGTGTTGGGAGAACTGGATATCGATAACCAAAAGAATGAAAGAGGACCCCTATCTCACCCCCTATACAAGAATCAACTCAAAATGGATCAAAGATCTAAATATAAAAACCAGGACCATAAAACTACTGGAAGAAAATGTAGGGAAACATTACAACATCGAGACCTTGTAGTAGGTGGTGGTTTCTTGGACCTTACACCCAAAGCACGTGCAACAAAAGAAAAAGTAGATAAATGGGACCTCCTCAAAATTAAACACTTTTGCACCTCACAGGACTTTGTCAGAAGGGTGAAAAGGCAGTCAACTCAATGGGAAAAAATATTTGGAAATCACATATCTGATAAGGGTTTAAAATCCAGGATATATAAAGTGATGTTACAACTCAACAATAAAAAGACAAATGACCCAATTAAAAAATGGGCCAAAGCCTTGAATAGACATTTCTCTGAAGAAGAAATACAAATGGCAAAAAAACACATGAAGAAATGCTCAACATCACTCATGATTAGGGAAATGCAAATCAAAACTACAAAGAGATATCATTTCACACCTATCAGAATGGCCACTATTAAAAGGACAGAGAACTACAAGTGTTGGAGAGGATGTGGAAAGATAGGAACACTTCTTCACTGTTGGTGGGAATGCAGGATGATACAACCACTATGGAGGACTGTTTGGCAGTTCCTAAAGAAGTTGAATATAGACTTGCCACATGACCTTGCAATACCACTACTGGGTATATACCCAGAAGAACTGAGAGCAGTGACCCGAACAGACATCTGCACACCGATGTTCATAGCAACATTACTCACCTTTGCCAAAAGTTGGAAACAACCCAGGTGTCCATCAACATATGAATGGATAAACAAACTGTGGTCTATTCACATGTTGGAATATTATTCAGCTGTAAGAAGAAATGAAGTCATAAAGCATATGGCAACATGGATGAACCTGGAGGACATTATGTTGAGTGAAGCAAGCCAGACACAAAAGGACAAATACTGTATGAATGCATTACTATGAACCAAATATATTGTGTAATATATTGTTTGAGTCAAAAAAATTTTTTATATGTATCCATTACATTTAATTGAGAAATGTATATATTTATTAATCTGTGTTTACTTTTTAGTCTTTAATTGTTTATATTTTCAATTATTAAATGTACTAAATAAAGTTAAAAAAATGTTAAAAAAAAAGAGATAAGAATAGAAGGAAAATTCCTCAATCTAATAAAAGTCACATATGAAAAACCCATAGCCAACATCATACTCAATGGGGAAAGGTTGAAAGCTTTCCCTCTAAGATCCAGAACAAGACAAGGATGCCCACTGTCACCATTGTTATTCAATAATGTACTCTTAATAGAAGTTCTAACTAGGGCAATTTGACAAGAAAAAAAATTAAAGGCATCCAAATAGGAAAAGAGGAAGTAAAACTCTCACTGTTTATGGATGACATGATCCTATATTTAGAAAATTCAGAAATATCCATGACAAAGCTACTTGAGCTAATAAATGAGTTCAGCAAAGTGGCAGGATAAAGATCAACATGCAAAAATCAGTAATGTTTTTGTACATTAGTACCGAGCAATTTGAGGGGGAAATAAAAGGGAAAATTCCACTTACAATAGCAACAAAAGGACTCAAAAACCTAGGAATTAATTTAACTAAAGAAGTACAAGACCTATATGCAGAAAACTACAAAACAATGCTAAAAGAAATTAAAAGAAAGACCTAAATAAATAGAAAAACATTCTGTGTTCATGAATTAGAAGAATAAGTATCCTGAAGATGTCAAGCTTACTCAAACTGATTTATAGATTCAATGCAATATCAATCAAAATTCCAAAATCCTACTCTACAGAATTAGAAAAGGTAATTACCAAATTCATTTTGAAGGGAAAGTGCATCTGAATAGCCAAAAGCATTCTAAAAAACAAGAGTGATGTGGGAGGAATTTCACTGCCTGACCTTGAAACATATTACAAAGCTACAGTAGTCAAAACAGCATGTACTGGCATAAAGATAAACACATTGACCAGTGGGATAGAATTGAGAATCCAGAAATAAACCCTCACCTATATTGTCAATTGGTTTTTGACAAACCTACCAAGTCCATGTTAACAGGACAAAACAGTCTCTTCAACAAATGGTGCTGGGAGAACTGGATATCTATAACCAACAGAATGAAAGAAAACCCCTATCTTACTCCCTGTGAAAGAATCAACTCAAAATACACCAAAGATCTAAATATAAAAGCCAGGAACATAAAACTACTAGAAGAAAATGTAGGGAAACATCTTAAAGACCTTGTTGTAGGTGGTGATTTCATAGACCTCATACCCAAAGCACGCACAACAAAAGGAAAAATAGATAAATGGGATCTCCTCAAAATTAAACACTTCTTCACCTCCCAGGACTTTGTCAAAAGGGTGAAGAAGCAGCTGCTCAATGGGAGAAAAATATTGGAAATCACATGTTAGATAAGTGTTTAATATCCAGGATATATAAAGAGATGTTACAACTCAACCATAAAAAGACAAATGACCCAATTAAAAAATAAGCAAAAAGCCTTGAATAGACATTTGTCCAAAGAAGAAATACAAATGGCAAAAAACACATGAAAAAATGCTCAACATCACTAATGGTTAGGGAAATGCAAATCAAAATTATAATGAGATATTTCACACTTATCAGAATGGGCATTATTAAAAAGAGAGAACTACAAATGTTGGAGAGAATGTGGAGAGATAAGAACACTTATTCACTGTTGGTGGGAACAGAATGGTACAGCCACTGTGGAGGACTGTTTGGCAGTTCCTAGAGAAACTTAATATAGACTTGCCATGTGACCCTGCAATACCACTACTTTGTATATATCCAGAAGAACTGAGAACAGTGACAGGAACAGATGTCTGCACACTGATGTTCATAGCAACATTATTTATGATTGCCAAAAGTTGGAAACAACCTAGATGTCCATCAACTGATGAATGGATAAAGAAACTGTGGTGTATTCACACAATGGAATATTATGGAGCTGTAAGAAGAAATGAAGTCATAAAGCATATGACAACATGGATGACCCTGGAGGACATTATGTTGAGCGAAGCAAGCCAGACACAAAAGGACAAATACGGGAGGCGGCTGTGGCTCAATCAGTGGGGCTCCCGTTTGCCATGTGGGAGGCCCCGGGTTCGGTTCCTGGGGCCTCCTGGTGGGGGCAGGCCCGCCCGCACGGCGTGGTTGGCTGACCCGGCGAGCACAGGCAGCAAGGGGGGGATAAATGAATAAATAAATAAAATCTTAAAAAAAAAAAAAAAAAAGGACAAATACTGTATGATTACATTACTATGAACCAAATATATTGTGTAACATATTGTATGATTAAAAAATTTTTTTTACATGTATCCAGTACATTTAACTGAGAAATGTATGTTTTTATTCAACTGCGTCTTCTTTTTATTTTTACTTATTGTTTATATTTTCAATTGTTAAATGTGCAAAATAAAGATAAAAAAAATAAAGACATCTGTTCTCACCCCCCGCAAAGGAACATAGACACATCACGATCATGCAGGACTATCATAGAAATATGATACACAGTATATTGAAAGCTTTTTTGATCCAAGCATTTTTTCAGAATTTAGTTATGGTAAGAAAAGGAGGAATGCTAGTGAAGGAAGGGAAAATTACTGAAAATGTCAGTCTTTCCCAAGTAAAATAACTAAGTGGTATTTTAAGTCGGTGTGACAGTTTTTGAAGCTGGGTGGACCCCAGAAGTTATGACCCTAGAATTAATCCATTCCTATGCATGTAAATCTAGTGTAGATGGGAGCTTTTGATAAAATTACTTCAGTTAAGGGCCTTTGATTAGATTAAGTGGCCCAGGGCGGATCTTAATCCTCTTACTGGAGTCCTTTAAAGTGGGAGAAAAAACTCCAAGAAACTGACAGGGGAAGCTTTGGTAGCCAGAAGCTGAAATCAGTGGAACCTGGGTGACAGAAAGCCACAGGAGTAGAGAGGAATTCAGAGGTAGCCAGAAGCTGAAAGCAATAGAGCCTGGAAGAGAAGACAGAGACTGGCAAACACCACCATTATGCCCTGCCATGTGCCTGATCAGCCATGTAACTTGGAAGTCTTTTGCAGACTAAAACAGTTGGTAAGGAATTATGGCTGAGTTGTATTGTTAGGGTAAGATACACAAAAGATCAAGGTAGTGACAGAATAAAGGTTTAGGGAGTCTAAACAAAAATTCACTGTGATACTCTTATCCCTGAGTTATATATGTCCTTGTATGTGAAAGTTCCTATTTTGAGGGAACTGCTAAATAGCTGCTAAATCACATGGGCATTGTAACCATTGGGGAGTTTGATGTAATTATGAATTCCAAAAATATAATTGGATCATGCTTGTAAACTGATCTGTTAATCTGGGCATGATTAGGTTAGGATTAGGGCATTGAGCCCCACCCCTTGGTGGGTGGGGAATTGAATATAAAAGGCAAGGCAAAGGACAATTGAAGCAGTCTTTTGAGAAACAGTTTTGATGTTGGAAAGAAGGCCCCAGGAGAAGAGAAGCGAGCCATTTGCCTGATTGTCTACAGCTGACCTTGTGGAGGAAACAGGAGCTAAGCCTGGAGAGAAACGCAGCCCCGGGAAGAGAGGAACCCCAGAAGCCTGAACCCTGGCAAACGCCAGCAGCTGTCTTGCTCTAACACATGGCAATAGTTTGTGAGAGAAGAAACGTAATGCTTTATGGCCTGGTATTTGTGGACTTCTACCCCAAATAAATACCCTTTATAAAGACCAACCCATTTTTGGTATTTCACATTAGCACCCCTTTGGCTGACTAATACAGAATTTGGTACCAGGAGTGGGGTAGTGCTTTTGCATATACCAAATTGTTGGAACGGTTTTATAAATGGGTAAGGGGTGTTTTTTGGAGGAATTGTGAAATGCTTGATGAAAAAGGCCTAAATCGCTTTGAAGAAACTGTTGATAGTAATATGGACGCTAAAGAGACTGTCTATGATGCCTTGGAAGTAAATGATGAAACTATTATTGGAAACTGGAGGAAAGGCGATCCATGTTTTAAAGTTGCAGAGAACTTAACAAGATTAACTCCTGGTGTTATATGGAAGACAGAATTTGAAAATGGTGAACCAGAGCATTTAGCTAAAGAACTTTCTAAGGTAAACTCGGAGAATGTGGCTTGGCTTCTCCTTGCAGCTTATAGCAAAATACTAGATGAGAGAAATACACTAAGGACTGAACTTTTGGGCAAAGAGAAAACAGAAATTGATTCTGGAACTTCCAAGTTTCTGGAAATCAAATTCCCAGATGAAAATGCCCTATTTGAAGACTTTACTAAATTTGGAACTCGTAACTCAGAATTGAAGATGCAGTTATCTCGGAAAGACTTGTGGAAAGTCTTACAATCTGATGGCTTGGACCCCTGTTTCCTGCATGCTAAACCAACAAAGTTTTTGAAAATGCTGTATGAACAAAACCACTGTCAGCTTGGGCAAAAGAGGACATGGAAAGGAGAGACTAAAGGAAAAAAGCTTTAAGAAGAAAACTGTGGAAGCAGAGATCTGGGATTAAGACATCTCCTTGGCCCAAGAGAGGAGCCCCACCCATATATACAGAGAGGGTGAGTTTTCCCCAGCAGTTGAAGAGGGTGGATGTCCCACCCGATGTTCAGGAAGAGTTTTGCCACCTCAGGGTGCAGGGAGGTTGGAGCACATTCCTCAAAGATTAGGGCAGTTAAGGTCAACACTCCATTGGTCTGAGAGGGGTGTATCTGTCCCCCATAGAATAGAAAAGGCCAGGTGGTCAACCCATTGCTCTGAGAGGGTTGAGCCTATATGCCAAAGGTTAGGGAAGGCCAGGTGGTCAACTCGTTGCTCTGAGAGGGTTGAGCCTGTATGCCGAAGGTTAGGGGGAATGTTGTCTTCACCTCACTGTGCTAGTGGGGCTAAAACTCTAACCCAAAGATTGGGTAAGGTGTGGCAATCACCCCAACACTCTTGGAGGGTGAGGTCTGGAGCTTGGTCGACACCCAGATGCTTGATGAGGGTGGAACCAAGAAAATGGCCATTGGGCAAGCCTGTGGAAAGGGTGGGTTCCCATGTGGTCCCAAGGAAAAGAAAACATCTTCTTAAAAATGACTTTCAGACTTTGAAATCGAATGGAGGATGCCCTGCAAGTTTACTGAACTGTAGAGGATCCATGACTCATGTTTAACATCCCAATTTCTCCTTATAATATTGAAAATGTTTATCTTTTGTCTTTCCATTTGTGTATTGGAAGCAGTTAAATGGTTTTGTAAGATTCAGAGGTCTATAGCAGACAGGATTTTGCCTGAAGACAAACTGTATTTCTTTAAAATGCCTATGATATGATTTTGTACTTGAATTGTTACTGATTTAAGTTTTTTTGAGAATTGTAATGTATTTTTGGAATTCAGAGGGTGGAATGTAACCATTGGGGAGTTTGATGTAATTATGAATTCCAAAAATATAATTGGATCATGCTTGTAAACTGATCTGTTAATCTGGGCATGATTAGGTTAGGATTAGGGCATTGAGCCCCACCCCTTGGTGGGTGGGGAATTGAATATAAAAGGCAAGGCAAAGGACAATTGAAGCATTCTTTTGAGAAACAGTTTTGATGTTGGAAAGAAGGCCCCAGGAGAAGAGAAGCAAGCCGTTTGCCTGATCGTCTACAGCTGACCTTGTGGAGGAAACAGGAGCTAAGCCTGGAGAGAAACGCAGCCCCGGGAAGAGAGGAACCCCAGAAGCCTGAACCCTGGCAAACGCCAGCAGCTGTCTTGCTCTAACACGTGGCAATAGACTGTGGTGAGAGAAGAAAGATAATGCTTTATGGCCTTATATTTGTGGACTTCTACCCCTTTATAAAGACCAACCCATTTTTGGTATTTCACATTAGCACCCCTTTGGCTGACTAATACAGGCATCTTTTGAAAACTATACTTTTTCTAAAATCACAGGTCTTCTCATTGTCAGGGCAAGCTCAGTGTTTTTAAAGGTCTTGAATTATACTATGTTTTCGCTTTAAGAAAGTATTCCCTGAGAAAAGGACAGTCATATTATTTCAAATATAAAGCTAATGAATTCATGTAATGTTTGAAAGAGCTATTTGCTAGTAGGAATTAAAATAGAAATTTAGAGATTTCTGTTAACTTATTGGTAATCAGTTGGTAATCAGCTTTTTAAATTTTTTTGGCCTATGGAATGAGCTTGAATTTTTTAATGAAACTTACTTCTTAGTACTCATTATTTCCCTTTTAAATTGTTTAACTTGTACATCTTGGCAGTTTAACTAAATGCATTCATACTAGTGCCCTTTATGCTTTGGTAAAACTGTATTTCACCATTACTTTAGATGACAAGTTGCTTCATTCATTATTCTTTATGGTATGTATGAGCTTGGAAATTATATATATATCTTTTTGTGAACATTCTTACATGAACTTGCATTGTCATTTATGAATAGCCTCTAAATCGGGAATACTATCTTCTACTTACATAATAAAAAGCTGTTGGGGAAATGAAATTACCTCTATGTATTTAAAATTATCTAATTTATAGCATTCTTGGCATGTGCTATATGTGATTGCTGGAAATATTTAAAAATGGTGTTGTTGAAAGTGATGAATCATTTTAACAAGGGGTATTCTGGAAAACCTTGAGAAGAATATAGTGCTATGAGATGTGATATTTTCAGATATACATGGTCAGTAATATCTATCTTTTGTCATATCCAGCAGTTTGAATTTGGGACCAACTGCAGACCAGATCCAGATCAGGGTGACATGCTCTGAAAGGATTTAGTCTTCCAACCAGGACATCTTTTGAAATACCCATGGGTCACAAGATTTGCCTCACCCCTGCTTATTTTAAAAAATAATAAACAGTAGGTACCCAATGGGATTCTGATGGTCTGATACCATTAGTTCTCTCTCAAGACAGCCAAAAATATAACAGCCCAATACAGAACATATAAAAAATTCTTTAGAAAACTGTGAAGGGACAGAAGTGATGACTCTATTGAAATTTAAATGTAATCCTCAATGATACTAATATAGTAATTTTATAAACAATTTGGAGCAAGATTTGAATAAAAATTTTTACTTTGAGAAATAATGACTTGAATGACAGCTATATAATAGGTAGCTACTTTAAAATGCAGGTATGGCTATTGTACCTATTTTTAAATTTATATTCTGTTTTTTCCCTTTTATTTCTAAAAGACTAAGGCAAAGATAGACCTAGAATGAATCAAGTTTTCTAATTCTTTTATATATTTTGGTCTATCTAGCCATTTAATTCCCATCAAATAAGTAAACTTTTCTTGCTGAATCAGAAAAATATTCTTGCTAAACTGAAGCAGACAGTCTCCATCAGATTTGATTTGTGGGTCTAAACTTGAGTTTATTAATATCGTACACAAGGATTTCATAATCTCATTTCCAAACATATAATGGCATTTAAAAATTACTTGATATTTGGAAACTTCTTTTGAAGGGGACTTTAAATAGTATGGAAAGTGAAAATGGTTTCTTGCAATGTCAAAAATGGCCCACCTTGGAAAGTGTAATATACTTTATATGGAAGAATAAATTATATTTAAATGTATTTATCAGAGCCTTGAGTTGAGCAGGTTCAAAAAAACTGAAGTAGACAGATACCTCATTTTACAGAATATTTGAATCAATCACCATAAATAAGAAATGGCTGTTGATAAAGCATACTTGCCACCAAAAGATATAGTTCCAAGAGAATGTCAATACCATATATGTAAGGCAGCCACTAAGATCACCCCAAATGATCCCTGTCTCCTGGTATTCACATTCCCTTGAGTGAGCTAGACTTACTGACTTGCTAATGAATAGAATATAGCAAACGTTAGGATGTCACTTCTGAGATTGCATTAAATAAAAGGCTATACCTTCCATCTTGTGTGATCTCACTTGTCTTTCTCACTTCTTGTTATGTTGTGAGGCAGCCCTGGGGAGAGGGCTACATAAGTCAACTTAAATAAGGATTTCTTAACCAGGGGTCCATGGAAAGATTTCAGGGGGTCTGCGAGCTTGAATTGAAAAAAATAAACTTATTATCTTTATTTTCTTTGACCTCTAACTGAAATCTAGCATTTCTTTCAATTATGAATGTACACAATAAATTACAGAAGTATTCATTTCATATCACATCAGAATTGTTGCATATATCAAAAAATCACTTATGCTCATCCATACTTTGAAATTACGGTAGTTGTTAGACCTGACACTATTTGAGTGTCATAAAACTGTCTGCTGCTACATTCTGAGAAGGGGTTCGTGATTTTCGCCAGACTGGCAAAGGGGTCCATGGAACAAAAAAGGTTAAGAACCCTAGCTTAGATGCAGGTTTTCAGAGGCCTGCCAGTAGCCAAAGGATTATGCTTGAAAGTGCATCCTCCACCAGGCCAGTGTTGTGATGAGAACACAGCCCCAGGCAGCAGTTTGACTGTAATATCATAAGAGACCTTGAGCCAGAGGAACCAAACTAAATTGCACCCAGAATCCTGACAATAACTGTTTGCTGTTTTCAGCTGTTAATTTTGCTATGTATCAGTAGATAACTAATACATTATTTATTAATTCATTAACTAGTATTAGCTTATTAAACCATTTGTCACTTCCTTATTTTAATGGATATATGTTTCAATGCTTTTGTACTAAAGGCAATATGACTGGATAATGTCGATATCCTATATAGCATTTAAATTTATTTATACTATATGTTATTGATATTTTTCGGGAGAAATTATATATTATAAAGGAATTGGAAGGTCTTATATTTGATAGAGAATATTTGATTCCTAATTTTCAGGTGTACTTACCTCCAGGAAGGGAAAGGTGAAGAATTAGAAATAGAAATTATGAAATGATAATATTACATCCATTTATTTTTTGATCTATCTGATATTCTTTAGCTATCTCTCTTTTATATAACTGTTTATAGCATATATTTACATGCATTGTTTATATACAGAAAAGGATTTTCTGACCCTCATAATATACTGCTTCAGTGCATCCATGATTATTTCTAAGGACAAATAAATAAAATAGGAAAAAATAAGCTAGGAGTCTATTTCCAAGCATGTTCTACTTAAGGCCTTCTGTTCCAGATAGATGAATATTTTACATGGGAACATGCTGTCCCATAACAAATTATAGAGGAAATCATACATACATAATATTTCTGAGTATGTATCAGTATGCAGAATGGAGACAGATTGGTTATGGTAGTTCCACAAGTGATCTCAAAGTACTTTTTCAGAGTAAAATTTCCATATCTGATGCAGTTTTGAAATTGAGTAACAGCTGCTATTTCTATGAAATGAATACATCTGAATTTCAAACCTTTATCAATAAAAGAAAGTATAAGAAATACACACACACACACACACACACATGATTGCACCCTTTCCTCAATTACCAGAGAAAATCCAAGCCCTGGGTCATAATGACATCTCAGCTGTATCCAACAGCCACCACACCCCTAAAAGACCATTGGCTCTGTTGGTTGTTCCAGTGGCTGTCAGTACTCTCTGGATAGGTTCCCACTTCTAAAACTGAAGCAGATGCTTACTTTCCTGGAATAGAGTCAAAGTATAAATCCAGGAATTTAGACAAAACCTTTGACCATGGAAAATGCAGGCGATTTTGGAATAAAGAGTAGACAAAGTAAATGTGCTTGGTTTCCTAGGTAAAGCCCACCCTGAACTGTCATTACATATCATCTCATAGGCTGGTCTGATAGCAGGTGCTCCAGCAGCTGTCCGTGGCTGTCTTAAAACTGGCTCTGCTGCTGCTTGTAACTGTCATAAATTGACCTTAACTACAAAGTACACATCAGCAATGCTGTCACTTCAGTTCTTTTCCTTTCTTTTTCTGTAGTGTGTGCTTTGTATTTGCAAAATTTCATGCCAATGCTATCATAGGTTTCTAGTTTGAAATAAAGTACTGAAATGTCAGGCTTAATGAGAAAATAAAACATCATACAGTTCTGATGCAGTTCTTAAATTTTTACTTCTTTGGAAGAGCATCTTCCTAACCAGGCTAAACAGGTGTCTCAGTGACACCAGAGACTATTCCACCTGTTATACTGCAGGATAATGGAAGAATCTGAAATGCGTTCTTATTCTTCCTTCCTGTCTTAGAGCCCTGAATGAGCTGTGAAAAGGTCAGAGGAAGGAAGCTGTCTTGAAAAAGAGCTAAATAAGTCATTAAAATTTTTGTATAACATGAAATGAAATGTCACAATACTCTGTATTTAATCATTGTTTCTATTAGCCACTTGCCCCCTCATCAGCTCACTGAATGATGTTCATTTTACTGAGTCAGAGAACAGAGAGGGGCTCGAAGCCATGGTAAAGGGAAAGGAAGAGTAGTAGAACTGTGGCAATTGCTGCTTTAACAGTACCAACTAAAACCTACCATAATTTGTCATTTTACAAAGGCACTAATTTGAATTGTGGGCACTGGATGTTGGATGTGGGGAGTGAGCCTTGGCTAGACCTAATGTCAGTTTCATTGGTCCTCACTAGAATTCAGTATCGCCTTTGGAGTGATATAGTATTATCTGATAAAGTGGGGATACACAAAGTTCTTCAAATGAAATCCTTAAGAATGTTAAAGCTATACTGACAAGAGGCCAGGTTGCCAGATGTCTCCTGAGATTAACAGAACCAACTTCTGGGACCAGTCATCTCACACAAAGAAAGTTAGAGGAAGAGATTAGGCCTGTATGATTAGTTTAGAACATTCTCTCCAATTAGAGAACTGCACAGAAACTCACCAAAGACAAGGCTGTTTTCTTTATTAAAGTCTATCTCAAGGTTATCTCTGAATATCCCATTTTTTGTGTGTTGCCACCCAGAGAGTAGAAAGTGGCCAGGTAGAAAGTTGTTGGTGGTCATAGCTTTAACTTTACAGAAAGTATAAAAATTTTATGGTCTTGTTTTATACCTCAGGGTCTACTTAAACAAGCACATTTTCCAGTACTGACAAAGCCCTTGAAAAGTCACAGTATATTCTCTTCTCTGCATATATGCATTGGAAAAAACATTCTTCAAGCTAACTTTTGCTCGTTTCCTGGGAGGTAGTAACAATGGCAAGTTGCAGAATACATAATGTTAACTGTTAGATAATGTTTTCAGCAGATGTTTTGTAAATCAAAGAGAAACAGAAGACAAGTTTGTGGGAATCTTGTCATTGCACTGTTTGCTAATGATCCAAGATAATAATGGCAACCTTAGTAGACACCTATGGTCTACACTTTACTTTTCATTTTAGATTTTTAAAGACAAATATAGTAATGAACTGACAACAGAAAGGAAGAAAAAAGTTAAAATGATTCGTGGCAATGACAACAAGATTTTGAAGAATATGTGATATAATGGCAAATCAGAAGAGCAGAAAAGAGGACTCTCTATCTTGGCCAACATTTATTAATTGTAAGATCACAATCTTAATCCTAAAAGGACAGATTAAAAAAAAAAAAAGAGTTTGTTAATTTAGTACCAAATACTTAGATTTGCTGGCTAACTACTTTATGTGAACACTGATGGCATAATACTTGCTTCATACATTTTTATCCACTCAAGGCTTGATGGCTGTGTCTCCCTGGGACAAGAAATATGTCTATATTAAAATGGACAAAAAACAAGACAGTTTGCAAGGGCTCTTGCTCTATAGCTAGATAATGCAAACAGAAATGTGGTATCATATAATGACTATAGGTGATGAGTCTTAAAGGGCTTCCTAACTTAGCCATGTTTTGAAAGTTATTTCAAAGGAATTTTATGGGTGATGTCACCTTTCCAGAAAGCACAAGATATATCTGTTAGCTTATCTTAATGGAGACCACTCTCCTAATCTGTGCCTGGCACTGCAAAACACATGCTTCTTGGAGTTCATGGGCCAATGAGAGCAAAGGATGAATCTTGCCCTGTGATTTCCCATTAGCCGCCCATTTTGGAGGTATATCATCTCTGTTTCTGTGGATCCTCTTTCCTTTGTGACAACTCGGTTATGGCAAGTACCCATAGCACAGGCCAAGAGCAGAAGCATAAATCAAATTGACATAAGTCCTATTCAAAATCATAAATCAGTTTGACAAAAGTTGAATTTAAAAATGTATGAGCAGTACAAGATTGATTGTGATCCATTGAATCTGTTTAAATAGAAATGTTTGGGCCTGGTACATCATTTTGGGAGGATTTTAGGAAAGGTTGAGAGATATGTCAAAAACTCACCTGGATCTTTAGAAAACTTCGCTACCATTAAAATAACTTCTGTGTAGCATTTTTCTTTTTAAAATGGCTCAGGGCAAGGGTTAGAGTGACTTAATGTTACAGTTGCCCTTAGGTTTATATATTCAGCATATTAGACATCTTTCATGAAAAATTCCACTGTTCTCTCTCTTTTTTTTTAAAAAAGTAAATACCTTATAATGTATCATTATTTTTAAATGCCCTCTTATTTTCATGTCAACTTTCTATCCTCATATGTAATTATTGCCCAAACAGAGAAGATAGCCTTTCAAATTTAAGATTTAATATCTCAAATCTCCCAACACTCCCCAACTAAATCACTCTGTGCTTGCTCTCCAGTGACTAAACCATGTTCTTATATGTTAGGGGATTTAATTTTAGACTGCTACTAAAAATACAGTTCCGGTGGTGTCATCCTTCTATATGATTATATGCTGTGTTAACATTGATCTTTTAGTTCTTTAAGTTGTTTCCTAGAAACCTGTGATATATCTGGGCTTAGAAGAATTTTGTTTTTATGATATATGCTAATTTAGTATTTGAAAATTACTAATATATGACTGCATTACGTCAATCAGCCTCATTCTTTATTACTAAACTGTGGAAATTCAGTTTTTCTCACTGATTGTATATCATATACCTTAATGAACTTCTAAAACATAGAACAATATTCTGCAAACAATTTTCTGTTAACTTTACTTCTTCAGAAAGTATAGAAGATACGAAGATGGAGAGAAGGTGGGCTCCTAGGGAAAATATGTGTGCATATTGCAGGAAGGTAAAGGCCCTCTCCTGCTTGGTGATGGCTTTGACTGGTTGTGGAAGCCAAGTGCGACCTGCTGCCCTTCCCTGGGACCCACGAAAACAGCTGTTTTGGCCTGGCCCCTGGGATGGGATGATAATTGTGGGCTGACTCTCTTCTGGGTGCATCCCACAGCAGATAGATAGTGGTCTGCCCATGCATTTCTTCTCCTTTTGCCCTGAGCACATATAAACATTCCCTGATGAGGTATATAAGTTTTATGGCACCTGGCCCACCCCTGCTGCTATATTTGTTCCTGGTAGGGAGAGAGCTGTGTCCTTCCACTATAGCACAGAAGAGTTCCCAGTAGGAACAAGTTCCAGTTGCCCACAGAGCAACCCAACCTTTATTAGCTTTCTTCCTTTCTCTGTCTCACACCCATAATTTCTTCCCTGTGTTACCTGCAATAACTTCCAAAATGAACTCCTTGTACTGAAATCCTTATCTTAGGCTCTGCTTTGGGGGAAAGCACTTGCTTTTTTTGTTGTTTGTTATTTGTTTTATCTGCTGCATTCATTTCCCTGCTTCTGAAACAACACTGCCAATTTGGAATTTTAAGTCCTCACATGAGATTCTGTCAATCAATACCCACTTCCTTTTCTCCTACCTTTATTCACACTGGGTGTGTTTAACTTACACAGTTAGTATGTGTTCAAGAAACAGTACTGTAAGTCACGCTTTGCCTTCTGCCTGGAATACCCTTCCCTTTGTCTTTTCTCTGTGCCCCTGCTTAGCCCTGCTCCACTGCTTTCCACAAACTAAAAAACACAGTTTCCTTAACTTACTCTTGCTCATCCTTCAGGTATCACCTTAAGTATCTCTTCCACAGGGAAGCCTTCCTTCACTCTTCAAAGGAACTTTACCCTTGCAACTCCCACTGATTCCCTTTGAACCCTGTATTTATTATATTAATCACATTTGTTATCACTTATTGACTGTTTCTCTTCCTCATGGCATTATAAGCTGCTTGTCCTATTTGTTCATCCCTGTAATTTCCAGATTTAGCACATTCCCATCCTTTAACAGGTTCTAAGCACGCTCACACATACACACATATTAAAGAGTAAATAACTGGACCTGAGAAACCACTTAATCTAAACCACATTTTGCAGAGAAGATCCCTGCCCCAATGATAAAATAATTTACACAAGATGGGGAGTGGAACTAGAATTCATACCTCTTAACTCCCAATCCAGTTATTATACTATAATATATGCTATGTAATCCCTCTCTCTTTCCACTCCACTGTCCCTAACTAACAATCTTCATGTGCAGTAACCTCACAGGGTTGGCTTCATGGTCCCATGATCAGAAGGTGCCCCTCACTTGGGGTTTAATGCTCTGCAGTAGTCATCTTGAAATTTCTAATAATTATGTCTTTAACTTTGTGTTTTTCAAGTGAAGCCTCATTGGACAAGGGATAAGGTCCCTGGGCTTGGAGCCTTAGTTCACAGCAGTCCCACTTCCCACGGCCTCCACGATGGCTTCTAAACAAACTGTTCCTCACCCCCTGGGGTCCTGGGCCCCTCTAGACCTCATCCTCATCCCAATCTATGACCACAGAAGCCCTCTGCCCCTGACAAAAGCCTGGGCTTGGGGGCAGGGAAGATGGAGGATTGGGAAATGTGTGTGACCCTCTCAGTGCCTTGGGGACAGAGCATGGCAGCATCTGTCCTCAGCTAAGGCTGGCAGGATGACTTGTTTAGTGGTCTGATGGAGGCTGCATTTGGCCTCTTGCCCACCCCATCTTGGTACCAGATATCTCCCATCATAGAGGTTTAAAGATCCTTGGGGATCACCTGTTGGCCATGGGCTGGGTGGTGGACCAATGAGTGGAGGAATGCCTAGCTTGATTCCTCCAGACCCTACCCCCTACCAAAGCACTGCTCCTGTATCTTCAGCAGGCCAGAGTGAGCACATGTGTACCCTACATCACTGCACGGCCTGATAGCTGGACTGGAGAGTGGAACTAGAATTCAGAGTAACTCCCAATCCAGTTATTATACTATAATACATGCTATGCAATCCTTCTCTCTTTCCACTCCACCCTCCCTAACTAACAACCTGTGGGCCTGTGACATTTGTGGCTGGCAGTTGCCTCACAAGAATCCTTGTGCTCTGAAGTATTCCTTAGGTTTCTTGGGGGGGGGGAGGGGAAGATAGGGAGCTTCTTTGCTTCCTCCTTCCAGCTTTATTGGTGTGGCTTGTGTTTGTCTCCTCTGGCCAGATTGAGGTACCCTCTGGGAAGAAGTCACACATGAATTGTGTCATTTTGGTGATTTCACATGTAAGTTAAATGATCTGATTTTTCATTTTTGAGCAATATAAACAGTAAAAAATCATGCTAATATAAAATTTTAAGTTTTGTTTACTTGAAACAACATGAAATAGCAAACAAAAAACAAGTCAGGAGAGTGTTGGAGATTAGAAAAAGCTGTATACGTAGCTGTAACAGCACTTTTTCCTGCTTTCTGAACAAGGGGCCTCATGTATTTATTTGGCACTAGGTCCTGCAGTTTATGTAGCCATCCCTGCCATTGACTCAAATTTTGTCCCTACCCAATGAGGTTTCAGACTTGTCCAGGTAGTATGTATTTACCTTCTGGCTGGTTCGAGGCAGAGAGCCTAGAAACTGAAATGATTTCTTTGAGGAAATAATTCAGGGATTGGTAAAAAACATGTTCTGGTTATCCTTTGCATTGGAACAAATCACCCTAAAACTTAATGGCTTAAAATAACAACTATTTTAATTTTCTTTCTCATGGCTCTGCGGTTCAGTTAGGAAGTTCTTGCTCAGGGTCTCATGTTGCAGTCAAAGTGTACCTGGTGCTGGAATCATCTTGAAGGCTTTCTCACTCCAGTGTCCGGCAACTGAAGCTGGCTATTATCTGGAATGTTAGCTGGGACTATCAGCTAGAACTGTATGTGACTGCTGCAGATGGTGTATGGCCTGGGCTTCCTCAGACTGGAACACTGAAAAGAGAGAAATAACGAGAGAGAAAGAGAAAGAGAGAGAGAAGCAGAAGCCCGATTATCTTACCCAGCTTTGGAGGTCACACAGCGTCACTTCCTCATTTTATTTGTCAGAAGTATTTGTTAGAAGTGAGCCATTAAGGACAATCAATATTCAAGGGGAAGAAAATTAGATTCTACCTCTTATGAGAGGAGTGTCAAAGAATTTGTGACCATATTTTAAAAGAACCACAATTAGTATTTTGGTTGAATGCTTGGAGAGAGTGAAGAAGCTCTCCTACTGTCTTTTATAGGACTTGACAAAAAAGTGTTGTGCCTTTGAACAGATTCTTCTTCCTTATTATCTCCTTGTCAAAGTTACAAGCCTACAGGGTATCCTTTTTTTTCTCATGATGTGCCCCAACACAGTCAGTGCCCTTCATGAATAGATCTCAGCCTCTTTCTCAACCTCATTTCACAACTAGAACAGGGTGTTTTCCTCTACCTAGCCCCCCCCCCCGCCCATTTTTATTGTTGCTCCTGCATGCCGCTTAATGCTGTTTCCAAATGTTTGCTCATGTTGTTTAGTTAACTTGAAAGACCTTCCTTACCTTTTCTGTTGTCCAGATCACATCTAGAATTCAAGTTCAGCTAAAACATTTTGGGTCTCTGAGACTAGGGAATGTAGTATTCATCTCTGTATGACAGTGTCTAGCAAATTGGTCCCAAACAGTGAATATTTGCTGTATTGACAAAGTCCAGTTCCCAAGTGCCCTGCAACATAGGTCCTACATCCTTCACTGTTGCACATTAGAGTTGTTTGAAAAGCAACAACATGGTGTCATGTGGAGACTGCCTTAGAACTCACATGGACCTGATTTTCTGCTGCATCATTTAGCAGCTAGAAAAGTCACTTAATATCCTGGAGTTTGTCATTTAGACATTTAGGTATATCATACCTATTTTTGAAGGTGAGTGAAGGGGTTTAAGCTAGTATATATGTAACAAGGTATCACTTTGGGTAGGATCAGAGACTTAATATTCAGGCATTGGAGTTAGAAACCACCATTCTTACAGCTAGAAAATGCTTTTCCAATTGAGTATATTAGTGACACATGAAATCATTGTAGTGGGCTGTGACTGCCATTAAAAATGAAATAAATAATCTTTCTGAACCCTCGAACAATTCAGTTACTTGTTGGAATTAGATGAGATAAAAGTGCCTGGACAGAACTTTTTAGGAGTAATGCTTCTATAACTTGAGCTGCCTTTTCCTGTTACTTAATTTTTTAAAAAATTTGAAATAAAGCTTATAAAAAATGAAATAGAATAGAGTAGAATAGAATATATCAAATTCCATCGAGCACAGGAAAAGTTCATCAAATGTTTATTTCAGATGCATGCATTTTATCCCAGGTTCTGAGGTTAAATGTATTGTTTCCTGTTTGAAATCTGCAGCATTAGAGGGTCTCTCTGTGTTCTACAAGGACAGGCCTCATTAATGGTCATAGAACTTTGGGGAATATTTAAAGAGTTAAGTAGCCACATTCCTTGCTTTGCATTTTATCTGAGGCTCAGGAGCCCATAAAAAGAACTTGAAAGTAGATTGCATTTGTGTTTCAGAAAACTATAATTATGTCTGAGGGACTATGATTGAAGAAAACTAGAAATTAAGATTGCCAACTAGGCTTATGAAAGAAGTAAGGAGTCTGACTGAGTACAAAAGTTTCAGCACCAGTTTAGTCTGTCAGGAGAGGTGGCAATAAATCCAATATATATTATGAACTACTGAAGCTTAACACTTCTTGACTTGATCCCCTAGTGACACCTTTATCCTCAAAAGCAGAAAGTCTTATGGGGAAAAAAGTCAAAGAACTGTGGCTTTAATGTCCAAGTAATTCTGCTAGGACTTCCTTCACCTCAGTGTAGAAAGTTGTGCAGAGAAGCTGTAATCTCAATCAGTGGGCAACCAAGCAAATCAACCATGGGAACCTTCTTTAGAAAACTGTACACTAGGAGAAGGGAAATGTTTACTTCCTGGCCAACAGTGAGTTATAGACATTAAGAAGTAGGAAAGATGCAGAGCTCTAAGAGAGTTTAGCAGAAGGAACAAACACTTTGAGCAGTATGGGAGGTTGATAATGTTGCAGAGGTAACTGCCTATGGGCAAAGTGGAGGTTGGTGGTCCAGAGATAATTGACAAAGGTGTGTCCAATAGCCCAGGTGGTGTATCAGCAATATGGGCAGGGATGATGGTGGTGGTGGTGGAAGGCATTCATGAGGGAATGCAAAACCATAGTGGACAGCTGGGCAGAATATCTTATGAAGTTATGGGAAAATTTAGGATATTCTCCCCCATCTTCAGGGCTCTTAAAAGAGACCCAACAGGAGATGCACCTGAGGTTCTTGTATTTGACAGTGTGTACTGCATCCACCTTGGGAGCCCACGAGGGAGGTAGGGGGAAGAAAAACTTAGAAAGAGAGGGAAGTTGCTCATACCAGCACGGTCGAAGTCTGCTCCAGACAAACAGGCAAGCAAGCAAGCATGGCCGTTCTTTATTTGCACAATTATTCATACACTACTGTTATCACTCAAGTGTTACACAGAAGGAACACAAAATGCAACTTCTCAGAATCATTTCTGCCATGCCTTGGGAGTATGTGTGCTGAGACAAAAGGCTCTGTGAGCTAATAGCTGATCCAGCGGTTGGACCACTACCCGGGCATTTGGGCCGCTGCCCGGGTCTTAACCTTCACAGTTTAACCCTCACAGGCCGCTGCCCGAGTCTTAACCCTTATACTCCATCCCTGAGGGCAGCTGCCTTAGCAGCTGTGGGGGTGCATTGTAGCCAAACACCACAGCAGCAATATAGACAGCAATGACATAGAAGTGTGCTCCCTAAGCCTATTAGGGTTCCCCCAAGAGCCCATTTCCAAGTACCTAGGGACTCCCACCAGTCATCTACAGGGTCTACCTGTGACTTCTGGATATTTTGTATTTCATGGTTCATTTCTTGCAGGGCCCCTTGAATGGAATTTGTTATTATTAGGAATATATACACAACATTCAGTATGTACTAATGCACATGTGCCTCCTTGTGCTGCAGTTAGTAAATCTAGGGCCATGCAGTTTTGTAACACAAGTCGCTAGATTTGATCAGTTTCTTCTTTTAACTGGGCAATTGCATATTCTAAAGCATTCAGGGCTTGGGCAGTATGACACGCTAAGCTTTCTACATCTAATTCAACTTTGATGGCCCCTCCTTCAGGAAGGAAAATAGCCAACAGGTAAAACCACCAGGGTGTCCGTTTAGTCCTGTGCCATTTATGATATACTGTGTCTCAATTTTGGGGTTTCTCATCTAGAGTGAAAACAATGTGACTTGGAATGAAGGGGCATCCCCAAGTACAATGCCCACTCCAATTGGCTGGGAGGTATGGCCACCCATGGGGCCCACAGACCCACAGGTACCCAGCCAGCAGCCTGTCGGTGGGTTTGGTTCCGACGTACAGCTGGCCATTCCACCAGCAGGAACTGCTCACCACACTTGGGTAGTGTTGCACAAATTCAGAGTTACCTCCCCTGCTAGTTTTTTGGGATCCCCCTTTTGTTCTATATACTTTGGGGCAATGCTCTGCAGTTCAACATGTTCTGCAGGGAGCCAGCCCCATCCATTATACAGGGCATAGCCAAACCACAGAGGACGTGGATCCATGTCCCAGTGGAGAAATTTCTCAACATGCTGTCGAACCACTTCCCATTCTGCTGTTGTTTGGTCAGCCATCTCCAACCACGTCCAATTGTCCTGTGTTGTGGGTGCAATACTCCAGGCCAAACCATCGGCCAAACTGGCTGGCAGTTCAGTGCATACTCAGCAGGGGGACATGTTGTACACTTGAGCATAGGTGTGGGCCCAGGCCAGCAAGCTGTTGGCAGAACTCCTAGGGGTGGTAAGACAAATGTGTAAGTGTAACTAGGGGAGGCAGATCATGCCCATCTAACAGGACACGTTCCAGCTGGTCGTCCTCAGACAGCAAAGAGCCACTTTGTGGTATGCACCCAGAGCAAGTATATCATACCCTTGAACTTTCCGTCACAGCTGGTGAGACACTCTTTTCAACCTGTAACGGGATGGGGGAACTCAGGATGGGCCATAATGCCAGAATGAACATACCTTTCAGTATGGTGGCCGTGGTGGCAAGCATGGTCACCGTAAACCTCAGTGGCCATACATCAGTAATCCTGGGAGTCACATTTAATTGACGCTGTGCTCCATCTCCCCAGGACACTACCAAAGCTATCCATCGAACATGGGGAGCCTTTAAAATCCAGGGTCATGACTCAGAAACTGTTTTGCCTCCATGAATTATGGAGGGTGCTGGCAGCTGTACTTGCCCTCCCTGCACCTGTGGTTTTAACAGTGGATCACTTGTAGTGACCTGTAATTGAATGGGGGCAGCTGCACGCTGCAACAGGGCTTCTATTGGTGCCACTCCTCCCTGCCGGGGTCATTCATTCAAACGCTGTACTACCAACCAAAGGTGATCATGCCACCCCTGCAAGGTTGGAGCTCCTTGGGCTGTTGCTTGCAGGCCCATTTTAAGAAGGCCATTATGATGTTCAATCATGCCACCTGCTAAAGGATTGTAGGGCACATAATATACCCATTGTATATTATGTCAGAGGGCCCATTGCTGCACTATTTGCCCATTTTATAGACAATAGCCGGCCATACATGGCACACAACTGTTGTAACGCTTGCACAGTCATACCTTGGGTTGCTTGTGGGGCAGGATACACATAAAGAAGACTTGTGGCCATGTCAACGGCCATAAAAGCATATCAGGATTGCAGACTCAAGGGTAATGGCCCAACAAAATCTACATGCCATCTTGTGAGTGGAATAAGTCCTTGCTCAATTTGACTCATAGTTCTGGGCAGTGGTCTCTGATTTAACAGGGAACATTGGGATCATGCATACATGCTGTCCAAGCGGCCTCTGCATCTATAGCTAAACCCCAAAGGCGTGCAGCCTTTATCATTGTGGGGACCAGCACGTAGGAGTTTCTGTTGCAGCCACACGACTGCATCCAGAGCACTATTTACCTACAAGGTAAACTTAGTTAACTGATCTGCTTCATCATCGTCTGGATGCAAATGGGGGTAGTGAACCACTACATCCGCACAGGTCTTCCCACATGGAAGGTCCCCATAGGGGCCGATGGGCTACTGACCAATCCATGTGTTTCTATTCCAGCAGCCACAAAGTAAGACCTTTAAATATTGCCCAACTGTCGGTACATATCACTAAGGGGATGGCTTCACGGCCCACTATGAGCCACACGGCTCTCAATTCAGCCCATTGGCTGCCTTGACCAAACCCTAATTCATACCAAATATAATTGGTTAAAGGGTACACCACCACGGCAGTCCATTGAGCTGCCTGTCCTCAGCTGGCTCCATCAGTATACCATGCCTGCTCTGGCACCGTACCTACCCTGGATTTATATGGGGAAACTTACCTCATGGGGACTTGCAAGGGGGTCTCTGGGTCCAGTGTCCCAGCATACAGCAAGGGACCTAAAACTTGTTGCAACTCTTTACTCAGTGGACTGGAAGCAAACATGTTTCTCTGTTCCAAATAAGCCTCTCACTTGGCCAGTGTCGCTGTCTGGGCCACTTCACTTCATGGCCGGGAGATCCAATTCTGCACCCATCCCTTGATAGGATAGGTGGTAAATATCTGTACCATGTTGTGGTTTCAGTACTCTGTGCGGCAGCGCACACAGCTGCCAATTGCTTCTCTACGAGACTGTAGTGCTTCTCCGCTTGTCTCCATAGCAGATTCCAAAATCCTGTTGGGTGTCTCAACCGCTCAGTCCATTGCCATAAGCCCCAACCATAGCCTTCTTCTGTAATGTGCGCGTCTAATTCAAATGGGTGGCTATGGTCGGCCACTAACAAAGTTTGGGCTTGTTTAACAGCCCTTTTGGCTTATATGAAGGCCTGCTCAATCTCATCAGTCCAATCTCATCCAACTCCTTTCTTTATTAACTTGTATAGATGCTTTAGGACCTGCATCAATTGGGGAATAAACACTCGCCAATAGCCTAAGAGACTCAAAAATGTCTGCAGCTGTTTCCTTGCTGTGGGACCTGGGAAAGCTTGAATCTTATCAATTACTGCTTCAGGAATTACTTTTGTCTTAACTAATCATACAATACCCAAGAATTTGACAGACAACCCAGGCCCTTGCAACTTGTCCAGATTCATGACCCATCCTTGACTTTTGAGGTGGGTGACTAGAGAGGGATCAGCACCTTCCAAATCTGCAAGAGAATCAGAAGTTAGCATTATATCATCAATGTAATGATACACCCGAATGGTATTGGCATGTTGCCACTTTTCTAGGTCTTTAGCCACAAAACCATGACAAATGCTGGGGCTGTGAACATAGCCCATGGGCAATACAGTAAAAGTCCACTGTTTGCCTTCCCACGTAAAGGTGAATAGATCCTGTGCTTCATCAGCAATGGCGATAGAGAAAAGGGCATTTGCCAAGTCCAAAACAAAACGATAAGTTCCCAGTGTCAAAGTCAAATTATCCATCAGGTCAAGAATAGAAGGCACAGCTGCATGTAAAGGAGGAACCACTTTGTTCAGCTCTTGATAGTCAACAGTCATACGCCACGTCCCATCGGGTTTACGGACGGTCTGCACTGGAGCATTAAATGGGCTCTGTGCCTCATGGAGGATATGTACCTTGACCAAATCTTTAAAAGTTGCTGCTGTTTCTTCATGCCTTCCTGACAAACGGTATTGCTTTATGGTCACTTTCCTGTGGGGTTCAGGCAACACAATGGGGGATGTTTATCACACCCCCACACTACAGGTTTCACTGCCCATACTCGTACATGGAATTCACCAATAGTGGTTTGCAGGGTCAAGTTTCTTAACACATCTATACCCAGTACATACCCTGGGATAGTAGAAATGCACACAGTGTACATTTGCAGGGGCAACCGTCCAATTCCCAATATCACTTTTGTCTGGATGAGCCACAAAGTGCCTTGTCTGGTATTACCATAACCACCCACACAGGCATAAGTGCCTGTGAATTTATTCGGTTGTCCATAAAGAAGGGTACATTCTGCACCTGTGTCCACAAGGGCCAAAACACACTGTACATTCTGTGGGGACCAGTGGGTTGCTAACTTCATGTAGAGCCACCAGTCTTTCCAAGGGTCCCCCTCTCAGATGCCATGGCCTACTTCCTATGCAAAGGTAAACACTGGCTCCATGGAGTGCCCAGCATCCTCTAGCAGGTAGTCACTAAGTTGTGCAGTTGCCCTAAACAGTTTCTGGGCTTTTCCTGCTCGCCGCTGAGCAGGCTCTAGCTGTCTCCAAAGGTCTAACAAGACCATGTTTGGTTTTTCATCTGTTTTAGCTCGGTCTATCCTGGCGGCTACCAAATCATTCCACATTTGCATCTGCGTGACTTTCATAGGACCTCTCTTATCGTCCCGACCTGCGGGCTTAGCTATTTTATGAATGGGGGCATGTCTCCCCCTGTCGCCACTGGATGAACTTTGGCCCGTTGGCTCTCGGCCTCTCTGAGACTAGCCATCATAGCTGTTACCTCATGTATCGGGTGTCCCACATACGGGGTCAAGATAGCCATGAGGGACCTAAACGAGGGATCAGTAGGATGTTGCACAAGTAGGTCCCTCATTTGATTCATAAACCTCTTGGCATCGGGTCCCTGGTTATTAGGGTCAAAGACAGCACTGCGCATACCCATTTCCCGGACCTGCACAAGGCTAGCATACGGAGTCCATCGACTCACTGAGTCTGGCAACTCTCCTGCATCATTCCAGACTGTATGAACAGCTGTTTAGAACCACGCCATCAAGGTGATTGGGGTATCCTCCAGCACGCTGCTGTGCATTTAAGGGACATTGGCACAGCCGTGGATGGCCAGTAAGCAATGCTAACTTCTCTATCTCAGTCCCAGAGCATACAATGCCATCCATGCCTGTGTCCCACAGAGCAGCAGCCATGCAGCTATGGGCTCTCCTGGCTTCTGCCAAAATTGGCATCCCAATTCAACCAGTTCTGACTACATATAGGGATGGTACATGGTGGTGCTGCACCACATGCAGTTGCCCAATGGGGTGTCCCCCTTGCCTCATGTCCTGATCGTGTTTCACCTTTTGTGTCATGACCGGATGAGCTTGTCAGATGGGGTTTATTTCTTCTTTCTCATCCGAACCACTACCAACCGACATGTCTCAGCATTCCAGCCACACATGCGACTGCTCAAGTTGCTCATGCAACAGGTGGAGTTCCCTCTCCTGTTGCAACGTCTCTTGGGTGGTATCTCATAAAAAAGCAGGAACACCCATCCCACCCATGTAGCAGCAGCGTGGGGCTTCTTTTCCCCTATAGCTGACTCAGCTTGCTTTAGGACACCTAGCAGTGCTGCAGAGTCATTGGTGGGTGTCACATCTGGGCACATACACCACCGAGATAAGCACTTGGCTACGCCAGCCCACACACATGGTGGGGACCACCCAGGGTCTGTACTGCCTACCTCATCAGCCAGGAGAACAGTGGGAGAACATGTCAAATCCTGCCGACTATGCCATTTGTGCACTGCATCCACCTTGGGAGCCTGCAAGGGAGGTAGGCAGAAGAAAAACTTAGGCAGGGAAGGAAGTTTGCTCATACTGGCACAGCCGCAATCTGCTCCAGACAAATAGGCAAGCAAGGATGGCCGTTCTTTATTTGCAGAGTTATTCATACACTACTGTTTTCACTCAAATGTTACGCAGAAGGAACACAAAATGCAACTTCTCAGAATAATTTCTGCTGTGCCTTGGGAGTATGTGTGCTGAGACAAAGGGCTCTGTGAGCTAATAGCTGATCCAGCAGTTGGACCACCGCCCAGGCAGTTGGGCCACTGCCCGGGTCTTTCCCTTCACAGTTTAACCCTCACAGGCCGCTGCCCGAGTCTTAACCTTTACAGACAGTTAGAGATAACTGATTATATAAGCAGAGGCCAATATAATAATATGTAGGTCCTAGAACCCTCCACTAGACTAGGGAGACTTAGTTATAGAACTAAAACATTTGTCAGAGTGTTGATGCTCAACACATATAGTTACTCCTGTCATTATACCTCTGTGATATTAAATATAGGTCAGGAAACTTCCTCACTTCTGGCTTTTCAAGGAGTACTGTTTTGAGTACTTGAATTCAATTCCTGACTCTTACATTTCTAGTTGTTAGCCCCTACCCAGGTCATTTTGCTCTCTCAGCAGTGGTTTTCTACATGAGTATGTTGTGCAAATGAATAATAAAATTGTATAAAATCACTTTGTAAACCATTTAGGACATGTGAATTTGAGTTAGTAAAGAATTACAGTTCAATGGCAAACTTGGTGGCAATAATTATTAGTTCTATAGATTCCAGTTTTGTTTTTATGGTGAATCATTGATACATTCTATAGAATACTAACCTCCTATCCCTGATTGACCTTTGCACACTTATTTGGTTGGTTATTTTAACAGATTACAGATTGTGGCAGTTTGAGATTATTTATGAATTCCTAAAGAGAGATTATGCTTGTAAACTGGTCTGTTCTTCTGGATGTTATACCCTTCGATTGCATTAGATTCAGCTGAGATGACTTTGATTAAACTATGTTAAGATTAGGGCTTTGATTTGTCCATGTCATTAGAGCAACTCAGTTTGAGTCCCTGCCCCCTTTGTGGGCTATATATCTATATCTATATATATATAGATATAGGCACTCACTCAAGGAGAACACAGAAGTAGATACACTGAAGCAAAAATATACAGAGGAATAGAGAGAGTGCCACAGACATGGAAGAGGAATGAACTTTTATCCTATGGTCCTGGGAAGAGAGATGAGCCATTCGCCTGATAGTCTACATTCGACCTTGTGAAAAGAACAGAGCAGCTGAACCCAGAAAGAAATGAGCCCTCCAGCCTACAGCTGAGATTGGAAGAAGCTGGGCCCATGGAGCCTTAAGAGGAAGAAGAAGGCTGAACCCTCACAGACATTGCCCGCCATCTTGTTTCAACACATTACAACAGACATTTGGCAAGGAAGTACCTCTTGTGGTATCTTGAGTTGGACTCTTTAGGGTCTTGTGACTGTAAGCTTTTACCCCAAATAAAAACACTTTATAAAACAGATTTCTGATACTTTGCATTCGCACTCCATTTGGCTGACTAATATACAGATAATATCCCTTCTCTTTTCAGTTACTATCTTTGTATTTTTTTCTAATTATATACACTCCACCCTGCCACTGTAAGCTCTCCAGTATTCTTTTATTAAAAAATTTAAAAATGTTTTTATTTTTAAAAAAAATCAATTTTATTGATACATATTAATAAAGCATAAATCCATCCAAAGTGTACACTCAGTGGTGTTTGCGTATAATCGCATAGTTGTACATTCATCACTTTAATCATTTTTAGAGTGTTTTCATTATTCTAATAATAATAATAATAATAAAACAAAAACCAACCAACCAAACAAAACATCACTTCTCAATCTCTCTATGCTTCCCCTGCTATACATAGCTGCTATTCTGCTTCCTTCTCTCTGGTTTATTTGTATTTATATTTTGTAAAAACTATCTTATATATGAAATATCACCCATAGTTGTATTTTACATGAGGTTTCACTATGTTATACAGTCCTGTGTTACATTTTTTAGCTTTTATTCTAGTAATATACTTGTCCTTAGACTTTCCCTTTCAACCACTCTCATACCCATAGCCACGTGTAGAGAAATCACACATGGCTCCAACTCTGACACACTGGGGAGCATAAATTCCAAGGTAAGGCCCACTAGCAGGGCACCAAAGTCCTGAGCTGTCTACCCTGCCTATAGTGTCTGGATGTGTCTACAGCCCTTAGGAATCCCACTGTTTGAGGCAATATTTACTGTGGTAGTCAATGAGATCCTGCTGAGATGTGCATAAGCGTAACCTCTGGAATGACCTCCTGATTCACTTTGAAATCTCTTAGCCATAAAAACTCATTTGTACTTACCCTGTCTCCCTTTTGATCAAGATCTTTTTCCAGGTGCATTGCTAGTTGGCACTTGGTTCTACAATATTCTTGGTGTGGAGGCACACCACCTGCCAATGTAAATCCCTTAAGTTTGATTGATATTGACCCCTGTAGCACTCATTGTCTATTGTAAAATTGGCACTTATCACTTACCACCTTGTATTGGGTTTTCTAATACGTATCCTTCCATTAGTCAGAGAAGAAGCTTAGCTTTATAGTTCTTTGTTTCCTCCTATAGTGCAGGATAAAAAGTTCTAGAGTGTCTTATATCAGTGGAGTTCAATAACCTCTCCTGATGGATTGAGTCATATTAACAGTTTAATTAATTCATACCCCATAGTCTCATTTTTCTTCATGAAGTCATCTCCAATGTCACTGACATCCTCTCTGGGACACGTCATAAGTTCTGAAACCTGTAGTTGACTATGGTATCTTCATTTCTTGTCCAGTACCACCTTCTGGTGGGTTTGCTCATGCAGCTACTTAAGGCACCATTATTTCTACCTGCAAAGTACAGATAATAGAATTTATCCCAAGGTTTGATAGGAAAAATGCTTACAGAGTATATACTGTGTCTGAGACACTCTACTTGGCCTATGACCAACATAATTTTATCTTATTAGAGCTCAGTTAGTGGATATAGAATTAGTTAGAGCTCAAAAACTGGATATAGAATTATTTTCTGGAGCTGGGTGTTATAACTATATTTGTTAAAATGAAATTTATCTTTTCTCTCAGGTCTTCTAGACACTGTCTTAGTTTCCAGACAAAGTACCACAGACTAGTTGGCTTAAACAACAGAAATTTATTATCTTACAGCTCTGGAGGCTAGAAGTCTGAAATCAACGTGTCCGCAGAGCCATGCTTCCTCTTAAAGGGGAAAATCTGTCCTCTTAAAGGGGAAACCTCTTCCCTGGCTTCTGGCAGGTGGCTGGCAATCCATGGTGTTCCTTGGTTTGTGGCAGCTTAACTCAATCTGCTTCTGGCACACGGCTGTTTCTGTTACTCTCTTCTCTCGGTGTCCAATTTTCCGCTCCTTATAAGGACACCAGTCATGCATTAGAGCACCCCCCGCCCCATATTCATTTTGGCCTCATCTTAACTAATAACACCTTCAAAGATCCTGTTTACAAATAAGTTCACATTCAGGACTAGGAGGTCAGCCTTGAACATGTCTTTTGGGGGGAGACAATTCAATCCATAACTGACATGCATTTTTATTGCAAGGGAGGTAGATCATTTCTCCACTAGATCGTGATCCCTTTGAAAACAGGTTCTCTTTGAACCATACTCAACTAAATTCTAGTTCTCAAAGGAGTTAATACGGTACTATTTACCATACGGAAAGTTAATAACTGTTGAAAATGGTAGTGTTGACAGTGTCTTGGCATCATTTTAAAACTGTAATTTAAAATTCCCTTAGTGGTTCTCCTCCTCCCACTTTCCCATCTCTACTTTTATATCTGGATGGAAATTATATTGGGAAAATTGGTCTTTCCATTTTACATGTAGATTGTTTTTATTTTATGCAAGAACCTCTTTAAAAATTTTTTTAAATTGCAAAGTACTTCTTTTTATTATATTATAAAACAACTTTTGTCAATACACACACTTTCGGAAATAAAACATGAATTTTTCTTAAGTATTTGCTTTTGTGGAGCATATGGTTTTAAACAAACAAGACAAAAAATTTCTATACCAACCTCTTGGTCTTCAAGCTATTTGGCATTTTTTTTTTTTTTTTTTAGTATTAAAATATTTAATTAAATATAGCCAAAATAATACTATTCAACATGTAATCAACATTAAAAATAAGACATTTTACATTCTTTTAATTCAGAGTAGCCTCATTTCAAGTGCTTAATACCACACATGGCTAGTAGCTACCATGTTTGAGAGCATAGAAAGGAACCTTTTCCAAAAGTAACAGGCTGATAGAGAAAATCATTAAACATAAGAAAATACTCCAGGAGGACAAGAGAAGGATACCAATAGGAGCAAATTATTCTTTCTTGCTGATGTGTAAATATGCAATGGATTTTTGTTTATTAATTTCCCACAATTACCTTATTACTTCTAATTTTTTCCCTATACATTTATGTTCTTATAGGTTTCCTGTATCTTCTGTGAGTCATAACAAGTTCTTAGTACACTTTATAGCCTGCCTGCTATGAATGTGGTGGGATTGTTTTAAGGATACCACCATCACCATCACCACTAGAGGACGCCAGAATAAGGGGAAAGGGTACACAGTTCACTGAGCTGCACTTTTATGGATAGACAATTAGTAAAACTGCTGTTAAGACTTTCTAATGCAGCACATTATTTCTAATAATTTTTTTAAACAAGTGGAACATAACCACTGGCTATTTATATATATATATTTAAAATTTATTTTATTTATTTATTTTGCTTCCCCCCCCTCCCCCTCACTGTTCTTGCACTCACTGTCTGCTCTCTGTGTGTTCTTCTGTGTCTGCTTCTCTTCTCTTTAGGTGGCACAGGGAACTGATCCTGGGACCTCCTGGAGTGGATAGAGGTGCTCAATCTCTTGCACCACCTCAGTTCCTCAGTCTGCTGTACCTCCCATTGTCTCTCCTCTATGTCTCCTTTTTTGTTGCATCATCTTAGTGCACCAGCTCTCTGCTTGGGCCAGCTCGCCCCTCATCTAAAGGGGAGACTCTGGGAATTGAACCCTGGACCTCCCATATGGTAGATGGGATCCCAATTGCTTGAGCCACATCTGCTTTCCTCTAATAATTTTTATTTGAGATATTCACATGCAATAAAATTTGTTCTTTATAAAGTGTACAATTTGGTATTTAGTATAGTCACAAAACTCTGCAACGATCACCACTAGCTAATTCTGGAAAATTTTTATCACACCAAAAAGAAACTTAACAATTGCTTCTGATTTCCCCTCAACCACTGTAAGCCCTGGCAACCACTAATCTATTTTCTGTCTCTATGAATTTGCCTATTCTGGATATTTAATAAAAATGGAATCATACAATATATGGCCTATTGCAATTGACTTCTTTCATGTAGCATAATGTTTTCAAAATTCAATGATGTTATAGCGTGTATCAGAAATTTATTCCATTTTTTTTGTAGAATGATATTCTTGGGGATTCCCATATGCCCTACTCCCCACACCTCCCACATTTACCCACATTAACAACATCCTTCATTAGTGTAGTTCATTCATTGCAATTGATAAACACATTTTGGAGCACTGCCACTAGCATGGTTTATAGTTTACATTGTAGTTTACACTCTCTCCCACTCAATTCTGTATGTTATGGCAAGATATATAATGGTCTGTATCTGTCGTAATGTCATTCAGCATGATTCCCAAGTTCCAAAAATGCCGCAGTATTATACCTGTTTTTCCCTCTCTCTCCCCTCAGAAATCTCTAGATAAAGTTCATGGCTTTGTAAATCTTTATGTATTTGAAATAAAATTCAATATTAACTTTTCCTTTAACCTTCAGTTTTTGGCCTTTTTCTTTGGTGATTTTACACTTTGTACTGTATGATATTTCTTGTTCCCTTCACTAAGTCAACCAGTTCCAAAAATAAGGCAAAAAATGCATGTTACAGGATAAAAGATGCAAAAATATCCTGCTCAAGTGTTTGAAAATTTCTCTAGTAAAACAGTTCTGTTCTATTGTTTTCAGAAAAAAAGAGTGAGCATGTCTGGTATTTTTATGTTTGTAAGATTGGAATCAGTTCCTAAAGTAACCCAAGCATAGACCATTTCTTTCAGGAAAGAGTAATATCATTCTTTTACAAGTCGGTAAGAAAAGCCATTGGAGAACACAAAGTTGCCATAAATGAGGGTTCTCACACTTAAACTTGCATCAGAATCACCCAGTGGGCTTGTTAAACCACAGATTGCTGGCCTAACCCACAGAATTTCTGCTTCTATAGGTAAGGGGTTGGGCCTAAAAATCTGCATTTCTAACAAGTTCCTAAGTGATGCTAATGCTACTATCCAGAGACCATTCTTTGAGAACCACTGCTACACACTTTCACTGAGAAACACTTCTTAGGTGGCTTTAATGACATTATAAACTGCTAGGCAACAAATAACTAGAAAAGAAAATTTCTGGAAACCTAAATCCAATATTAAATGAATCCAATTGCTCAAATTAATTGGAAATAAATTTTATTAATTATTTTACCTGCAGAGCTTTCATTGCATAGTCAAAAATAAAAAATAAAAAGATGCTCTCGACCTTACATTCTTTGATGCTGCCTAAAACTTCTACAACTTCTAAAATTACTTTCAACATATTCATTCATAGCAAGAATATTCACTAAGTGCCTATTGTGTGCCTATCTTCAGGGATAGAAACACCTGTGAGTAAAAGAGATATGGCCCCAATCTTCATGGATTTTAGAGTATGTTTCTGCAATAATATACTTGATGCAGCTATAATGATTCTAGCAATCATTTGAAAGTAGAGAAGACTCAACATGAGGATTGTAATTAAAATATGTCCTTCTCACTTCTTTTTGTTAGAGTTCTTTCTTGACAATACTGCATTTAAATATTTCAGGAAATAAATTTTTTAGCAATTTTTGTTTTAATTCTGAGAACTGATAAACAGAGGATTATGAAATTAAAGGCAGGAAGTTGGCTGATTTTTTAAAGAGGGAGTTGGTTTTTGTCTTTTCTTAAATTAATATTTAGACTATTCTAAGTACTTTATATATATTAACTCCCTAAAATAATCTGTGAGGTTAAGTACTATTGGTTAACCTACTTCGTAGATTAGGAAACAGGTACTGAGAAGCCAAGTAATTGGTCCAACCTGCACAGCAGATAAGTGATGGAGCAGGGGATCAGATTTTGGTAATCTGGCTCCAGGGTTTGCTTTTTTCATTACTGTGCTCTACTGCTCTATGTGATGTCTTCAGTAGTTGTCATGCATTACTTAAAGTTTGAATTTTAATAAGTACATATCTTTCCTTTCCAACTAGACAGTTAAGTCTTGAAAGGAAATTTCTAGTACTAATGCTTTTTTTTGTAAACCATAAAGCATTTAGCACAATTTTTCAATAGGCATTTAATAAACAATTATCAATTAACTGAATGGTGAAATCCCTAGTTGTATAATACTAGAAAATGCAAATATGGTGCTCTGTCTGGCTCTTTTTCTCTTTCTCTAAATAGAGCAATGATAGGTAGGTATTACAGACAGGTAGATAGGTAGAACTAAGAATGTTCTTATTTTACTTCCTGAAATATTAAAATAAATATTCCACAAATACCTAGATCAAAGAACACAGTTGTATGAATTCAACTGCTATGGAATACATTGTCATTAGTATAATGATCAGACTGACTCCAAAAATTGAAGTGAAATCTGAAAACCAAAATATTTCCGATCTAGATGGAAACTCAGAGATAATCTCATCCAACCCTCCTTATTTTATTAAGTAATAGAGGAAAAGAATAGTGGAGTTTTATACCCTAGGTCACTTGTGTAGTTAATAGTTATGAGAAAAAACTAACCCAAATATCTCAGTCTTTACCCTAAGTCTTTATTCCCAATATAATAAATTTTCCTTGGCTTTGAAGATACTACCACATGGGCTGGTGCAGACCATTATGTCTTAAAATAAGTTTTAACTCTCCAAGAAAATGTCTTTCTTTTAACAAAGAAAATATCTAAACTCCAACAATGTAGATTTTTAGACTTCCCAATAAGAGTCCTAGAAGACATTCATATTATTCCTTCAAGATTAAGTCCAGATGTTCATAAGGAAATACATTAGTCCTGCATATTGTTTAGCCTTTACTGCATAATAAACTAGTGTAACAAACAAGTAGGTTATAACAACAGCCTTTTATTTAGTTTGGCAATTTGTGTGGGGCCGTTCTTGAGGTTGGGCTTGGCCAAGCTAGGCTGGGCCTCTGCTAACATGTGGCAGGCTTTTGAGGGGCTCGCTGATCCAAGATAACCTAAAATTCATGGTCTGATTGTTAACCAACTCTCAGATGGGTGATGATTGGGACAGGACTAAATGTCTCTTATCAACCAGGAAGCTAACTTGTGCTTATTAATTCACATGATAGTAGTGGTAGACATCATGAGAGCAGCAAGTAGATAAGCTCTAATAGGCAAGAGATTTTCAGTCCTATTCTTGTATCATGTTTGCTAATGTCACATTTACCAAAGAAGTAACATGGCCAGCCCAGATTCAAGAGGTGGGAAAATAGTGTGGTAGCTGAGTCCCAGAAAATTATGTTCTTAAATTGGTCCATTTCTGTGGATGTGGGACCCTTTGTTTGGACTGGATTCACTTGAAGGCTATTTGATTGGGTTCCTTCAGGGGAACATAGCTCAGGGTGGGTCTTGGTCATCTTGCTGGAATCCTTTATAAATGGGAGTGAGGAGGCCATAGAAACAGAGAGAAACAGCTGGAAACTAAGAGAGAAAGCCATGGGAGCCAGAAGCTGAAATAAATGGAACACAGAAGCTGAGAGGAGCCATGAAGCCAGAGGCTGAAAGTGACAAGGCCTGGAGGAGGGGTGAAAGAGGAGCAGATGCCACCATGTGCCTAATTGCCCACAGCTGCAGCTTGGGGAGAAATCATCTCCTGATGATGCCTTGATTTGGATGCTTTCATGGCCTCAGAACTCTGAGCTTATAAGTTAATAAATCCCTGTTGTAAAAGCCTATCCATTTCTTGTATATTGCCTTGGCAGCCTTTAGCAAACTAAAACAAATAGGTTTTGCCTTTTGATGGGAGAAGGGATAATTATGAACATTTTAATAATCTACCACAGATTGTGCTCTGACCGCAATTTATTCACTTTTCTCCCACTTTCAAAATACCCACATCTCCACACAAGACTTCCAAAAAGTCTCATTTAGTTTAAGTGTTAGGCTAGAAGTCCAGGATCTCATGATTTAAATAAGGTCTTGAAGGCTCTTTAGGTGTGTTCCTCTTGAATCAGAAAACTATGAACTAAAAACACATTACCAAAACAAACAAACAAACAAACAACAAACAAAAAAAAAAACAAGGAAAAAAACAAACAAACACACGTTACCTCTTCCCTACACGCCACACCCACAGTGATGAGACAGGTATAGGATAATCACAGTTGACTTTTCTATTTTAAAAAAGGAAGAAGAGAAGGCATACAGGCAGTAGTTCCACAGCAATTTTCATATGCTGCAGGGCAAGTGCTGTCAGGTCTGCTGACTGTGGGACCAGGAAATATTCTTGTTTTGGGCACAGTTCTGCTCCCTAGAAGTGGTTTCTCAGTTAAAATTCTCAGCTCTTTTTTGGGAGTGTCTCACTGGTCTATTGTTCTTTATGGTTCTTAACTCTACCCAATGGGATCTTGGCTCTATCCTCTGGAATGCTTTTATTTTTTCTTAAACATTGTGTTTGCAACTGAATAGCTTTCTCAGCCTGATTCTACCCATAGAAAGTTTGGATTCAGAGGGCTTTTTGAAATTGGAATAACCTCAGTTCTTTTTAAACTAAGCTGGTGGCCCTTTTTATCAATATATCTCCCTTAAAAATTTTCTGGGTTTCCTATATATCAGAATACAGTCTACTCTATTCAATAAAAGAGGGATTAACAAAGGGTTTTACAAATCCATTCTTGATGTGATCTTTATTTTCAATTATGTCCTTATTTTACTTTAAAAATCATTTACTTTAAAAATTAGCTTCTGGAGATGAGAAACAATTTTGTTTACCAATCCAGTATGTCCTGGCCTCCTTATTTTCTCTTTAAATTCAGCTTGCAAATTTCACAGTTCCTTTTTAGCTTAACTTTCTTTTCCCATACCTTTTCCTAGAAGCTAAAAGAAGCCACCTAATACTTCAAAATATTGCCTAAAAGACATTGTTAAAAATCTATGTTTGTTAGATGAATTTTCTATATTCTATTTTGCTACATGTGACATTTTGCCAGTTTTTCTTCCACTACATAACATGGGTCAGCCCTAGCAACAGTTTCATCACTTTTCCAGCTTCTATTTGCTGTTAGGTCCCAAAATCCAGTGACACATGTTTTAGGTTAATAGGAACACACTATTTATATTTTGGTTAACTTGTCTGTGTGACAAACTACCCTAAAACTTAATGGCTTGAGACAGCAACCATTTATTTAGGTCAAAATTTTGTTGGTTTGCAATTTGGACTGGGCTCAGCTGGATGGTTATTCTGATCTGAAGAAGATTTGGCTCATCTCAGCTGGGCTTATTCATGCACCTGCTATTTGTTGGCAGGTTGGTTGGGGCTGGTCTCACTATCTTGCCTGGTGATTGGCTGGTTGATGTCTGAAGATATGGGGATAATTGATCCATTCGTCTGTCATCATCCAGAAAGCTTATTCTTATGATGGTGGTAACAAGGGATCCCAAGAATGACAGATGGGCAACCCCCAAAGCAAGCCTTACTTGCTTGAATAAATGTCCTGACCTCATTCTTTTCTCTCTATACCTTCTCCCAATATTCCCATTGGTTGAACTAAGAGTCATTAGCCCATTAATGGAATCTGGGAGAACAGCCTCCTAGAACAGAAAGCAGAGTGGAAAATTACAGAGAATGGATCTGTAAGGCAAATGGAAGACATTGGGCATAGGTACCAAGTATCTGTCAAAAGTAAGATCCATAGTGTAATAGGTAGCAGGCAGCAGTCACAGTGGAGTTTTCACTAGAACAATAGCATAATTCTGTTCTGACTACAGTTTTTTTATGGCTGTCTAGCATCCACACTGAGGTTAAAAATAATTAAGATATCCTAATGTCTTCAATAAATCCTTTTCTGCTTAGAAGGGATCAAGTTTTAGGGCAAAAAGAACACTTCCTATAAAGTGGTGATAAGAATGAGTGAATGACAGAATAACTATGTGAAAAAAACCTATGCCCTTACTTAAACTTGGAAAATCAAATTGAAGCATAAGATAGATGTGAATGTATAGTAACTTTTAAAGACAAATCATTTTGTTGACTTAAACTTTCAAAATAGTAATAAAATATTATTTGAAATGATCATTGTCTGAAAATAAACTTACAGAAATGTACATGGGCTGGGGAAGAGAAAAAAATCACCACCAAATATATAAGAAAACTGCTTAGAGACTACCCTTCAAAAATTACTAAGGAGACGCTCTCTGCCTAGAGGAGCATGCATCAAATCTTGGTGCATATTTCCATCCTTCTCTCCCATTTCTCAGCAAGTTGTTCTTTTCCCTCATTTCCGAACAAATTTTTTTACTGGCTTAACTGAACTGACATGCTCTTAAATTCTTTTCTGCAACATATCCAAGAATCTAGAGGAATCCAACATTCCCTGGTTTCATTTGGCAAGCCATTACCAGGAGACAGAAAGATGAGTGGTGCTCCCCTATCCCCACCGGAGACTGGTTTTAATTAAGGCCTGTCTGTGCCTTCTTTTGTTTCTGCCTAAAAAGGGGTTCCTGGATAGGCTCCCATAGGTCATAAGCTCATTCTGCCCAGACTTCTGGCTCCCTCTTCGGAGGTGTTAGGGGCGAGCCCCCATGCTGTGCAGAACCAAGGAAGTTCTGGGTGACAGGTGCTGTCCTTGAGACCTTACTGGGTATGTGGCCTCAATCAAGGAGTCCCCCGTGAGTTTACCAGGCCCTCTCTGTGAGTTCAGAATGGCTATCACCCATTGTTTCATTTCCTTAAACCACTAGTTCACTCTTCTGAATTAGAAATGCCTTTAATCTTCCAACTACTGCTGTCCTCATTTGGGGTCTGTGAGATGCTTTAGAATGCCTTAGAAACTGAAAATGCATTAGTTAGTGAGGCAGAAGTCCCACCCTCGGTAGTGCCCTGAGGCTTTGCTCCTTCTCAGCCCTAAGATTGTCTCAGGGGTGCTCCTGAGGCTGTTTGTCTGTAAATTGTAGATCAGTCTCTACTTATTAATTGCCTTTTAATGTCGGGTTTAACTGCAGAACTGGGACCCTGGGAGTCCCCATGAGATGAGCTCGCTCATGGTTAACTCTTAAGACCTGCAAAGTAGGCAAAAGAAAGATCCCTAGCCAGCACCTTTCCTAGGGTCAGCACCTCCTGGGTGTTTGGTCTGGGAGCTGGACCCAGACACCCCCAAGACCTCTAAGGCTCTGGGGAAACCCAGAAACAAAAGGGTCCCAATCCTTAGAATGTGGGGACAGTGAGCAGGGCTCACTGATTTCCAGGACGCTGGCTCGGTGAGCAATCTGTTCAGTCAGGTCTAGCCGTGGGACGCCATCCAGACTCATGAACATATTTTATCCTCCCCTAGGATAATGGGCAGCTCTTCCAGCCTTCCAGCAGACTCCCCATTGGGGTGCCTTCTCAGAAACTGGGACAATCTGCCTACTGATGATCTAAAAAGAAAGAGACTAAATCTTTTCCTGCCATAACACATGGATGCAAATGGCCCAGAGTGGGCTCTGAATGGACCCTGAATTCCAGTTAAACCTGTGTAAGAGAGAAGGAGAAGACAGACAGATCTGAGGGCCAGAGACTATATGGTCTGTCTCCTTAAAGAGATGAGGAAATGCACTCTCCCCTGTAGAATAAGGAATCTCATCATTTGCCATTAATTAAGATTAAAAGGTTCCTGGCTTTCCCAGCTTCCTGCCTATTTCTTTGTAACACTCCAGTCCTTCCAGTGAAAAAGACTTGCAGGGTTTTACCCCTTGCAGGAGGTAACTAATGGGATGCAGCCCCAATTCCTGTCTCGTCAAGGGCACAGATTCTTTAGACTCCTTAGCTTTGTATTTAGAAGGTGCCCAGGGATTTTCCTGGAGAAACTAAACTGGAGGGTCCTGCACAAAGTTTCTGCCATGGACAGACACTGGAAACTTTGCATCTAGGTGATTCTAAAGTCAAGTCTTTCCCTAAGCTAAGCTAAATTTGTAAAACTCTTTCCTGTTCTAATCTGTGCTTGCTTTAACTTTGTTAGTCTGCTCACTCCTAGGAACTTGTAAAGCAGAATTGGGGTTAGCCTGATACAAATTGGATAACAGTGAAAGGTAGCCTAAAATTGAGTCTTAAAATGTCAATACTATCTTGCAATTGAATTTGATATATAAAAGAAATCACATGGAATTAATTCAACTGCTAAAAAAGCAGAAAACTTAGCAAAGTTGTTACTAATAAAATTATTTTAGTTGCTTAGTTAATAAACAAAAGTGCCCAATTTGTTTTTTTATATATTTTTAAAAATTTATTGAAGTATATCACTTACACATAAACATACATAAACAATAAGTGTGTAGTAATAGTGTGAACTTATAAAGCAAACATACATAACATCATACAGGGTTCTCACACCTCACCTCACCCTACCACCAATACCTTGCATTGTTGTGAAACATTTTAAATGAATGATGAAAAAGCATCCTCAAAATATTACTACTAACCAAAGTATCTTACATTTGGTGTATTTCACCCCCATCCCAGCCAATTATTATTATTATTATTACTATATCATTTATACATGAACATATATAAATAGTAAGTGTATAGTAAAAGTTGTGAACTTACAAAGCAAACATGCATAACATCATACAGGGATCCCATACATCAACCCACCACCAACACTTTGCATCGTTGTGAGACATTTGTTACAAATTATGAAAGAACATTGTCAAAATCTTACTACTAACTGTAGTCCTTATCTCACATTTGGTGCATTTTCCCCCAAACCCACCCTATTATTATTTTTAAAATATATTTTTATGACAGAAGTTGTAAATTAACAAAACAATCCTGTACATGTGCAGAATTCCCATACAACACCCCTCTATCAACATACCACGCTGTGGCAGAACATTTGTTACAGATTATGAGATAATATCATCATACTATTACCAGGTCCATAGTGTACATTTGGCATACTTTTTTCTATATTCCCCCATTATCAACACAGTACATCTTTGGCATAAATGCATGAATATTACATTATTACTGTTAACCACAGTCCACAGGTCACTCCAGTTGTATTTTTTCTCACAAAGGACACTCTTGCATCTGTGCCATCAACTACAATTCTCATAATTTACTGTGTTAATCAGTCCCTAGATTATTCTCTAGTTTTCTTTTAATTGGCCTTTACATCCCTAGACTACCCTCAGCCACATTCCCATTTATAAACCAGCTGTTACTCAGTATAATGTGTTACCATCAACTCTATACATTCCCACACTTTTACAGTAAAGTTAATTAAAATTTCTAAATATATTAAATATCAGTAGTCCATCTCAGTCTTCCTCTTTTTTAACAATCCACCACCTACTATCAGATCTTGAAGATATATTCCTACATTTTCTTCTAGAAGTTTTATGTTTCTTGCTTTATATTTAGGTTTTTGATCTATTTTGAGTTAATTTTTGTATAAGGTGTGAGATAGGGGACCGTTTTCCTTCTTTTGTCTATGGATATTCAATTCTCTCAACACCATTTGTGGAATGGACTGTGCTGCCCAAGCTGGGTGGGTTTGACAGGCTTGTCAAAAATCACTTGACCATAGATGTGAGGGTCTGTTTCTGAACCATCAATTCAGTCCCATTGATCGTTGTGTCTGTCTTTATGCCAGTACCGTACTGTTTTTTATCACTGTAGCTAGGTAGTATGATTTAAAGTCTGGATGTGAGAGTCCTCCTACTTTGCTTTTCCTTTCTAAGATGTTTCTGGCTATTCAGGACACCTTACCCTTCCAAATAAATTTGATAATCATGTTTTCAATTTATTTAAAAAATGCTGGTGCAATTCTTATTAGGATTGCATTGAATCTGTATATCAATTTGAGGAAAATTGACATCTTAATGATATTTCATCTTCCTATCTGTGAGCATAGAATATTCTTCTAATTACTTAGTTCTTTTTTTATTTCTTTTAACAATGCGTTGTAGTTTTCTGAATTCAAGTGCTTTACGCTGTTAAGTTTATTCCAAATATTTTGGGTTTTATCTGTCATATTTTATTTTCACAACTCTTTTGACACTTTTTTCCCTTTTACTGATATAATCTTCAGTTCTAGACTCTCTTCCAAGCCTCTCTTTCCTTCTTTTCTCTTCAGACTGTAGCACACCCTTTAGTATTTCCTGAAAAGCTGGTCTCTTGTCTCTCAGTTTCTGTTTATTTAGGAATATTATAAACTTGCCCTCATTTTTGAAAGAAAATCTTGCTGGATATAAGATTCTCGGCTGGAAGTTTTTCTCTTGCAGTATTTTAAATATATAACACCACCGTCTTCTTGCCTACATAGTTTTTGGTGAGAAATAGACATTTAATCTTATTGGGTATCCCTTATATGTTATGCATTGCTTTTCTCTTGCTGCTCTCAGAATTCTCTTTGTCTTTGGCATTTGACATTCTGATTAGTATATGTCTCAGAGTTGGTCTATTCAGATTTATTTGGATGGGAGTATGTTGTGCTTTTTGGGCATAGATATCTAAGCCCTTCAATAGGGTTGTGAAATTTTCTACCATTATTTCTTCAAATATTCCTTCTTCCCCTTTTCCCTTCTCTTCTTCTGGGACACCCAAGACACATATGTTTGCACATCTCTTGCTGTTGTTTAGCTCCCTGAGAGCTTGTTCAATTTTTTCCGCTCTTTTCTTCATCTGTTCTTTTGTATGTTTGCTTTCAGAGGCCATTTCTTCAAGCTCACCAATCTTTTCTTCTGCCTCCTCAAATCTGCTATTATATGATTCCAGTGTATTTTCTTTTCTTTTTTTTTCAATAATATAATTTTTATTGTTTTTTTAAAATTTTTTTTTATTTTTAAAGAAACTTTAGATTACATAAGTATTACATAAAAAATATAAGTGATTCCTATATGCCCCCATTCCTCCCCCTCCCACACCTTCCCACATCAACAACATCCCTCATTAGTGTGGTACATTTGTTACAATTGATGAACACATATTGACGCATTGCTACTAACTATGGATTACAGTTTACATTATAGTTTACTCTCTGTCCTGCACAATTCTGTAGGTTATTACAAAATATACAATAGACTGTATCCATCACTGCAATGTCATGCAAGACAACTCCAATGTCCTGAAAATGCCCCCATACTACACATATTCTTTCTTCTCCCATTCCTCAGAACCTTTGGTGGCCCCTGCCTTCATATTGTATTTTCAATTGCATTTTTGCACCTTTCTTTCCCATAAGATCTGCTATTTTTCTATGTATGCTTTCAAATTCTTCTTTGTGCTTATCCAATGTCTTCTTTAATATCCTTAATCTCTTTAGCCATCTCATTGAATTTATTAAGGAGATTTGTTTGGACATCTATGGTTAGTTGTCTCAACTCCTTTATGTCATCTGGGGGCTTATCTTGTCCTTTAACTGGGCCATATCTTCCTGTTTCTTGGTATGGACTGTAATTTTTTGTTGGTGTCTTGGTGTCTGGCTAACTAGGTGTATTTATTCTGGGTGCAGTTTCTCTCTTTAATTTAGGGCTTTCTTGCCCTTTCTCTCTTGCTTGTTGTGTAGTAAGAGCCAAGGATGTAGTTGGTGTTGCAAGTTGTGGAGGCTCAAGCTACTCTCATTGCCCCAGGGACCGATGAAGCTTCTCCCAACTTTCTTCTTTGTTAGGGGTAGGGACAGAGCCACAGCTGTGTGTAATAATCCAAGTTGTGCACACCTAGACTGTAGTTGCCCAGAGAGACTGATGAAGCTTCACATTCCTCTCTCTCCTACCTGGGGCAGGGATAGACCTGCTGGTGTGGGCAGAAATCTATGCCATATGGGTCCAAAATGACTGCAATTGCCCTGGTAGATTTCTGACTATTCAGTTTGTGCCAGTCAAATGTTCCTACAGTTAACCAGAGAGGCTCGTGCAGGGCTCACCAGCTTCCTCCCTGCTAGAGGTAGGACTGAAGCCCATGCTAGGGCTGCAGGCCAATTTGGGTGAAAGAAAGGGTCTCTACTATCACTGTGATTATCAGTCAGCCTGGCTTCCCCTCATGCTGGGGGCAGAGTCAAAATGACAGCTACTGGCCTTTTTCTGACTTGGATAGGTTCAGACTTGAGCTGTTCTTAGGGTTATACTTTAGCCAGCTGAATTTACTAACCAGTAGCTGAAGTCAGTGGCCAATTGTCTCTCCCTCTACTGTTTTTGGGAAATGGAGCTTCCAACTCCAGCCACAGAACAACAGCTCCTAGGGCAGCTTGTACCACTAGAGTAGGATGATCATGGGCCTCTGCCTCTGTGGTGTGGCCTGTATTTTCCCAGAGAGGCTGGCACTGATAAGGAAAAGTCACTGCAGCCCTACCCCTTCCCCTTTTCCTGACAAGAATCTCCCACCTTAGAACTGGAACCTGCACTCCTGGCTCTGTAACCCTGCCTGCTTGTTTTCGTAACCTGCAAATTCTGCTTCTGTAACCAGGCTTGCTTAGTTGTCTAAGGTAATGGAAAATTCCACCCGCCAACTCGCTAGCCAATGAAAAGGAGCCTGCAGACCCCAAGAAAAACTCCAGAAACCTGGCGCTGGAGGCACAGAATTTGGAAACTGAACTTTCCTCTGGGCCCGCGCAGAATAAAGCCTGATTCTTCTGCTCTCTCCAAGTGCCGGTTCGGGTTTTTCATTGTGACAGCTGCAACAGCACTGCTCCCCCCAACTTCCTCCCTGCTGGAGTTGGGGCTGGGGCATGCTAGACCTACAATCTGATCTGGATGGAAAGAAACCAGTTCCTACCAGTACTGTGGTTTTCAGTAGACCCCACTTCCCCTTGTGCCAGGGGCAGAGATAAGATGGCGGCTATCAGCCTCTTTCTGACTTGGACAGGTTCAAATTTTAGCTGTTCTTAGGATTATACTTTAGCCGGCTGAATTTACTAATCAGTAGCTGAAGTTGGTGCCCAACCTTCTCTTCCTCTCTTGTTTTTGGGAAGTGGAGCTTCCAATTTCAGCCGCGGAATAGCTCCTGAGGCTGCTTGTGCTGTCATGGAGGATGGACATGGGCCTCCGTGGCGTGGAATGCTCTACTCACGAATCTTCTTTGCAGATGGGCAGTCTCCTCCTTCCATTCTTTCAAGGATGTTGCAGGATGCTCCTTTGGTCCTCTGGGTCCCCCAAACTGGTGCTTTAGATAGCTCTGGGTGAATACTAACTGCTCTGTAGCATAAGCTGACTCTAGGAGCTCCGAACCTGCCATCATCTTGCTGGTTGTTCTCTCTGCCCAATTTGTTTTTAAAGTGAAAACTTACTGGAAACTGTAATTAAGAGTTAAAATCATTATATAGATGACTTTGTATTATAAAACAACAGAAGGATAATATCTGAAATTGCTATGAGTGGGTGGATTTAGCCTAGAACCTATTGTAATGGTAATCTTAGACTAATTTACGTTTGTTTATGGCTCCTTCAGGTCTAGCCACACCCTAGCTTTAGCTCACTAGCTTCACCTCCCCTTATTTATTGTGACGATAATTATAAATTGAGTTTGCCTTTGTTTATGGTTACTTCAGGTCTAGCGTCACCCTTTGCCTTTGCTTATGGTTGTTTCATGACAACTTCTGCCTCCTCTGGCTCAGGGGAAAGCAAACTTGAGACACCCCTGTCTCCTGTCCTTCTACTGGTATTAGTGACCCTGCTTTCCAAGTGTGGACTGAATTGCTGCCTGGTGGAATTCTTGACCCTCAGGATTAAACGTCCACTCTTCCAGTACAGTGGTCGCCAGTGGGGCAGGCCTCCCACTTAGAATGATGAGGTTCCTAAAAGCAGCAATTCATGAAAGAAACCAGTTTCTCTGAGGCTTCAATGACCTCAGTGAGTATATACTGGAATTAGTGTTTTTCATCCAAGGTCTGCTAAAGTCAAAATGGGAAATAAGCAAAGTTCTGAAGCAAAGGAAAATTGTATTTTAAAGCATTGGGGACAATTTGTTGTAAGCCAGTAATTAAAAGGAATGAAATTCTTGTGCAAAACTGCATGGTCACAGTGCAGATTAGGGTAATTAAAAAGTCTTTGGAGAAATCTTTAAAATATTATTTTATATTTAAACCTTATTTTGTAAAGAATGAAAGTTATAAGTAACTTTAGGGAATTGTGTGTTTGTGTATAACTTTCTATTTGTGTTTATTTGCTCAGTGCATACTTTCATACATCAGGATGGTAATATCAAATTAACAAATGAACATTCTTAAAAGAGCTCTATTCAAACTGTTAAAAATTAAATATGCAGTTATATATGTGAATGAATATTCCTAGAGCCCAAATTAAGCTAAGCAGGCTGAAAAGGTCATAAAGAAATACGAATATAGAAACTGTTGGGAATGGGAAAAAGATTTTCCTAACCTCTTTGACCTACACAGTCCCCAGGGCCTTCTCTTTGCTAGAGTTCTGAGGAAGGGCATAGGTGTGAGAGATTAAAACTCTTATCTTCTAGGCTGGGGAATTAAGAATCAGTTTGCCCTGTAATTCCCCAATTTAAATCTTTTACCAGCCTTAAAATAAGGGTGGTTAATAATCCAATTGTCAAATTTCAGTAAGTAAAGAAAAAGTCCTTGAAAGCTATGGAAAGATCTTTTCTAAATTATGATTAAAACAAATTAAACAGTTATAATATATTCTAAAACCTAGCAGTCAGTATGCTTCCAAGATTATTCACAGTTTTAGAATTTTATTAAAAAGAGAAGTTTTAGCCTCCTGTAAAGGAAGGAAAAAGAACATTCCTTGCATAAACTATAATGGTTTCAATTCTGTTTAGTTTGGGTGTAATCTCCCTAGGTTTATAGAACACTAATAAAATAAATCAACATTATATGTATTAAATCTTTGAGATGATGAAAGTTGTAAATTCATATCTAATAAGTTAAAGAAGGAAATGTAGATCTGTCCTCTCTTAAATGAATAAAGTAAATTTCATTGGTTGTTAATTGTAATTTAAAAGCTAATTTTAAGGTAAAGAAATCAGTCTATGTAGTTATGGTTAATTACAAGGAGTTTGGAAAAGCATCTTCTAAACTGAAACATTTAAATGGCTAATTCCAGGAAGCCATTATTAAATAGAAATCTAAATTGATATTAATAACAAAAAGTAACTTCATAACAGGGAAACCTGTTAGAGGTCACCTCAATTGCATATTAAAGAAGTGGTAAGGAAAAATAATCTTGATTCCATTAGAAATCTTAGATTTTCATAAAATAATGGAGAAAGTAGTTTTTCCTATGCTGCTAAAGTAAAATACTTGTTAATTAATATCATCATGGTAAAGGTGTAGAAGTAAGAAGCAAAGTACTAAAAAGTTTAGTTCATTTGATATGTTATACATTGCATTGGAAGTGTTTAGAAAGTGTATAAAGATTAAAAGGGATAGACTTAAGTATTGTCAAACTGTCTTGTGTATTCAAGCCAGGTCCAAATACCTTGCATGGTGTTGTTCATTTGAGTTATTGGCTAGATTGGTTACTGACCCCTAAACAATACAGGTATCTACTACATCTCTGGTTATGCTCCTGAAGTGAATGGAGACTATGTTGCAGTTTCAGACTCCCGCAGCAGCTGACGACGGCTTGATATGGCGAGACGTACAATGGACATTGCCTCCAGATTGGTTCTGTTTCATAGTGCCGAAGGGCGCCATGCACCAGGCCAGTGAAACACTGGAGCCTACCTTCCTAGTCTCTCTAGGATCAACTGTGCTGCAGCATGCTGGCTGTGTGAAGGACATACCAAGTGGAGCAATGATTACCAGAGAACTGTTAATAGAACTTAAACAAACACAATTGGCATTATGGCCTGCTCCCATGAAGAGACAACATCTATGGTATTGCAAACCTGGATCTATTAACTGCCACTCAAAGAGGAACTTGTGCATTAACTTGTATTAAGTACTGTACCTATATGTCTGGTGATTATGATGATATCTTTTCTGTTCTAGATCATATGCAAAGGGATATTGAACATGTTAAAAGTCCTGGTAAACTTAATTCATTTTCTAAGTAGTTAATGAATGTGCCTATAAGATAAAGGAATGGCTCTCTTAAGTACTGTCTTTATTTTGTCTGCCATATACTTGTCTTGTTTTTGCCTATACTGTCTTTGTGAGTTTATGTCTAGGGCAGTGCCTCTCTTCATACCTCTCCTAGCTGTCCTAGGCATAACCACTGCTGTGGGAACTGGGGTTGGCAGTTTATACCCAAACCCAGCAGGTCTACCACAATCTCGCCCTAGAGTTAACCAACAGCATACAAGAACTCAAGGAAGAATGCTGTTTCCCATCAACTTTGGGAGGATACAGCCTCTGAAGGCACCGGGCCTTTCTCACTCTCGTGGTCCATTATGGCATGGCTGGCTCCATTTTTGGGCCCGCCTACCACCATCTTCTTTATCCTTTTAATAGGACCATGTATCTTCAAAATTCTCATTAGTTTTTTTCTTACAGAATCAATGCCTTAGTTATGCAGGGATTTCATACAGTTCCAAGTAGGATGCCAGACCTATCTTCCCTCAACCACAATAGAATAGCCAGAGAGATTTATGCTCTGTCAGGCAGGGACTACTACCCTAACCAGCAGGAAGTAACTACAGAATAATGACCATCGCCCCTCAGCACCCCCTTAAGAATAAGGGCATGAGCTCTGAGGGGGGAGTTGAGGCAGGTTAGTAGAGGGAAACGAGGAGAAGATGAGCTACAACATGGCCAACAGACACCATGGCTGTGCAACCCAGCCAAGACCTTGACACTGACCTTGAGGTCCCAGTTGGGACTCTTTCTGGGGCCAAGGGGAGACCCTAGGTATCCCAAACAGGCCTCACCGTTGGTCCCCACTATTGATGGGGTAACCAGTAACAGCTGGGGTCCCTTAGCATCAGCAAGGGGAGTAATAATTAATAGCTTAAAAGGTGACCACACAAGCCAAAGCCTGTTCTCTCTGCGTAGAGGAGCCCGCATCAAATCTCGGTGCATATTTCCATCCTTCTCTCCCGTTTTTCAGCAAGCTCTGTTCTTTTCCCCCATTTCCCAATAAATTCTTTTTACTGACCTAGCTTAAAAAAAATTACTAAGGATACTTTTCCATAGGTTGGCTATCTTCTATCTTCTATACATCCCAGAGTTTTATGTTTATGTGGTAAACTTTACTATGATTTACTTTTCAATATACTAATCAATTTGTTGTCATTGATCCCTTTGTGAATCTAATGACATCCTCTTTTCAGAAAAAAAAATGTTCTCCTATAAAATTTCAGAGAGTTTATGGACTCTTTAAATGGATATCTATACATTTAAATTTAATAATCCTTGTTTTAGAGAACCATGAACAAATGATATAAGAAGGTTTGTGGTTATCAGAAATTCATTGTTAACACTCATTGCTATCATCCTAGGATGATTCTAAAGAGGCACCCAGTTTGATAGAATACCTTGATCTAGAGTTAGAACTGTTTATCAAGCTACATAAAATGAGTTTGCTAACAAATTCTGAGATGCCTTTATTCTTGCCAAATTGAAAATATTATTTTCTTCTGAATTCAAAACAATTTCAGAAGTGTATGACTTTGCATCAAAGATTATAATTTGCTTTTATTTCAGTTCTTGAGTTGCAGCAAATCACATATTTCCTAGAGCCTATTTAAAGCAAGATAGTGAAAGCTGGCACAATTCACCTATAAAATTGGGAAACGATATTGAATATGATCTATTACATTTACATTAAATTGTGCTTTAAATTGTAAAACTGTGAGCAATAGAAAGAAAATATAGGTGGTAAGGAAGGTGTATGTAAAGGCATAATATGAATGTATTTTGATTATCCTTTTTGTCATTTATAAATCAGCTTTTAGCAACATGTCTTCAAGAAGAAAAATGCAAAATATTTGCTATTTTAAGTAATCTTAAGGGAAATAACAGGGTGTATGGTATGCATATATTTTTCCCTACCTCCTACAAGTTTACCATCTGGACTCAAGCGGCTTTTTTGTAGTTCAATAGATTTTTGTTTTGCTTCTCTTTACTTTTTTTTTTGTAGTTTTGTGTCCTTTTAATAAACACTTGCATATTTAAATTACAATTTTGTAAAAATAAAAACAAATTATCTCATGCCAAGAATGCCCAGTATTTGCACAATCTCAATACCTGTAATACTATAGTTTTCAAGACACACACACAAATTTACGACAAAAATACCATTCTGCAACAATTTAATAATTTGTTTCATTACATAGCATCACAACATCATCTAATAATGCCACTTTAGGCAAGAGCCTCTTATCATTTTCATTACAGAGTCTATTTACAAGAATTTATAACTTTGTAAAATTCACTCTATGAAAACTTGGCAAATAGAGTTTTTGACTAGAATTGACATTTTTTCTCTATATTTACTCTTTTTTGACCATTGTTGTTTTTGTCGATTTGAAACACAAATGAAGATAAAAAACAAGAAAACACAGTAGAATTGTGCATTTAGGCAAGATGTTTTCCAGGTTGGAGACTAAAAGGGAAAAAGTACAGGAACAAGAAGGAAATATGGGGATGTAATTATTTGAAAATTAGGTGGTAACAGAGCCTCCTCTTTGTTAACCAATGCCAATTTTTAAATTTAAATGGAAAGATAATCATTTAACATACCAGTACAGCCATCACTGAGTTCTTGTTTCTTTATATAGTTTTTAAAAAACAATATAATTTATGTTTTATTATAAGCTTCTGAATTGTCCAGTCTGTTGATTTATTATTCTTTCTGCAGTAGCACTGATGTTACATTATAACATAGTCTTTTTAGAAATCCAACCAACTTTCATTATCAAATGGCTCCTTTATTTTTTATTTTTTTGTTTTATGTAAGTTAGATTCAGTTTATAAGAATGGAAGAAAAATGGGGGGACAAGAGAAAAGATTCGTTAGAACTTGAAACTAACTTTTTAATATCTCAGGAGTTGGCAAAATTTTCCTGTAAAGGGTCAGATAGCAAATGGACAAACATCTTGCCACAACAACTCAACTCTGCCATTTTCATGTGAAAGCAGTGAGATGATTTGTAAATGAATAATCATGGCTATGTTCCAATAAAACTTTTATTTACAAAAACAGGTGGCAAACTAGATTTGGCCTCCATGTTCTAGTTTGGCAACCTCTGGCCTATCTGATAATAATTATGAGAAGTAAAGGAAGTAATACACTTTGGCTCCTAAGTGCCTGGCTTAGTAAATATGTTATGATATTTAGTAAAATTATTATTAATATCATTATAGATCTTACAAATGTAAGGGTGTCAAATGCTGAAATAATATCTCAGCTTGGCCCATCATCAGATACTGATTTTTGGTTTTCGTCCCTTCAAAATTCAGTTTCTTTAGGATTCCTTTGAGTCTTGGCTAAGTAAATATCAGATATATGTGCTGGAGTATTAATGGGTAATCATGACTCATTGTTAACCTAAGATATTTTTATTAAAGTTTTCTAGATATTTGTAGCCTTAACGTAATAATTTCAGCCATCAGAGAAGTCAAAGGGAGAATTTGTTTCTTTTTCCTGGCAGCCCAACTTTTTGGTGCCTTTCAAATAATATTAAAAATAATAAATGCCCTCTTGTCTTATACATAATACCCCAAAGAACAATGTGTTCTAATCACTATCCCTACAAACAGTACAATTCATAGCCCACTTGCCATCCTCTATCCTCTGTTCTCTGAGTCCTATTTTACTTGTGTCATTTCTTACAATATACATTTTCCCTAGGCACTCTTATATTTTCGTTTTCTTCCTCTATGTTTCTGTACTTAACAGCATAGTACAATGTGCATCTTAGGAACAGACAATTTAAAAACTGCTGCTGAAGTTTGCCTAAAAGTTTCTTTTAAGTTAGGAGGAATGATTAATTGAGATATTTTTTGTCAGTTAAGGAAAATAGAGTGCCTAATTAGGCTAAGCATGAACATTCCTTTTTTATTGCATAATTTATATTATTCTATTTTGTGTGACTGGATTATTTATCATGAAAAGTATTTAAGTACATTAACACACAGCAAGTTAAGAAAAATGTAAACTATTTATGGAACTGTTTGAGGATGTTTTCCCAAATGAGAATAAGCATTAGGCCAAATACAACAGTGTTAAAGTCAGGGAATATACAAAACTCTACCTTTTGAACTGCTGTACTTATTTCTTGTTATAGATACTGACAGAACAATAAATTGCATTTTTTTTCATATTGCAAAGATAATTCTTTGTTTTTAATGCCTACTATGAAAAAAATCAAACATATACAAGAGAGAAAATAATATGATGAACCTCAATATACCCATCTTCCACTTCTACAATTAACAGCTTGTGGCAACATTTTTCAACTATGGCCCACATGCCTCCTACCCACACCCACCGGATTATTTGGAAGCAAATTTCAGACAGCAGGTCATTTTATCTGAATATATTTTAGTATGTGTCTCTAAAGATTATGATTCTATTTTAACCATAACCACAGTGCCATTATCATATCTAAACATTAATGCCAATTCCTTAATATTATCAGATATGCAGTCAGTGCTCCCATCTCCCCACGAGTCTCATAGTTTGTTTCAATGTGTTTGAATCAGGTTCCAAACAAGATCCATAACTCAATTTGGTCAAAGTGCCTTTCAAATCTCTCTTCTTTCTTTTCTAATATCTTTGAATCTATGGGTTTTTCCTCCCTCTTATTTCTTCCTTGCACTTATTTGTGGAGGAAACCAGATGTGTCCTGAAGAGTTTCCTACATTCTAGACCTTGCTGATGTATTCTGTACTATAGCTTTTTTTTTTTTTTAATAGTTCCTTTTTTTTTTTTAATTTGAGAAGTGGTGAGTTAACAAAACAATCATGCATACCATACAGGATTCTCATACATGGCCACACCATCAACACCTTACATTGTTGTGGCACATTTGTTACAAATGTTACAAATTTCAGTTCTTATGAAAGAACATCATCATAATATTACTGCTATCTATAGTCCATAGCTTATATTTGGTGTATTTTTCCCACAAATTATCCTATTATTAACACTATGTATTAGTATTTTATATTTGGTATAGTTATAAAAGAACATTCTCATATTTGTACTGTTAACCACAGTTCACTTCAGGCTTCACTGTGTTAAACAGTCACCTGCCTTGTTCAAGCCACTCAAAGTGTACACACACTGGCTCTCAGTTTCATTACAGAGTTGTGCTGTCATCGGCTCAGTCCATTTCAGAACATTTTCATTACTCCGAAAGGAAAAATTCCATTACCCCTTATACTCTCCCCAATTATTGACCCTTAGCATTGATATAGTACCTTCTTTGCCGTTGCTATAAAAATAGTACAATATTACTGGTAACTATGTTCTATACATACAATTAGTTGTATTTTCCCCATATATCTCCATATTCTTAACACCTTGTAATAGAGGAATATTCTTGTATTAGTACTATTGACCACAATCATCAACCACTGTCGAAATCACTATGTAATACAGTCACTAGATTATCCTCTTTCTTTTAATTGACATTAACTTCCCTAGATTACCCATTTCAGCCACAATCACATTTATAAATCAGCAGTGTTGATTATACTCACTATAATGTGTTACCATCAACTCTAACCATTTTCCTGCATTTACAATACCCCTTATTAAACATTTTACATATATTCAGCTTCAGCTCAACCCATATTCTATCTCCTAGTAAACCTATACTCTAAGTTTAACTCCCTGAATTTACTCATCATATTTAGTTCATATTAGTGAAACCATACAATATTTGTCCTTTTGTGTCTGGCTTACTTCACTCACACAACTTAATATCCTCAAGGTTCATCCATGTTACAATATGCATCCCAATTTCATTTCTTCTTATAGCATTCCAGAGTATGTATATACCACAATTGTTTATCCAGTCATTGGTTGATGGATACCTGGGTTGTTTCCATCTTTTAGCAATTGTGAATAATGCCAATATGAACATCGGTGTGCAATGGTCTGTTCATGTCCTTGCTTTCAGTTCTTCTGAATATATTCCTAGTAGTGGGATTGCAGTATATAGATGTAGCTTTCTGAGGAACCGCCAAACTGTGTTCAACAGAGGCTGCACCATGCTACATCCCCACCAACAGTGAAGGAATGTTCCTCTTTCTCTGCATCCTCTCCAGCACTTGTAGTTGTGATTTTTTAATAATGACCATCCTATAAGGTGTGAAATGATATCTCACTGCAGTTTTGATCTTCATTTCCCTAATAGCTAGTAATGTTGAGCATCTTTTCATGTGCCTTTTGACCATTTGTATTTTTTCTTTGGGAAAATATCTGTTCAAGTCATTTGCCCAGTTTGTAAATGGGTTGATTGTTTTTTTATTGTTGAGTTGTATGACCTCTTTATATAACATAGATATCAAACCCTTATCAGATATGTGGTTTCCAAAAATTTTCTCATAATGAGTAGGCTGCCTGTTCACCTTCCTAACAAAGTAATTTGAAGGACAAAAGTATTTAATTTTGAGGAGGTTCCTTTTGTCTATTTTTTTCTTTCATTGTTAGAAATCACCACTTACCATAAGATCTTGAAGATGTTTCCCTACATTTTCTTCTATGAGTTTTATGGTTCTAGCTTTTGTATTTAGGCCCTTGATCCATTTTGATTAATTTTTTTTATAAGGTGTGAAATAGGGGTTCTCTTTTTTCAGCTAGAGATACCCAGTTGTCCCAGCACCATTTGTTGAATAGACTGTTCTGACACAGCTGGGTGGTTTGATAGCCTTGTCAAAAACCACTTAACTATAAATGTAAGGGTTTATTTCTGAGTTCTCAATTTGGTTCCATTGGTCAATATGTGTATCTTTATGCCAGTACCATGCTGTTTTTACCACTGTCGCTAAGCAATATCTTTTAAAGTCAGGAAGTGAGAGTACTCCAACTTCGTTCATCTTTTTAATGACATTTTTGGCTATTCAGGGACCCTTACCCTTCCAGATATATTTGATAATTGGCTTTTCCATTTCTTCAAAAAAGGCTGTGGGAATTTTTATTATCTAGCCTTTGATAATTCAGTTTATAGCATTTCATAAAGATTCCCCCAAATAAGAAATAATCTGCCAATTTATCCTGCATTTTCTGAGAGACTGGATATTGTAATTCAGTCAAGGTAATGGACTAGGAGCATTGGCATCACCTGTATGCTTGTTTTTACAAGTGCAAAGTCATGAGCAGCAACTCAACCTTCTGAATAACAATATCTGGTGATAAGAATCAGAAACTGTTTTAATAAGCTCTCCAGGAAATCCGTATGTGTAGTGAAGTTTAAGAACCATTGGTGTAGTTAAAATTAGATGGCCATAGAAAGCCATGCACTTTAATTCTGATTTCTCTGTTTACCAGTTTTGTCAGCTATTGAATCTATCTGTGTCTCAGTTTCCTCATCTATAAAAAAGGAATAATAATAACACAAATTTTTAGGATTGTTAGAGGATTAGTAATAATGTATACAAAATAATAGAATGTAACCAGAATATAATAGAATGCATATTAAATGGCAGTTATTTTCATATTGGGGTAATGATATATACTGTTCTTTACTGAGTATTTACTTGCTGCCAAGGTAATTATTTTACCTGTACTAGCTCACTTAATTTTCATAGCAACCCTATTTAGTATGCATTGTTTTACATACTGCAATTTTACAGATGAAGCAATTGAGGTAAAGGGAAAATGATAGTTTAACTGGATGAGCCACAAACATTGAATGAAGGTTAATATTTGATTTAAGTGGTTAATATTTGTATTGTATTTGCAATTTTTAATTTAAAGCACTACATCTGGTAATAGAACTTGGACTTATATTTTGAATTTTAAAATTTCAATTAAATATCATTTGTCAGTAAGTGCTGAACCTGAAATTTGTGGTACCTGTTTGCATCTCACTGTATCATCTACACATTGGTTATTCAGTGGTTTACTAATGGCTAATTTGATGCTTATATTCTTTTTTATCAGATTTAAACCACTTTTAATGATGCTATGAGTTAAAATGCCAGAGTCCTAATTAGTAGCATAGATTTAATCATTTTAATATTTGTGATTTGAACAAGACTTCTTTTGTACATTATCCTTTGTGTGATGTATGGATTGAACCTAGGGTTAATTACATATTTTAAACTTAACCACTAGGTTTAATTTCAATATACTCTAACCTAAAGTTCCTAGATTTGGATTCTTTATTGTTACACTAAAAGGATAATACATTTTCTAAAGAAGGATGTCCTGAAATCATGGCCTTTTGATGGAAAAAGTCTGAGTAGGGTTCAAGGCAAATAAATATGTAAAATATTCCTTCAGGACTGGGTCATGCACTTTTCAAATGAAATGCTCACATGATATTGCTGTGAAATGAAAATCATTGCCCTCTGACCCAACAGGTTCTGATGGCATTCTGAGCACTTTTAATCAGCACCACTACTCTGACAGTGAAGAGTGAGAACTCAACTATTAGGAATTACTTTTTTCACGATACCTGATTTTTTTCCCATCCCTGTGTTGCAACTATTGCTAGCTTTATGGAGCATAAACTTTGTAGTCTCAAATTGTTCTGCAATAAAAATGAGAAGATCTAATCATTTTCTTTGCTTTGAGCCTGTGGGAAGTCAAAGAGATTCCTGACTAAGCAACTTTTAGAAGTTAACTAAGAACTGGGCCAACACATACATTTTGTGTATTCTCTTAAGTATAGGAACAATGAATTGAAAAGAAACCACTTTCACAATATTGTGCTTTCAAATGCCAAATTCATTTTCTTCTATTCGTGATTGAAACAGAAAACAGCAAACTTCCCCATTGTCATAGGCAAAATTAACATCATTTCTGGTGACCTAATACTTGATAGGCATTCGTTTATTCTTACTGAATGAATGATTTTCTTTTCTTGTACAATCTTATAGAATGATTGGTTTCTGTATGCAGTTTTAATTTTCATTGTACAAGAGATCTTTGTTCTTAGTTATTTATGCAAAGACATTAATTACTTTTATTTATAAATTAGCTGTATTTTTCACTCTTGGTTTTTATTATTTATGTTTGGAATGGTTTTCCTCTTTTCATCTTTTTCAGCAACAATGATTATAAGGGTATTTTTTAAGGTAGTGTTGTTTAACTGTGATAATTATTAGTTACATAATCATCCTTTTCTAATCTTAATTTTATTTTCATCATTTTCATTTACAGTGAGTATATTTTATCTAGAAATTTCAGACAAGAGAATATTTGCATAGAAACAGCAGGCGCTTGTTTGTAGATGAAAAATTGAACTCGGGAAGGGGAGAAGTAAATTAGAAAAGCAGAGCTTTGAAGGGCAAGGGGAGAGAACAGGGATGGATTGGAAATCAGAGCACACACTGCTTGATTAAAGCAGATTATATGAACACATTGCCCAGTGGTGAATTTGTGGCCTTAGGTTAATCTCATCAGAGAAAAACATTTCCCTCTGTTAGTTCCTGTCAGTTTTAGATAATAAGAACTTTCAAAATGAGAGTCACTATTGCTGAGGTTTTTTTGCATGTCACATCTCTTACGGTTGTCCTCATACCAAGTAAATAATCATCTTGCCTTGTAACAGAAACTTTGACTAAGTTTTTTTTATTTGATACAAAAGAAGTACATGGCAAAACGTATTTGTCCAAAATGCTCATAAAGAACAGGGTTTTCTACCATATTATTAAGAGTTTGGTTCTTTAGGATGAATGAGTGTGCAAAGGTTCTAACTATTTAATTATAACAAGTTTTTACTTTCTAGCTTCACAATAAGAGAGAACACCTGTAAGCACAATCTTGTAAAGTAGGCATTGGTGAAGAATGAATATTATCACTAAGTTGAAGTCTTCAATTTCCATATATATAGTACTTAATTTCCCATTTAGGCAGTCTCAGGAGGTAAATGTAGTGCTTAGTCTATGAAGGTCTAATCTTTACATGTGTGTTGTCTGGAATGTAAAATAGATTTTGAAAATGTCATTGAGTAGTGCTGGTTTTGCTTTTTTCAGTTGTTCTTATATTAATAGCACATGTACAGAAAGTAAATGCAACATTGGAGAGTAACAGTTTTGCATTGTAGATTAGATATTTTAAAAGCAATTCTTTCCTTTTAAAAATTATAATATTAAATTATAATTATATAATTAAAAGTATTTAAATTATAATGATTAAGAATAAAAATATTATCAATTTTCATTTGGATACAATTCAGAAGTTTTGTGCTGTTGAAAGGAATCAGTTTGATAAAGTAGAGAAGATGTCAAATTAATAAATATTTATTGAGTGTTTATTATTTCCAAGATTCTCTGCCAGAAGAAATGAAAAGAATTATAAGAAAAAGATCCTAGTCCTCACAGAACTTATACATATAGTTATAAGATCAAAGCAGGAAAAGACTAACAGTATAAAAATAAGATCAATTAAAAAAATATATGAGCTACCACAAGATGACACCTGAATTGTGATTTGAGTTGTAAAATATGTGAGTTCAGAGGAGGAAACTTCTCCGTGGGCTGGAGTGGTCCAAAGAAGCTTCCTGAAAGAAGGAAATGCCATGCCCTTAAGGGAGTTGGGCTGCCTTGGCAGGTACTGGATGGATGTGTGACCCATGGCCCATAGACTCTCCAACTTCCCTGGGAATGATAGGAAAGCAATAGTAGATTTTGATGCTGTATCCCCATGGAGTTCTCCCAAGGTCATGTCATAGATGTCTTCAACCATCACTGAAAACCTGTACTCCAGAAGTCCTGTTCTCACAGATGTCACATCGCCTGGTCTTTATCATGGTACTCTTTCAGGCACACAAATAGAGTTAATCTGATCATGCAGTAATCCTAGTGGAGAAGAAATTTCTAGAAGTTATAGGTTTAAAAATGGGAAGGACAGGCTAAAATTTCTTTTTTGTCTAAAATTTGTTTTTTGGTCTATTTAGTTTTGGATCTAGAGCAGATATCAAGAGTTAATCAGTTCCTTCATAAGAGCCTTTTTTAGCCATTGCCCACTAGAGTGATGACAGATGTTCTCAGCCCTGACTCTACTGTAGCAAGGGCTACAGATGAGGTAGAAGTCTGAGAAGCCCTGCATTTGAATGACTTCCTTTAAGAAAGACAATGAACTGCTATAAGTGCTAGCTCTTCCTATTTTTCTCCTTTGGTTTTAAAACTCCTTTGAAAAGGACTTTATAATTTTTCATATCTATGGGCCAGGATTTTGCAATTTAAATGCTTATTAGACTATGTGACAGATTAAGTAATGGGACTACAGACTGTTGAGTTTTAATTAACTGCCATGTTACATGTTAATTACATAAATATGAAATGATTGAATTCATCTACTATCAGAAATACTTTAGTCTCTACATTCTTCAAATTCTATGTAATTTTCCTCATGTAACTGTAAAAGAACAACTTTCAAGTATTTTTGTCTTCATCTGTAACCTATATTATTCCAGATGCTATTAACATCTATTACTTTTCTATCATTGAATCCAAATCAAGTTTTAAAGCAGTTATAAGACAGATATTTCTTCTACATACAAATAACCAACCCCTTTTATTATTCCTGTGACATTTGCAATTATTTTAAAGTTAGCTTTGCTCAACTAGCCCTAGAAAATCTGGCTATTTGGTCTTAAGAATCACATGCTTGCCAGTGAATGGTCCCACCTTAGATTGTGGCTTATTAAAATTTCAACATAAAGTACAAGCCAGTGTGGTGTTTAATGACTGATTATAGATACAAACATACATATTAGAAAAGATTTCATGAGGAGCAAGATTGGAATATACACAAAACCCTTCATAGGAGTTTAACACCTTTTTGGTTCAAACCTTAGCTGTTGTTCATTCTATTTGTTTAGTTTAGATTCCCCTGTTTTAATAATGTCAGTCATATCACATGAATCACATCTCTCCCTACTTCTAACCCCTTTGGGACTTCCAACTCAATTAAAACTCCTTAATTAAGTCATGAAAAAGGCAGCATTTTTGCCCTAATATTTACCCAATTGCTTAAGAATTCTAAGTATTTACCTTCATTTAGAGGACTAGAAATCTGCCCTAGCAGGTTTTTAAAATTTTATTTTGACTTGTTGTTTGTTTTACACACTCTTTTCACTTCCTTTCCCTTACATAATCAAAACAAAAGAGCAGAAAATGTCACTGCTTGTCCATTGTATGTAAGATATCCAGAATGCACAGCATTCTCCTTTTTATTCAGTCATTCACAACAGTGGCAACCGAATACGCTAGCCTTCATTCTAGCTAAGTCCTCTCTTGTTTCTTCTCAATATTACGTTTACACAGGTTGGGTACAAAGTCTCCTTCATAGTACCTACCTTAGTGCCCAAGGGCTGCTGTAGCAAAGTACCAAACTGGCTGACTTAAAACAACAGAAACTTACTGTGGCACAGTTTTGGAGTCTAGGAACCTGAAATCCAGGTGTTGGATTTCCCCTGAAGTGTTTAGGGAAGAATCTGTTCCAGGCCTTTTTCCTGGCTTCTGGTGGTAGCACCCTAGCAATCCATTGACATTCTCTGCCTCGGTTAATCTGTGTTCAATTATCCCTTTCTTATAGGACACCACTCTTCTTGGATTAGGCCTCACCCTAATTCACTTTGGCCTCATCTTAACTAATAACATCTAAAAAGACCCTTTTTGCAAATAAGGACACACTCATAGGAATGGGGATTAGCACTTGAAAGTGTCTTTTTGGGGGACATGATTCAACCTATAACAGTATCTAACACATTGGTATAGTCCCCAAATCTTTTGAATGGATTTTGCTTAAAATGTTAGCTGATGCTGCCAGTGTAGCTTATTGAATTTTAACACCCTTTCGTTTTATTAACATTAAAAACAATAATAACAACAAAAACTTCCACAAATTGAATGCCACTTACATACCAAAAACTATGCTAGATTTTTTTTATGCACTTTCTATCATTCTTACAATGTTTCAAGGTACATCTGACTTTCTTAATTTCATACGTGAGGCTTGAATAGCTTATTGACTTACCCACAGTTACACAAGTGAGATTCAAATGTAAAGCTGTCTGTAAGAAACTGATTTCAAAGCTAGAGCCTTTTTGATATGTTCTCTGTACATATTAAAAGAATTTTTACAAAATGAAACAGAATTGGGTAAGTTCAGCATTATTTTTTTGCCCTATTTTCTAGTTCCTCAAAAATTTCAATTTCTCTTCCTCCCCTGCACTTTCCCTTTGTATTTCTACATCCAGCGTTTTAATATTAAAAATATTGTACCCGCTCTGTTAGTGCTGAAGAAAAATGAAATTAGGTCTATGTCTTATATGATATTTGAACTTAAAATTCAAGAAGAAAAGGCTATTTTACCCACACATGCAACCTTGTATTTGAAAGCAAAATTTATATTTATATATGTGAATATATGTAAAATACAGCCCTATTTTTAGAGTTTTCTTCATATTTAGAGCAATCAGTACCTTCTCAGTGCCTTTTTTGCAGAACATCTACATTTTTGCTTTGAATTTTATAATAAAAATAATTAAATAGCCATTGCAATGTGTTTCTAGATACTTCTATCCTGTATCTAGGTGAGAAAATTTACCGTTTGTATTATTTGTTTAGTAGTACCAGAATTTTAGAGCCATATAGTCTATTGATTCAGGATGATAGCTATTTGGATAAGAGGTGCAGACAAGCTATTATTAATAAATATAATAAAATGCTATTGATAAAATTTCAGGATCTACAGTCTGACTTGCATATACTTTGCATATAAATGGAGAAAATCACCATCTGGAAAATTCCAATCGTTCATATAAAATTCTTTTCTGCATTGTCTGTTTTGCAAAGATTTGATTGGAATTAAATAGCGCTTTCTATTCAACTGAGAAATCGATATTCAGAATTCATCTGGTGTTGAATTTGGCTTCCACTTTAATCCTGTGATTGATTGAAGCGTCTCATAAAGTTCTCTTTAAATTTCCTATTTAAAAATTCTCTATATAAATAATATTCATAAAGTTTTGCTTTCATCATACAATTAAAAGATAATTTGAGGTGGTACAAGTTTAACAAAAGTGCAGATTTTTTGAGAGTCAAAAACAATAAAAATGCTTTATTATTCAACCTATTCTGCTATGCTTTTTGCAGGAATACAGGAATACAGGAGATGAATAGTTTATCATCTGGCATGTAACCTAGGAATAGCTCATGAATTGAGCATGGCTTGTGTGAAGTAAAAGGAAAAGAAGGGGTTTATGGAAGAATGTATTACTGTTTCCCCAAATTTGCTTCACCTTTCTGAAATAGGATTATGATTCCCATTCATTTCTATGTAATTTGTTGTGTCTGCTCTGTATGAAGTAGAATTTCCTGCTCCATTGTTGTTGGGCTTTGGCCAATGGCATGAGCAGAAGATAGATATACCATGTCCAAGCAGCATCTTTGAGAGTCATTAGTTTTCCAGCAGCTTGCTCTCTCTCTCTCTCTCTCTCCCCTGCCATAAGAATCATGTGTTCCATGTAGGAGTCTCACTCTTAATTTGATCTTTGACTGAATGTACCTGTGGAGCATAGCTCCAGCCTGTGACCCACAGTTGCTCACATATAACGTGAGTGAGAAATAAACATTTGTTGTTGTAAGCCATTGAGATTCATGGGTTGTTTGTTATCATAACATACCTGACTAATACAAAATGGTTGTGAGTATTTTTAAACTCTGGAAATTGTTAATAGAGAAGATTATATCAGTAATAGAGATAAAAAAACAATTTGTTACTTTTAGCATTTAGAATAGAAAAGTGAGATTATATTCTTCTGCCTGAAAAATGTTTTTTTAACATTTTACGCTACACAGGTTTGCTTGTAATTAATTATTCAGTTTTTATTTGTATGAGAATGTCAATTTTACCTCATTTTTGAAAGATATTTTTGCAGAGTATAGAATTCTGGGTTGACAGCTATTTTCTTTTAGCCCTTCAGAGAAGTCATTCCTTGGCCTTTTGTCTTGGATTCTGAGAAGTCGCCTGTAATTCTGATCTTTGTTGCTCTATGTAATTTTTTCCTCTGGTTGTCTTTGAGGGGCTTTTCCCCTTCATTTTTGGTTTACACCAATTTGAACATGATATGTCTACATGTATTTATTTATACTATTGTTTGGTTTTTAACATATCAAGAAATCTCTGTACTTGAATCTGTATTTTGATGTCTTTTATTATTTTTGGAAAATTCTAGGCCATGTTCTCTTCATCTCTTTCTTATATTCCTTTCTCCTTTGTTTCTGGGATTCCAATTACAATTATATTAGACTAATTTGTATTTTCCCACAGCTTTTGGAGAACATTATTCAAAAATTATTCCCTCTTTTTGTCAGTTTGGGTAATTTCTATTTGCCTGTCTTCAAGTTCACTGATTTTTATTCAGGTTTGTCAGGTCTACTGATGACCTTGTCAAAAGCACTCTTCATTTTCCTTAGTGTGTTTTTCATTTCTAGTATTTCTATTTCATCCTATTTCTTATCTATGTGCTGAAAGTTTTCATGTGTTCATGCACATTGTATATTTTTTCCCTTACTGCTTTCACCATATTAGTTATTATCCTTGAGACTCAGTGAAGTCTATATCCATTCCTTCTGCAAAATCAATCTCATAAATCATTTGTTTTATTGTATATATTGCCGTTCATTCAATAAATTAAAGAATCAAGAGATGAGATTCCAGTAACTGCCCTGTTACTGACCAAGCTCTATGTTTTAGGTGGCAGATTATTTCATTTATTAATAATTTGATGACCTATTAAAATTGTTACAAATTGCTACAAAGAATTTTTGAAAGTAAATGTAATAATTCATATGGAAAGACATAGAAATATTCATTGGTTGATTTTAAAAAGCCTACTGCTGGTATTTAACTCCACAGAAATAATTTACAATAATAAAACACTATGTGTGCCAAATGTTCATTGCAGCATTATGCATAATACCCAAATCATATAGCCTTAATTTTAACAATTTGAAGAGTGATTAGGTAAATGAAGGTATATCAACTTAATGGAAAATTATTCAGCTATTGAAATAAATAACTGTGAAAACCATATAGAAGCATGGGAAGAAACATTCTAAAAGTAAGTTAAAGCAGCAGATTACAATTTGTATGCAACTGGGATTATAACTAAGAAATGTATTTTGTGTTACTCATAAGAATAAAAGATATTTGTAAAATTAAAAATAATATATTCATGTAGTGGTTATAGAGCTACTACACGAATATACTATTCATATATTCTTTTAACATACAATCCATGCAAAGCGTACAATCATTGGTGTTCAGTATAATCACAGAGTTGTGCATTGGTCACTTCAATTAACATTAGGGTGTTTTCATTACTTTAATAATAATAATAATAAACAAAAACCCCAAAACAGACAAATAAACAAAAATTCTAACTCTTAATAATCACCTCAATCTCTCTGTCCTTCCCCTGCCATACACAGCTGCTATTCTGCTTCTGTCTCTCCAATTTATTTGTATTTATATTTTGTGTAGATGGAGTCAAACACTATGTAGAATGTTTCGTCTAGTTTCTTTCACTTAGTATATTTCCTTTTTCATTTTTACCCTTAATGGAAGATTATTGATATATTACTATACATTGTAGTCCATAGTTTGGTTGTATTTTTGCCTGATATTAACATCTTATTACATTAGTGGATATTTGTTCTGTTTCAAAGAAAAACAGTATTACATATGCAATATTACCCATACTCATATTTCACATGAGGTTTTGCTATGCTATACTTTTTAGCTTTCTTTCTGGTAATATACAGGACCTTAGTCTTTCCATTTCAACCACTGTAATACTCATATCTTAGCACTGCTAGTTACAAACACCAAGATGTGCTTTCACCATTTCTATTCATTTCCAAAGATTTATGAATAACCTTTTTAACAGTTCTGCACAGATTAAACCTCAGCTTTCCATTCTCTAACCTCATTCTATTTTCTGGTAAACTATATTCTAATTATTAACTCCATGAGTATACACAATATATTTAGTTCATAATAGCACAATTATACAGTATTTGTCCTTTTATGTCTGTCTTTCTTCACTCAACATAATGTCCTCCAGGTTTATCCATGTTGTCATATGCTTCACAACTTCATTTCTTCTTACAGCTGAATAATATTCATCATATGTATGCACCACAATTTGTTAATCCATTCTTCAGTTGATGGACACCTCGGTGTGCAGATGTTTGTTCATGTCACTGCTCTCAGTTCTTCTGGGGATATACCTAGTAGTGGTATTGCCAGGTCACAAGGCAAATGTATATTCAACTTCCCTAGGAACTGCCAAACAGTCCTCCAGAGTGGCTGTACCATTCTATATTCCCACCGACAGTGAATAAGCATTCTTATCTCTTCAAACCCTCTCCAACACTTGTAGTTTTCTGTCTTTTTGATAGTGGCCATTCTAGTAGGTGTGAAATGATACCTCATTGTAGCTTTGATTTGCATTTCCCTAATCGCTGACCATGATGAACATTTTTTCATATATATATATATATATATATTTTTTTTTTTTTTTTCCATTTGTATTTCTTCTTCGGACAAATGTCTATTCAAGTCTTTTGCTTATTTTTTAATTGTTGAGTTGTAGAATCTCATTATATGTCATGGATATTAAACCATATCAGATATGTTATTTCCAAATATTTTCTCTCTTTGAGTCAGCTGCCTTTTTCATCCTTTTGACAAAGTCTGTTGAGGTGCAAGAGTGTTTATTTTGAGGAGGTCCTGTTTATCTAATTTTTCTTTCATTGCTTGAGCTTTGGATATAAGGTTTAAGAGACCCCCACCTACAACGAGATCTCAAAGGTGTTTCCCTACATTATTTTCTAGTAGTTTTATGGTCCAGGCTTTTATACTTAGGTCTTTGATTCATTTTGAGTTGATTCTTATATAGGAAGTGAGATATGGGTCCTCTTTCATTCTTTTGGTTGTGGATATCCAGTTCTCCAGCATCCTTTGTTGAAGAGACTGTTTTGTCCCAGTAAAGGGAACGTGATAGGGTTGTCAAAACACAGTTGTCAATAGAGGTGAGGGTATATTTCTGGACACTCAATTCTATTCCACTGATCAATGTGTCTATCTTTATGCCAATGTCATGTTGTTTTGACGACTGCACCTTTGTAATATGTCTCAATGCCAGGCAATGAGAGTCCTTCTACTCACTTTTCTTTTTTAGGATATGTTTGGCTATTCAGGTCTCCTTTCACTTCCAAATAAATTTAATAATTGCCTTTTCTATTTTTGTAAAATAGGCTGTTGGAATTTTGATTGGTAGTGCACTGAATCTATAAATCAGGTTGGGTACGATTGACATCTTTACAATATTTAGTCTTCCAATCTATGAACACAGAATGTCTTTCCATTTATTTAGGTCTTCTTTGATTCCTTTTAGCCATGTTTTATAGTTTTCTGGATACAGGTCCTTTACATCTTTTGTTAAATTTATTCCTAGGTATTCAAGTCTTTTTGTTGCTATTTTGAATGGAATTTTCTCCCTGATTTCTTCCTCAGATTATTCAATACTAGTGTATGAGAACATTACTGATTTTTGCGTGTTGATCTTATATCCTGTCACTTTGCTGAACTTGTTCATTAACTCAAGAAGCTTTGTTGTAGATATTTCAGAATTTTCTAAATATAGGACCATGTCATCTGTGAATAGTGAAAGTTTTACTTCCTCTTTTCCTATTAGGATGTTTTTTATTTATTTATTTTTGTCTAATTGTTCTAGCTAAAACTTCTAGCACAATGTTGAACAGTGATAATAGTCAGCATCCTTGGCTTGTTCTCAACCTTAGAGGGAATACTTTCAACCTTTCCTCATTGAGTACGATGTTGGTTGTGGATTTTTCATATATGCTCTTTATCATACTGAGGGAATTTCCTTCTATTCCTATCTTTCAAAGTGTTTTTATCAAGAAAGGATGATGGATTTTGTCAAATGCCTTTTCTTTATTGACTAAGATGATCATGTGTTTTTTTACTTCAATTTGTTAATGTGGTGTATTATGTTGATTGATTTTCTTCCTTGAACCACCCTTGCATACCAGGAATAAATCTCACTTGATCGTAGTATATAATTCTTTTAATACGCTGTTGGATTCTATTTGCAAGTATTTTGTTGAAAGTTTTTGCATCAATGATCATTAGAGGGATTGGTCTGTAAACTTCTTTTCTTGCAGTATCTTTATCTGGCTTTGGTGTTAGGGTGATGTTGGCTTCGTAAAGTGTGTTGAGTAATTTTCCCTATTCTTTAATTTTCTGGAAGAGTTTAAACAGGAATGGTGTTATTCTTCTTGAAATGCTTGTTAGAATTCATCTGTGAAGCCATCTGGTCCTGGACTTTTCTTTGTTGGGAGATTTTTGATGACTGACTCAGTCTCTCTAAATGTGATTGGTTTGTGTAGTTCTTGTATTTCTTGTAAAGTCAGTGTATGTTGTTTGTGCATTTCTAGGAATTTGTCCATTTCATAGAGATTGTTTAATTTGTTTGTATACAGTTTCTCCTAATGTCCTCTAATGATCCTTTTTATTTCTGTGGGGTCAATCATAACTTCCTCCCTTTCATTTCCGATTTTATTTATTTGCATCTTCTTTCCTTTTTTCTTTGTTATTCTAGCTAAGGGTTCATCATTTTATTTATCTTTTCAAAGAACCAGCTTTTGGTTTTGTTAATTTTGTCTTTTTTTTTTTTTTTTTGTTCTCAATTTCATTTATTTCTCCTCTAATCTTTATTATTTCTTTCCTTCTCCTTGCTTTGGCATTGGTTTTCTGTTCTTTTTTCTAGTTCCTACAGATGTCCATTTAAGTCTTTGATTTTAGTTTTCTTCTTTTTTAATATAGGAATTTAGGGCTATGAATATCCCTTTCAGCACTGCATTCACTGTATCCCATAAGTTTTAATACGTTGTGTTCTCGTTTTTCAGTTGTCTCGAGATATCTACTAATTAATCCTACAATTTCTTCTTTGACCCACTGTTTTTTTAAGAGTGTGTTGTTTAGCCTCCACATACTTGTGAATTTTCCCTTTTCCCACCTATTATTGATTTCCAACTCCATTCCATTATGATCTGAGAAGGTGCACTGTATAATTTCAATCTTTTTATATTTGTTAAGACCTATTTTGTGAGCCAACATGTGATCTATCCTGGAGAAAGATCCATGGGCACTTGAGAAGAATGTATAACCTGCTGATTTGGGTTGCAACACTGAGTATATGTCTGTTTGGTTTAGTTTTTTATCATATTGCTCAAGTTCTCTGTTTCCTTGCTAATCTTCTGTCTAGTTATTCTGTCTATTGATGTGAGTGGCATGTTAAAGTCTCTGACTATTATTGTAGAGATATCTATTTCTCACTTCAGTTTTGCCAGTTTGCCTCATGTATTTTGGGGCAACCTTGTAAGTGCATAGATATTTATGACTGTTACTACTTCCCGGTGGATTATCCTTTTTATTAATATATAATGGCCTTCTGTATCTCATCACTTTTTTGCACTTAAAGTGTTTTGTCCAATATTAGCATAGCTACCCTGAGTCTTTTTTAGTTACTGTTTGTTCAGAATATCTTTTTCCAACGTTTTTCTTTCAGCTAATTTGTATCCCTGAATCTCAGGTGAGTCTCTTGTAAAAGCATATGGATGGTTCATGTTATTTTATCCATTCTGTCAGCCTATATCTTTTGGTTTGGGAGTTTAATCCATTCACGTTCAATTATATTACTGTAAATGCATTATTTACTTCCACCATTTTATTCTTTGGCTTTCATATGTCATATCTTATTTTTGTCTGTCATTTTATCCATTTGGCTATCCTTTCTGATAGTCTTCCCTTCTATATGCTCCTTCAAGCCTCTCTCTCCTGTCTTTTCCATTTGGACTGTAGGACTTCCTTTAGTGCTTCCTGCAGAGCCAGATTCCCTTTTACAAACTCTCTTAGTTTCTGAATTATGAATTATATTATTTATGAATATTTTAAACCCATCTTCATATTTGAAGGATAATTTTGCTGGATGAAGAATTCTCAGCAATTTTTCTCTTTCAGTACCTTAAATACATCATACCACTATCATCTCTCTTCCATGGTTTCTGATGAGAAATCCAAACTAAGTCTTACTGGGTGTCCCTTGTATGTAATGGTTTGCTTATCCCTTGCTGCTTTCTGAATTTTCTCTTTATCTTTGGCATTTGACATCCTGAGTAGTATGTAGAGTAGGTCTATTTGGATTTATTCTGATTGGAGTACACTGTGCTTCTTGGATATGTAAATTCATTTCTTTCATGAAAACTGGGAAATTTCCAGCCATTATTTCCTTAAATACTCTTTCTGTCCCTTTTCCCTTCTCTTCTCCCTCCGGAACTCCCATGACACATATGCTGTTGTGATTCATATTATCATTCAACTCCCTAGCCCCTGCTCAATTTTTTTCAATTCTTTTCTTTCTCTTCAATTTTAGCTGTTCTGTCTTCTACATCACTTATTCTGTCTTCTATGATTTTGAGTGTGCTGTTGTATGCCTCTAATGTGTGTTTTTAAAAAGAGTTATTTATTTTTAACCACCCCTCCAATGGCTCCCTCATTTATCTGCTTGTTGTCTGCTTGCTGTGTCTGCTTGCTGTGTCTGCTTGTTTTCTCTAGGAGGCACTGGGAAAAGAACCCAGGACCTCCCATATGAGAGGTGAGTTCCCAATCACCTGAGCCACATCTGCTTTCCACTGGCTGTGGCATCTCCTGGCTGCAACATTTGCTGGCTGCAGCGTCTTCTTGTTGTGGTAATTGTGGTGTCTGTTCATCTGCTCATTGTGGCATTTGTGAAATCTTCTGGTTGCAGCACCTGCTCATTGCAGCAGTTGTGACATCTGCTGGCTGTGATGTCTGCTCATTGCAGTGTCTGCTCATTGTGGTGTCTACTCATCTTCTTTTAGAAGGCACCGGGAACTGAACCCAGGACTTCCCATGTGGGAGGCGGGTGCCCAATAGCTTGAGCCACATCTGTTCCCCTCTAATGTGTTTTTAATCTCACCTATTGTGTCTTTCATTCCCACAAGCTCTGTTATTTTTCTGTTCAGGTTTTCAAATTATTCTTTGTGCTTGCCCACTGTCTTCTTGATGTCCTTTATCTCTTTAGCCATATAGTCTTTCAACTCATTGATTTGATTTAGGAGATTTGTATGAACCTTGTTGATTAGTTGTCTCAAATCCTATGTCTCACCTGGGGCTTTGATATGTTCCTTTGCTTGAGCCATAGCTTCCTTTTCCTTAGTATGGCTTGTGATTTATTGCTGCATCTAGGCATATGATTATGATGTTGAGTTTACTCTGATGCTTACTTTCTTTCTCTTGCATAGATATTTAGTGGCAGGAGGCTCTGTGTTACTGCTGTTCTTTGATTCTTGGTTCAACCCATTCTAGCTCTTTAGAATGGTCCCTGTATAGTTGTTCAAATCCAGCCATGTCCCAGTAATGGGTTGCAGACTAGCTTTCAAGGGCCTTGGGGTAGGAGGCTGTAAAGACCTGAAAAAGCCTCTTTTATTTATTTAATTTTATTTTCTTTGCATACACTTCCTTAGACTGCTAGCAGATGTTGCTCTTCAGCAGACCTCTCAGCTGAAACCCTGGTCAGAATGTATTCATTGTAACTCTGACTGGAAAAATGTGACAGAGGATCCTGTCTTAGGGCTAATCAAAGCCCTGCAAATCAAGCTTTCTCAGAAGTTGGTTTCCTCCCTTTGCAGGCAGACTCCTCCCTTTTCCCAGGTAGGAAATAATTCCACTCCACTCTGTGTCCTCAACAACTAGTCCATGTAAGTAGGGAAGGTGTTTGAGAGGGTTGGATCTCTTTAGTCCCCTGCTAGGTCCCACCTGGCCTGGAAGGGCTTGTGGAACATAGCAAACAAAATTTGTTGGCCAAAGCTGAATCAGCTTTAGGCTGCATCCCTCTCCTGCCCCTTTCCTGAGGAAGTGGACCCCTGTAGGCCCCTCTGTCCATAGCCACCAGTCAGAGACTGTAGAAATCAAAGCAGTCTGCTTCAAGTACTGAATAATGGGAGGATTCCCTTCACCACTGTTTTGCAAGCCACCCTTGTGAAAGGAAAGGCCAAACACTGTCCCACTTTGATTTGCATTCAAATATGAAGCTGGCCCATCTCTGAACCAAGCTCTGGCTTTTCTTACCTGATCTGCTGCTTGTAAGAGATTCCCTATATGGACATAGGTGTGAGTTGAGGAGCTTCTGGTGAAACAAGTGTGACATGAGGGCCTGGGCTACATGCTTGTGAAGTTTGCTTGTGACCACTTGTTCTGCTTGTGCTGGATCCCAAATGTACTGCTTTCATCTTATGACAAACTGTTGTTGGCCCACCTATTTATATGACTTTGTGTGTCTTCAAAAGCCCAATTCCTGATGAGTAGATATGGTCTCATGGGCAAACTCTCTTATCTCAGCATGCCATGAGTTAATTTTCAATAGGTATATAAATTTAAACTTCAGATGGCATGACTTTGCTCAAGATCTCTGAGAGTTTGCTTTGTCATTCTCCCATTGAAGCTTACCATATGCTCTATGTGGCATTTTTGCCCACCACCTCTAATACCATATGTCTGCTTGTTCATTTGGCCCAATTAACTGCCTACATGCATATGTGATGTCATCAGGGCTTTTCTTGCTCTGGGTCCCATGCAGAGTTGCTTGGATCCCATTCTTTCCCAAACAGGGCTCTCATCTTGGCAGAGCAGATCAGCTATGGCTGAGGCTTTAACCTTCTTTGGAGTTAAGCTTTTCCAACTGTTAAGCACAGGGCATGGTCCACAACTTCCTCTGCCCTTTGCAAAAAATGAATGACTCTTTGTGAACTACTAAGGAGGCTCTCTGGCTTTCACACTAAACTACCAATTAGTGGTTAATCACTCTCAGCTTTTCTTAAAATTTTTTCATAATATCAATTGATGTACCATTTCCATCTTATGATAAATTGTGTTTTGGACCCACTTAATCCCATTTTACTATGGTTCCCAGAAGCTTGACACAACACACTAGCTATTGTGTTTCACTAGCATACCATCCCAATTTGTGGCTCATAAGAGGTTTAACAACTGGACTGCCACTTGTGCCAGTGACTACAGTGCCTCATCTGGCACCAGGAGTGGAGTTCTTATTGCCAGCGGGTGGCAAGTGATCCAGTTCCAAAACTCCATCTTAGGGCCTTCTTCCTTGGACCACTCACAGAACCAACTGTCACAGATGTATTCCTTGGGCAGCATAATCTGAGATGGGGTTTTAACATGCTTTCTCTTACTCCACCTGATATTGGCTTAGCCTTCTTGTCTCATTTATGAATTCCTATTTTTTTCTGGTTGCAAGTTTACAAATTTTGCTGTGATGATATTAAGCACAAAGTCTCCAAGACTACTGAACTGAAATCCCAGAAAAAAATCTTTAAAGCAGCATAATGAAAACTAATTAGTTAGTTAAATAAAAGAACAAATTTTGTCAATGCAATACTGGTACATGTATACTAATGCCATAATCATTTACCTAAATATGACTGCCTCAGAGCATAAATACAAACATACTTGAAAAGATAGCTTGGAACAAAAGCTGACAATGCCTATTTCTATCTGTCCATTCATTATCCATCTGTTAATTTATTCAACAAATTGTTTTCATTGCCTCTTGGCACTGTGCTGGTTATCTACATGCACCATATGAACTTACAATCTAAAAATAAATAGTTAGGTATCTACTTATCAGTAAGCATGCCCTGATCTGCTTTTCCATTTTCATTTTCTGTTTTCAAGTTGGAGATAAATATTGATAAGGTTTGGAAACTTTCTGAAAAAGTTCCTTGGAAAAAAGACAAATTTGCCACTTTGTTACTGTCAGGCTGTTTTATTTTTCCAATTGTGGAACCATATAGAATCTCATTAAGGATTCCTTTGGGTACTGTTTAAGTATATTTCCAAAAGGAATGCAAAATAGTGAGAATAGGATGGATAATTTACTAAAAGTTTCTTGCACTGGTAGTCATCCATTTGAAAGAACATTAAAATAAGCACTCTTTTTGATTTTACACTTTCGATGGATTTATGTTTTATTAATATGTGTCAATAAAATTGATTTGCTAAAAAAACAAACACTCATTTATCCTATAAGCATGGATCATTACAAATGATTGGAAGACTTACTGTAAAAAATAATAACACCTTGAAAGAAAATCTAGGAGATAAAATATAAAATGTGGAGAAGATTGGGAAAATTCAGAATCTATGAAAGAGAAGATAGAGATATTTAATGTTGTAAAATAATGGCAAAATATACAATAAAGAAATCGGACAAATAAAAATATTTGGTTTTAAGAAACATATTTATAATGCAAATGAACCCACTGAAAAAGAACTCATAAAAATTGACAAGGAAATGACAAACAACAAAGTAGAAAAATATGTAATTTATAAGAGAGCATTTTCATATATTCTCCTCCAGTGAAAAATTATTTTAAATAGCTAGAAGTTGTTGAAATGCAAATTAAAGTAAAATAAATTTTTTAAAGTCTATATTGCCTATTGCTATGCTAGTGGGGATGTGGGCAAAGGGTATTTTCCATGCAGTGCCAAATGGAAATGCGAATAGTTTCATAATTTTTTGGGAAAAGCTGGCAGCATTTATTAAAATTTCTTATACTTTTTGACATAGAAATAAAAGTACCTGTTTAAAAAAATAAAAAGTACCCATATGTGAGGAGATATATTAGAATATATGTAAATTCAAATTTAATATAACATTTTTTGTCTTGACAAAAATATTGAAAACCAAGTGAATTCTTATAATAGGGTAATAACTGAATACATTATGGAACTAACAATGTGTAAGATTATGCTATTAAAAAGAATGCATTAAAACAATGTTTGAATTAGAGGATTTTAAAGAGTTATTTCTCTTGAGAAAAGCACAACAATGAAATTGTTGTATACTTGGCTTTTAAGTTTCTAAAACAAACAATGATAAGCCCACATATTCTGTTCACGATTCCATGATCATGGGCAAAAACATGAATGGCCACAATCACGATTTTAACATGATTTATCTTGCAAGGATATGGAATGTGATGTGAGAAGAGAGGAAATGAGAAAGAGCAGAGGATGGAAAACAAACAAAAATAGAAAAGAAAAACAAAAGATGGCACTAAAAAAAGCATATATGATAGAATCACACATGCGGAAATATAAAACTATGTCTGTATGTATGTATATATTTAAAAAAAAAGAAACCAAAAGGAGGTAAAGTTAAAATTATCTTTTACGTTTTCACATTGGGCTGCAATAAATTTGGCTAGAACCAAATTCACTGAATGGTTACAATTTTCCTTTGAGACTGCAAGAATGTCTTTTTTTTTTTTTTTTTTTTTTTATAGGCATAAATATTTAATGTTGAGGAAAGAACATCTTAATGTCTGATATTGTATCCTCGTTTTCAAAAAAAATCAGCAGTCCTTATTTTTGAAATGTAACAACAACAACAACAACAAAATATATACAAAGAAGAAGAGAGCTTGCAATATTAACAATCAGGATTAAGTGCACACTATCATGAGGATGCAAAGATATCACTGTTTTCACAGAATCTGAAATCTAATTGAAAAGAGGATGTGAGCTACTCCATTTTTACATTAGTCAAACAATATTTTTAAGTTCTCATGGGATATAGAATATTTCCATATTATTTGAGTAAATCTTTTTAAAAATGTATTCCTCAGATCTTTCTATCTAGATCGATCTATCTCTATCTATCTATCTATCTATCTATCTATCTATCTATCTATCTATCT
>JAKSZT010046586.1:13528696-13542422 GCA_026826555.1 Tolypeutes matacus
TATCTATCTATCTATCTATCTATCTATCTATCTATCTATCTATCTATGTATGTATCTAGCATCATCATCTATCATCTGTTCACATGGTGAAAAATTATGGTCACAATATTAAAAAAATGTTTTAGCCTTTATGAACAAAAGAAATTGGGTGTATCAAATCACCCATGTGCCAACTTGGAGGACATAAATAAATTTGATCTATTAGAGTCTGCTCTTGAGAAAGTTGCAAGAATGTCATAAGGCCATTCCTATTGTTCTCTCTAAATTCCACACAGATATTTTAATTCCTTAATATAAAACTTTCTATACAATTTTCAAATAAATAATACTGTACTAATCAGGACTGTTTCACACTTAATTTAAAAATGTGTAAATTTTAGGGAATTGAGAATTCATAAATCAAAGAGATATTTGGACAGAAATCAAAATGATAAGCATTTTTCATGAACTGACACTGTACACTAATGTTAACATCACTGAGGCAAAAATGCTTTTTATCTCTTACGACTACATGGCATTTAGTGGTTCACCCTGCTTCCTTTTATCCAATCTTGTTCCCTGCTCTCCAGACCCCTTAAATGTTCATTTAGATATTTATTGTATACCTCAAATCAGAGATATTCATATCAGAGCAAACCTGCTCTTCTCCTAGGCTTCCCCATTTTAGTAAATGCCCACCCCTTATCCAACTGCCTAAAAATGGAGTTATCTTTAAATCTATTTTTCACATGAATCACTTTTAGTATAGCAACACATCCTGTTGGTTTTACCTGAATGATGTTCAGAATCCAGCCATTTCTCCACATGTCCACTGCTACCCCCTCAATCCAAGGTACTGCCATCTCCCACCTGACTGTTTTGGAAGGCCTTTACTCCTATCTAGTGTCCTTTCTTCCGTCCCTAGTGCGCTACAGCAGAGTCTCCACAAAGTGTTCAGGACTATTATATTAAAATGTAAAGCAAGTTATGTCTCTCTTCTGCTCAAAGCCATTTAGAACTGTACTGTCCCATATGTAACCACTAGCCCATGTGACTTTTTACTTTTTTTAATTCTGGTAACATAGATACAACCTAAAATTTCCTGCTTTATTCACTTTCAAATAGATGAGCCAGTGGTGTTAATTACATTCACAATGTTGTGCCACCATCACCATCATCCATTACCAAAATTTGTCCACCTCCCCAAATGGAAATGCCATTCGAATTAAAATTAAATAATTTTAAAAATTCAGTTCCTTAGTTGCACTAGCAACATTCATGGCGAGTGGCTACCTTATTGTACAGCATAGATATTTCCATCAGCACAGAAAGTTCTGTTGGACAAAGCTGATCTAGGGCCTACCCATCTCCTTCAGAATAAAATCCAAAGTATTGCTATTACCACCCTCCACCTCTGATCTCTCTTATACAGTTTCACTTTACTTGCTGTGTTCCAGGCACATTTAGGGCTTCTTCACTCTTCCTTGAATATATCAAGCTCAATATTACCTTATTGCCTCTTAGCTTTTATACCAATGTTCCATCCGTCTAGAACATTTTATTAGTTAAGGTAAAATAGATATTAAAGCTAAGTGTAATAGCAGTAACTTGGTGACTTAACAGAAATAGAAATTTATCTCACATTCATCGAAAATGTAATGGGGGTGGTGAATGGGGATGGAAAGTAATAGGAAAGAGGTTCTCTGTTTAAATCAGTCATCAGGAACTCAGGCTGAAGGAGGCTTTCTGTTATCTTCAGGTTTGCCCTTGTGCCAACGACCAACCAACAGATGGGGAAGAAAATAGTGGAAAATTTTCTAGGAATTTTGTTTGGGACAGATCTGGATGTGCTGTTTATTATTTCTACCTATATATCATTGGTTATAACTCAGTTATATTGGACAGACCTACCTTCAAAGGAGGCTGAAAAATGTTTAGCAATATGTGTAGAGGTGGTTAAGAGCTAGTCAATCACTGCTGCAAATAGTTTGCTCACAAATGCTTTCATTTCCATTCTGGATCTCTCACTTCCTTTAGATCTCGACTAAAATATCTTCCCATCACAAAGACTTTCACTGATCACCCTATCTAACATAGCACCTTTCCTCCCCCATCATATCTAGAACCTTACCCTGCTTTAAGTTTTTTAATAACCACTAACTGATATATATATATATATATATTTCCAATTATGAGAGTGAGGGGTTTTATTCTGTCTTGTTCACTGGTCTTTCCACAGATTATGGAATGTCTTGCATATAGTAAGCCTGCTAAGATACACACTAAATAAATGAATAAATGTCTTGCCTTACTCCCCTCCTGCTTATAAAAATTATTGAGCACTGTTCATGCCACACTGCTAGAAGTTCACAGACTGTTAAACAGCTGTAATAACATGTGATGAGTGAGCAATGATTAAAGGTATATGGGAGGTAGGAGAGATGTTCAGCCCAGTTGTACCCAGGGTTGGGAGAGGGGAGGAGTGGAGAGAGAAATCGTTCCATGCAGAGAAGGAAGACTGTGTAAAAAAACATGGAGGCACCAGAAAATCTTGGAATATTCAATTTCTATACTCTTATGAATGTTGACAGCTTCTCTAAGAACTGTTTTCTGCCAGAAGCAGGACTTTAAAAGGCAGCACTTGGCAAAAGACAATGCTTATCCCTGGATGTTATAATGCAGCTCAATCTTAGTTCTGACTTTGTGTGGGGTCTTGGCCGATAAGCAATGGCAAGTTTCTGTTGTCTTATCTAAGAGGACCCATTACAGTTCTGTTGAATTCTGCAGCTCTGAAGTTAGTGTTTTTAAAGGGCAGTGCATTGGTCCTGCAACACTCCAATAGTTATCATATTATAAAGAGGCATACTTGAGGACTAAATCAACTTCTTTTTCTTTTCTACTTCATCTCCAGAGATCTCTGCCTCTGTATTAGAGGAAAATCTGAAATTAAATACCAAAAACACAATTCTACAAACTGTTGGTGTTTTTAGGGTCCCATACTCAATCCCCTGCTATTTGTATACTGATTTTCCTGAGAGACCCCTGACTTCAGTGTGTTATCTCCTATAAGCACATGACTCCCAACTCTTCACATTCTTAATTGCTTTTTCAACATGTCTGTTTATTATATCATAGGCACTTAGAGTTCAAAATATCCAAAATTGGATTAATTTATTCCTCATAAAGCATTCTCATCTATCTGTATTCTTTAATTAATTTATTAATTTTGCTACCATCATTGGTCAGTTACCCAAACCAGAAACCTATATTATTTGCTCTTCTCTGAAGCATATAAATATATTTTTGAATTCACCTCCTCAATATATTTTTGAATTAACACTCTCCATCCCAATTGCCACTGCCTTGACAGATTCTATACTAATGTATACAGAAATTTCAAAATGGAAAAAAATAAAGGAATGAACATGGTAGAACCTAGAGAGAGAAGATGCCATTGAGAGAGTGGGAGGGGAGTCAACTGTGGGAATAGAAGAACTATGAAGAGGTGAGATCTTAGCTTGGCATCTCCAAAGGACTTTTCAGCCCTGTTACAATATTGAGAGACAAGGCCACTGGGGCAGGGATGTAGAGTGTGGTGGTGCTACTATCTTAAGAGATAAGCACGGTATTATGTTGGAGTGGGACATCTACAAAGAATTTCTACTCCCTGGTATTAGATTTTCAGTGAATGAAGTCAAGGAACTTCAACAGAAGGTGGGGCATGGAACTGGAAGATAGAGCATTGAGGGACATAGCTAGGATGGGTGGCATATACAAGATGAGGGGCATAGACATGTGAGACAGGAGTCATGGTTACAATAGGGCAAGAACCAATGTACCCTTAAATAATATGTGGATTAACTAATTTACCTGAAAGATATTTAATGTCTTATTACTATATGACAATCACTCATCTTGGTCCTGTAGAAATAGCTATAAATAGCTAAAAGTTCTAGCTTTTAAGGAGTTTACATTTTGGTGGAGGAGACTGAAAATAAACTAGCATTCTCTTTTCAAAATATACTTTCAGGTAGTAGTACATAGTGACATTGATCTGACTGTAGTTATTATGTAAAAACTGCCCATAATTCCTGATGCATATTTATAAATTTTTATTTTTTATAACTTTGGGGGATTTTTTGGAGGGAAAATGTGGTGAGCAGAAGAACTATATTTAAAAATGTGATTTGTGAGCTCATAATAAAAATTCATAATAAAAACTTTGTAAATGAAATGGAAAAAGAAATCAGATAGGGACGTAGAGAGTGATGGAGAAAAGGGCAATTTTGTTTTGGGTGATAAGGGAAGATCTCACTGATAAAGTGACATTAGAGCAGAGACCTGAAGGAAGTGAGGGGCCAAGCCATGTAGGTAAAGTAAATTCCAAAAAGCTGATTACTAAGTTCAATGGATACTTTATACCCTAGTTCTGTTGGTCAGGTCAGGATGTTTTTTGACAGCATGGGAGAAATAGCAGTTTTGAAACAACTGAGAGTAGATATGGAGCAGACGAAGACAATGCCTGGAATAATGGTGCTGTTGCTACTTTTGGTTACCCTGTTTCAGATTCCATTTACATTTTCATGCTACTTAATATGAAATGCCAAACACTTCCTTGTTTACTGACATGGCTAAAGAGATATCTATGAGAAGATATACTAATGCCTTCCACTGTGCTCCCATAGCTCATTGAAAATTCCTTTTGCACATTCTCTCACCACAGTGCAATTGTCTAATGTTTTTGATATTTTCTCTCTCCTTCCTATCACCTAATACTATCTAGACAGTGACCTCATTTAGGGTAAGGAATATCCCCTACTAATGTTTAAAATTTCCTTCATTTTGGTAGCAAATGTGGCTCAAGCAGTTGAGTGTCTGCCTCCCATATGGGGGATCCTGGGTTCGGTTCCCGGTGTCTCTTAAAGAAGACAAACAAACAATGAGCAAACAATGAGCAGACATCAAGCAAAAGTGATGAGTAGACAACAAGCAAAAACAATGAGCAAAAACAAGGAGCAAGACAATATGCAAACAATGAGCAGACAATGAACAAAAAAATAATGAGCAGACAATGAGCAAAGACAGCAAGTAAAAACAACTAGCAGATAACGAATGTAGACAATGAGCAGAAAACAACAAACAAACAGACGAGGGAGCCATCTCGGGGGTAGGGGGAATAAATAATGTTGGGATATCTGATGAGCCATTAAAATTTTTTTCCCCTCATTTTGAATATAGGCACATGCACAACTGAATGAAATTATCTGTGACTTTGTCATTAGCAAAAGGAACAGATTTGTTTTTATACCAAATTCCAGTTGTTTCAGATACCACAAAACACATTACTTTAAAATTATGGTAGTCTAGACTTACCTCTAGAGTTATTTAATATGTTAAAAATAAACAAATAAATGACTCTATTATAAATTTGAATTTTATATTTTGATAAGTCTATTACAAAACTGTTGGTTTCCTTTGTTATTCTGTGTGTTTTGTTTTACTTTATGCATTTGAAAAATTGTTCTGAGATGGAGTTCATAGGTTTCATAAGACCACCAAAGGCATCTAGAGCATAAAAATGAAAGTATTTCTGTTTTAAACTCAACTGGTTTATTTGAAAAATGGCCTGGATAAATCAGAGATAGATTTTTTTTCCCTCACAACACTTTCTCTAGGTGATCTCATTGATTCTTTTTGTATATTTTAATTATTAAGATATTCTGATGACTTTGTTCTCCTGCCAGGCACCTTCTCTGAGCTGGGGACTTAGGTATTTGTTGCCTAATTGACATCTTCACCTTAGAGACATCTCAAACTTTAACATATCCAAGGTTGAATTCCTTATCCTCCCCTCCCAAATCTATTCCTGCCCAGTCTTTCCCAGTAAACAACATTCAGCCTGTTGCTTAAGCTGAAAACTTAGAGGAATCTGATTCCTCTCTTTCTTTTACCTGCACTTCCAATCCATGAGAAGGTCCTGCCAGTTCAAACCTCAACTCAACTCTGTCCACTTCTTTGTATCTCATCTCCACTGTTTCCACCCTAATCCAAGCAACCATCACATTTTTTTGTGTGTGTGTCTAGATTATTGCCAGAGTTTCCATATGGGCCTTCTGCTTCCATTTATGCTCTTCTAATCTATTCTTCACACACCAGAGAAGGTAATCTATTAAAATTTAAATTGTATTATTTCATTCTCTTCTCAAAACACTTCAATGACTACCCATTGCATTTAGAATAAAATATATATCCATTGCATGTCTCTGAATAATTCAGCCTCTGCCTGTCTATCCATTCTCCTGTTGTAACACTTCTCAATCACTATTTTTCAACCATAACTGGTTTTCTTTCAGTTCTTCTAATTCGCAATGCTAAATATCCTCTGTTTCCCTGTACTGTTCCTCACTTAAGATAAAACAGCTAATAAATGACCTAAGTGACAGCCTAATAGAGATATGCTGTGCTGATCTGAACAACATACTTGTGCTAGTACTTTTTAGAGAATGCATATTTAAATAGTCTCCTTTAAATGTGGAGATGAGTTTGTAAGCAACTTAGGTAACACTTTGAACTTAACCACTTTTTTATTATCAAGGCGGTGACTGGTTCATTTAATTCTTGCATCACATTTTATGACTTCTAAGGTTTTTAAATTTTTACAATAAATAGCAAACTATATTGGATTATATTTTTCCAAATAAATGATCATTCTAAATAACACCATGGCCCAAAACACAATCTCATAAGCTAAAAGTCTATCCATTTTCTCCTTGCTTTCCTGTAGACTTTGATTAAATAACTTAAGATCCCTTTGATTAAATAACTTAAGACCCCTTTTTAGATCTGTAGAAACTGTTGGGCAAAAGGAAGTCTAAATTGGGGGACTTCTGGGAAGATGGTAGAGTAGGGAGCTCCAGGACTCAGTCCTTCCATAAAAACAACTATTAAATAGGCAGGAACTGTCTAAAACAATAATTTTGAAACTCCAGAGGCCAAAAGAACATTGTACAGCATCCAGGGAAGAGCAGGAGGAAGAAGTTGATAAATTATGGTAAAGAACAGTAAATTGCTGTCTCCATACAGCAGCTATAAGCACCCATTCCCTACTCTCACAGAAGGCTGCTGTGGTGTTCAACCCCTGGCTAGCTCACTAGTGACAGAAAGGGACATAAAAATCCTCTTCCCTAAGAACAGGGTTGGGAATAGCCAGTCAATGATCATTGCTTTTGATTAGTGAATTTGGATCACTGGGAGCGTTCTAAGGGCAGATATTGTTTCAAACTGCCTGCACAAAGCAGTGGCAGCCATTGTTCCAACCTTCCCTGCCCAGGGGTGGAGACAGTGGGGATTTAAAAGGCAGCACTTCCTCAGGGCTACAGGGGACAGTTAGCTAAATGGCTGCATTTGCTGGGCAGGTCAAGAAAACTCAGCTTTGGAGAGCCATCAGAGAGCTCTTGGTGTCCTTCACAGGGCACTCTGGAGTGTGTACGCACCCCCTTCATGAGTGCCTAGCACTGTTTTGGCAGGGAAAGACTGACTTGGGAAAGTCTTGTCCAGAGTTTCCCTCCTCTCAGAATTTTCCCTCCAGGCAAAAGGAAATTTAGATGACAAAAGGAGTATAAAAACTATAGAGTTGGATGATCTGGAACAAAGGTCTGCAGGTTCAAATACTAGAGAGAAGGAGGTCTGTCTCCTGGGAAACTTCTGTAAAAATGGGGACTGTAAAACATCTAATAAGCAAAAGCCTAGGACAAGTCACAGGCCCAGAATGAGGGAAAACACTACATAGTGTTTCATCTTGTGCAGACCTTCCCGACAGGTGGGCTGATGCTCAAGTAAAACTATGTCTTATCACCAGCTCATTACAAAATCAAGATACAGACATCTCTGGGTATAACTGGGGTTAAAACTGCCCCGGAGGGTTTCAAGAGCATAATGTAGGTCATCCCAGAGGTAACACTTATGCACATCTCAGCAGGACCTCATAGACTGCCAAAATGGATACTACCCCCAAATAGTGGGGCTCCTGAGGATTCTGGAGACATCCAGGTCCTATGGTCAGGGAAGATAGCTCTGGAGTTTGGTGCTTTGCCATTGAGCCCTACTTTGGAGTTTGTGCTCCTGAAAGTGACAGAACTGGACTCAGTTATGGCTTCTCTACACATGTCTCATCTGTCTTTTCTATTTGAACCTATACTTGGTACTGGAATTGGTAGGTATACATCCCAGAGACTTGAATCTTTGGGCTGTCCATGTGCCAGCTGGGCCCTGAGCCTCAGCAGAGTTGCAACACCTACTTTCCAGTTCATTGGACTCACCCAGGACAACTAACAAGGAGTTGAGGATTGACAGCCACCATACCAAGGACATGAGAGAGCCTACAACTGCAAGCAAGAGAGTCCCATCCATTGGCTGTATGGGATTGAAGCCTCCTCTCAATTAAAGGTAAAGTGGACACCATCATCCCAGAATCCTCAGGATTGGGGAATTAACTATGGTCTAGAGTGGACTTAGTAGTGTTCTACTATAGACTTATTGTGATTCTAGCAATGGAAGAACTTACAACATTGATGTGGAGGTAGTGGCCACTGGAGGCTCTGGGGGCAGAGAGAGGGAAAAACAGGTGTAATACAGGGGCTTTTTTTGGGACTTAGGAATCATCCTGAATGACATAGCAATGACAGAGATAGGCCATTATATATCTTCCCATTATCTGCAGAATTGTGTGGGAGAGAGTGTAAACTACAATGTGAACTATGGTCCATGCTCTGTGGCAATTCTCCAGAATGCGTTTATCAATTGCAATGAATGTGCCACACTAATGAAGGATGTTGTTTATGTGGGAGGGTATGGGAGGTGTGGGGAGCAGAGAATCTGGGAATCCCTATATTTTTTGTGTAACATTTATGTCATCTAAGTATCTTTAACAATTAAAAAAATTTCTTTTTTTAAAAAAAGCATAATGGACCTGGCAGAATGAAGAATCAGTGAACTTGAAGACAAGACACTTGAAATGAGTCAGGCTGAGAAAAGAAAGAAAGAAAAAAAAAAATAGTAAAAGCAAAAATAGCCTAAGACACTTCAAGGACACCATCAAGTACACCATATATGCATTATGGGAATCCCAGAAGGGGAAGAAAGGGAGAAAGGGGAGGAATAAATAGTCAAAGAAATAATGACAGAGAACTTCCCAAATGTAGCAAAGGATGTGAATATGCACATCTGGGAAGCCCAGAGAACACTAAACAGGATAAACATAAAGAAAAATGTACCCTGTTATCTATTGATCACCCTATTGAATGCAAATAACAAGGAGAGAGCTCTGGAATCTGCAAGAGAAAAGCAACATGTTATGTACAAAGGAGTCCCAGTTAGACTGAGTGCTAATTTCTCATCAGAAAACATGGAAGCAAGAAGGCAGTAGGTTGAAATATGTAAAGTTCTGAAAGAAAACAAATGCCAGCCAAGAATTTTATATCCAGGGAGACACTCTTTCAAAAATGAGGGCGAAATTAGGACATTCTCAGATAAACAAAAAAACGGAGGAAATCCATCACTAAACATGCCCTACAAGCAATGCTAAAGGGAGTTCTTCAGACTGAGAGAAAAAACACACATGCAGCAGTTCAAAGCAGCATAAAGAAATAAAGACCTTGGTAAACGTAACCATTTGGGTAATTATAAATGCCAGTATTTTTGTATTGTATTGTTCAGTATGTAACTCCACTTCTTAGTTCCTGCAGGTGCTAAAATGCAAATGCATAGAAAGTAATGATAAATCTATGTTTTTGAACATACAGTTTGCAAAGATATGTGGTAACAAGTACAGAACAAAATGGTGGTGGTATAGAGGGGTATAGGAAAATTATATGTACCTACTATTGAACTAAATTTGTCATCAAACCAAATATGATTGTTATATTTTAGGATGTTAAATTTTAACTCCATGGTAACCAAAAGGAAAATAGATGAAAAATATATCCAGATAGAAAAGTGAAGGCACTCAATATGGTACAACACAAAAAATCAAATAAATATAAAAGTAAACTTTAGTGGAAATAAGGTACAAAAAAGGTATAACACTTACAAAGTCTAAACCACAAAATGGCAGACAAAAGTTAGGTATTATCAGCAGTGACTTTAAATGTAAATGGGTTAAATTCTCCAGTCAAAAGTAAGGGAATTGCAGAATGGATTTTAAAAAGTATTACCCAACTATTTGTTTTCTGCCAGAGACACGCCTTAAATTCAAAGATACAAGTAAGTCGAGGGTAAAAGGATGGGAAAAAACATACCAAGCAAGTCAGTAACCAAAAGTGAACTTGGTGGCTATACTAATATTGATAGTATTGTTAAGTCAAAACACTTGCAAGGAACAAAGATGGTCATTAAATACTGATGAAGGGGAAAATTCAACAGGCAGATGTAAAAAATATAAATATATGTGCACCTAACAGCAGAGCCCCACAATATATGAGGTAATTGCTGACACATTTGAAGGGTGAAATTGATGGATCTACAGAAGCAGTAGATGGCTTTAACACACTACTCTCAATAATGGATAGAACATCTAGTCAGAAGATCATCAAGAAAATAAAGGACTTGAATGGTACACTAAACCAACTAAATATATGGATATAACACTTTACTGTGCTTCTATACATAAGCAATGGACAATCGGAAGAAGAAATCTAGAAAAAAATTCCATTTACAATAGCAAGTAAAAGAGTGAAATATCTAGGAATAAATCTAACCAAGGATGTAAAGGACTTGAACGTAGAAAACTGTAATACATTGCTAAAAGAAATCAAAGACCTAAATAAATGGAAAAACATTCTGTATTTGGATTGGAAGACTAAATATTGTTAAGATGTCAACACTATCCAATCAAAATTCCAGCAACCTTCTTTGCAGAAATGGAAAAGTCAATCATCAAATTTATATGGAAGGGTAAGGGGCCCTGAATAGCTAAAGCCCTCTTGAGGAAGTAGAGTGAGGTTGGAGGACTCACACTTCCCAATGTTTCAACTTATTACAAATCCACAGCAATCAAAACAGTGTGGTACTGGCTCAAGAACAGATATATAGAGAAATGGAATAGAATTGAGAGCTCATTAAGCAACCCTCATATTTATGGCCAACTGATATTTGACAAAGTGGCAAAGACCACTCAATTGTGAAAGAATAGTCTCTTCAACAAATGGTTCTGGGAAAACTGGAACTCCATTTGCAAAAAACAAACACCCCCCCCCCCCAAATGGGGGAACCCCCCTACCTCACACCATATTTTCAGGGCCTTGTGTTAGGCAATGATTTCTTAGACTTTACACCCAAAGCACAAGCAAAAAAAAGAAAAAAATAGATAAATGGGACTTCATCAAAATGAAACACTTTTGCACCTCAAAGTATTTTATGATGAAAGTAAAATACAGCCTACACAATGGGAGAAAGTATTTTGAAACCACATATCCAATAAAGGTTTAGTATACAGAATATATAAAGAAATCCTTCAATTTACTAACAAGTCAAACAACCCAATTAACAAATGAGCAAAAGTCTTGAGCAGACATCTCTCCAAAAAAGATATACAAATGGTCAGAAAGCACATGAAAACATGCTCAACATCATTAGCCATTAGAGAAATGCAAATCAAAACCAGGATGAGATACCATTTCACACCATTAGAATGGCCTCTATTTAAAAAAAAAACAGAAAATAACAAGTTCTGCAGTAGATGCAGAGAAATAGGAACATTTATTCATTGCTGGTGACAACGTAAAATGGTGCAGCTGCTGTTGAAGACTGTTCCTCAGTAAGGTAAGTGTAGAATTACCTTATGACCCAGTATCCCACTCTAGGTATATACTCCCAAAAATTGAAAGCAGGGACTTGAACAGATATTTGCACACCAATTTTCATAGTGGCATTATTCACAATTGCCAAAAGATGGAAGCAACCCAAGTGTCCATCAATGAATGAATGGATAAATAAAATGTGGCAGATACACACAATGGAATATTATTCAGCCATAAAAAGGAATGAAGTACTGGTACATGTAAAACACGGATGAACTTTGAAGACATCATGATGAGAGAAATAAGCCATATACAAAAGGCAAATATTGTATGAGCTCACTAATTTGAAATAATTAGAATAAGCAAAATCTTATATTCAGAATCTAGAATAGAGGTTATCAGGGGACTGGGTGTTGATAGGGAATGAGAAGTTAAGTCTTAAAATGTATAGGGTTCCTATTTGGAACGATGGAAAAGTTTTGATAATGGATGGTGGTGATAGTAGCACAACATTGTGAATGTTATTAACAGCACCGAAATATGTGTCTGAAGGTCGTTAAAAGGGAAAATGTTAAATTGCATATATGGTAACAGAATAAAAATTTTAAAAAACATCCAATAACTGCACTACATACAGTAAGGCCTAAGTTAAACCATGGACTTTAATTAATAGTACAATTATAAAAATATGTTATCATCCAATGGAACAAATGTTGCTGCACAACAATGCAAGTGGTGGTGAGGGTGGTGGTATATAGGAATCCTGTATTTTACCTATGTGGTTTTGTAAACCCACAACTTCTCTAATATAGAAAAAGAAAGTAAGTCTTAGTTGAAAGAAGCTCCCATCCACTATTTTCATCAACTTGTAGGGCATAACTGCATTTCAACAGGTGTAAAGCAAAGATCTCTCATTTTGTGTGATGTTTAAAAGTAAAGCTACTTCCACAGTGTGGCCCACCACCCTCAATGAACTTACACATCCTGGAGCCTTGCCACCAACCATAGACCACAGTTCACACTGAAGACCACACTCTCTCCCACTCAGTTCTGAGTGGTGTGTGCTGATTTAAAATGGCCTACATCCGTTGCAACAACATTTTTGTAAGCAAGTACACATATATGCATATATATTTATATATCATTTTGCAAATGTTTGTATGTATTTTGAGAATTTTGATTTTTACCCATAATAAAAAAAAAAAAAAGTAAAGAATATAATGAAAAAAAAAAAAAAAAAAGTAAAGCTACTGTATTTCATGATCTCTAACACTATATATAACACATGAACTCTAATTATATTTCATGATTCCTATACTAGAAATAAAGGTGTATAGGTTTGCCATTGCATATTTACTTGTCAAAGATTCACCTATTTTATTAATCTATAGGACAGCATTTACCAAAGTGTGTGCTGCAAAACATTTATATCACAGGATGTTCGGTGCACTGGTTTCCTGGTCAAATGAAATGTGAAACTTTGAATAGTGTACTGCCTTTGAAATTCACTAAACACTTAAGTATATCAAATATTCTGAGAAATTATATATATATAAACTTAGTGCTTTCAAACTTTGTTGAGAAAAATCCATTTTTTCTCTGGAACACCTAAACACGTATCATGGAAAAATTCCATAGAACACATTTTAATGCAGTAGACATTTTATTTTATTATTATTATTATTTTTTATTATGGGTAAAAATCAAAATTCTCACAATACATACAAACATTTGTAAAATGATATATAAATATATATGCATATATGTGTATTTGCTTAAAAAAATGTTATTTTTATATATATATATACATATATTTTAAGAGGTGCTTAGATTACCTAAAATATTATACGGAACCCACTCGGATTCCCATGTTGCCCACCTCCCACACCTCCCACCACATCCAACACAAACATCTCCCATAGTGTGGCCCACCAACCTCAATGAACTTACAC
>JAKSZT010046586.1:13547422-13585308 GCA_026826555.1 Tolypeutes matacus
ATATTAATTCCCCCTCCTTTTTTTTTTTTTTGGTTGTTAGCATTGTTATAACTGTTATGCAGATAGCAAAATATAGCAACTAAACATTGTCAGTGATTTACAGTATAGTTTACAATTTAGATGATACAGTTAAATAATTTTGATGATATTTACCATGTCCTGTGTCCATTACTGAAAGGTAATGAAAAGCCTTCCCCATGACCACCAAACATCCCATTAGATCTTGACTGTTCCCTTCTCCCCAGCCCCCCAGGGCCCATGATACCCCCCTCTCCTAACCCATGGAATGTCAAGATTCACAGTTGCATGCTCTGGGGATTTGAACCAGCACTTCCTAAACCATCCACCCCCCAGTGTTGTACCACCAAACCCAGGAACACCACCGCTCATCTGCCCCATCCCCCAACATGCAACCACACTCTATCCCTTTACCATAGATTATGTCCATATGGGAGATGGCTCAAAGCCTGCTCTTCTCTTACTCTCCTTTGTTAACCTATCTTTCAGACAATGGTTCTCAGAGACTGCTCACTTTCCTCAGTTCAGATCAGTGAGGTCATATACTGTTCATCCTTCAGTGCCTGGCTTGCTTCACTCAACATAAGGTCTTCAAGATTCATCCACGTTATTCCATGTGTTAGCACTTTGTTCCTTCTTACCGCTGAGTAATATTCCATTGTATGTATGTGCCACATTTTGCTTATCCATTCGTCTGTTGATGGGCACCGGGGCTGATTCCAACTTTTGGCAATGGTGAACAATGCCGCTATAAACATTGGTGTGCATATATCTGTTTGTATTTTTGTTTTCAGTTCTTCTGGGTATATACCCAGTAGTGGAATTGCTGGATCATACGGAAGATCTATTGCAAGTTTTCTGAGGAACCGCCAAACTGTCCTCCACAGTGGCTGGACCATACCGCAGTCCCACCAGCAGTGGATGAGGGTTCCTATTCCTCCACATCCTCTCCAACATTTAGTGTCTCCTGTTTTTTAAATAGCTGCCATTCTGATGGGTGTAAGATGGTATCTCATTGTAGTTTTGATTTGCATTTCCCTGATAGCAAGTGATGTTGAGCATTTTTTCATGTGCTTTTTAGCCATTTGTATTTCTTCCTTGGAGAAGTGTCTTTTCAGGTCACTTGCCCATTTTTTATATGGGTTGTTTGTCCTTTTATTTTCGAGATGAAGGATTTCTTTATATATGCAGGATATTAGGCTCCTATCAGATACATGGTTGCCGAATATTTTTTCCCATTGGGTAGGTTGCCTTTTTATTTTCTTAATAACATCCTTAGAGGTGCAGAAGTTTTTAATTTTGAGGAGATCCCATTTATCAATTTTTTCTCTTGCTGCTCGTGCTTTGGGTGTGAAATTCATGAAACCATTTCCTATTACAAGGTCCTGTAGATGCTTCCCTACATTATCTTCCAAGGTTTTTATGGTTTTGGCTCTTATATTTAGATCTTTGATCCATCTTGAGTTGATTTTTGTATAAGGTGTGAGATGGTATTCTTCTCTCATTCTTTTGGATATGGATATCCAGTTCTCCAAGCACCACTTGTTAAAGAGGCCTCTCTCTCCCAGCTGAGTGGGTTTCGTGGCCTTGTCAAATATCAGATGACTGTATATGCGAGGATCTATATCAGAACTCTCAATCCGGTTCCATTGGTCAGTAGGTCTATCCTTGTGCCAATACCATGCAGTTTTGATCACTGTAGCTTTGTAATATGTTTTAAAGTCAGGTAATGTGATACCTCCAACTTCATTTTTCTTTTTCAATATATCTTTGGCAATTCGGGGCCTCTTACCTCTCCAAATATATTTTGTGGTTAGTTTTTCCAGTTCCTTAAAAAATATAGTGTTGACTTTTATTGGGATTGCATTAAATCTGTAGATTAGTTTGGGTAGGATAGACATCTTGATGATGTTTAATCTTCCCATCCATGAACAGGGAATATTTTTCCATTTATTTAAGTCTTCTTTGATTTCCTTTAACAGTGTTGTGTAGTTTTCTGTATATAAGTCCTTTACATCTTTAGTTAAATTTATTCCTAGGTATTTGATTCTTTTGTTTACTATTGTAAATGGTATTTTTTTCCTGATTTCCTCCTCAGTTTGCTGGTTATTGGTGTATAGCAATGCTACTGATTTTTGAGCATTGATCTTATAGCCAATGCAGTAGACATTTTAATGTCTCTCTATATTGTTATAGATTTAAGTATTGTCTTTTAAATCTGAGAACAGAAATTGAACTTATGGAAAATCCTGAGGAATTTCCTTTGCTATTGTAGGAGGAGAAATAAATTATCTACCTACAATTTTTCTTATTCTTACTATTCATACCCTCCCAGTAATATTCATATAAAACATGGCAGTTATCCATAATAAATTTCAACATATATAGTAGAAGTTTTTGCCCATATAAAATGAGAGCAGATTGACTACAGGTGGTAAGGAGGAAGCTTCCGTTTTTATGAATGATAAGCTAAGAAATTCTGTTTTAAATTGCTAACAAAAGTGATCTCTGTTGACAAAATACTTTGATTTTCTTCATTTATCATTTGGAATACTTTGGGGAAAAAGGAAAAAAGAAAAGAGAAAGTTATCACTATGCATCATGGAGCCCTTTAAGAGAAAAATATCATGCTAATTATCAAATCAATAATTACGTTTTTTAAAAAGTGGAACTTAAACACAGCACTAGAAGAACAACAGTTTCTTTCCACACAATTCAGTGCTACTAATTCTTAAAGTTTTTCTTTCTATTTATTCAGTTAACTTCGTCCTAACACTTGGCTTCTGTACCTCTTTCTACTTCATTATCCTAAACTGTTTCTCTAATGAATAGAACTTCTGAATGGCTATTGCTGTATCTTCACATTAGCTATCCAAGACCTCTGTGATGGTTGAGTTCATGTGCCAACTTGGCTAGGTTATAGGTTGTTTGGTCAAGCAAGCACCATCCTGATTGTTACTGTGAGGGTATTTCATGGATTTAAATCATCAGTAAGTTGATTGCGTCTAAGACTGATTACATCTGAAATCAATAAAGGAGATTGCTTTCAATAATGAGAGTCATCTCATGCAATCAGTTGATGGCCTTAAAAGGAGAAGTGATGATTTCAGCAGTCAGAAGGGAGAATTTCCATCTCTACTTCAGCCAGACAGCTTCTCATGGGGCATTCATCAAAAAGTTTCACAGGAGTTTTCAGCTTGCAGCCTGCCCTACGGCATTCAGACTTGCCCATCCCCACAGTCACGTGAGCCAATTGTTATAAAAATTCATATTTCCATTGTGTGTGTGTGTGTTTATATATATATATAAACTGTCCATCTATTTCCCTAGAGAACCCTGATTAATACATTCCTGTTCCCAAATACCTCTCCAAACTCTATTCTATGTGGGATGTTTGAAGGGCAATCTTTCTTCTTACATAGAGGCAAACAAGAGTTTGTCCTTTGGGTTCTCCTTCTTCCTGTCTCTTGTTTAGTTCTTAATAGCCGCACCTGTGCTTGATGAATGAATTGAGAAATGATTATGCTTCTGTATGTGTTTTCTATTGATATGACTGTCAACCTCTGGGTGACTTTTAGTGCATATGGAAAGCATGCTTATATTAAATTGGGATTGAGTGATTAGCTAAATACTGTAGCTTCCTGATTTGAATAAAGGCAAATTGGGGACATTCAGTTATTGGAAGAATAGTGGAAGCCTTCTGTTGTGAGTCAAGTGACTTGTCCAATTAACTTCAAGCTATTATGCCTGCAGTGGAGCATCTTTAATTCTTGGGCAGGTGAGTGAATGCCTTATTGAGTCACACAGTTATCACTGAGGGAAACTGCTTGGCAAGATTTTATTTAGGGATGAAATCTTGATTACAATGAATAGCATGGTAGTAAAGTGTGTGTTTTTCCATATAAGTAGAGACTTCTGGGATGGGATTAGTTTGCTATCCTAAGGGAAAAAAGGGTTACTGAGAATTCACTGTTCAATATAAATTCTTATTGTTTTTTTATTAAGCAATATTTTCAAGTAAATCTATTTCCATCTTGGGTAGATTATAAAATTGCCATCTGGGCATAACTCCTCAAGAAGTGAAGTCTGTTATTACCTTCAGTTTTATAAACACATTTAATAAATGGAGTTTTCAAACTGCTCTACAGTTATTTTGTTGTGGAACAAGTCTTTTGGTGAAAGGAGATAGTGACATTACCTGAATGGGTTAAAAAGTGAGTTAAAAAGTGTGCCCATCCCAGATATCAGCACTTCCTTCCTCTCACCCTCTCTTTTCATGAATTGTCTGATAATCTCAAACCCACCTAGATGCCGGTTAGTCCTTTCAGTTGCTCTAAGGAATCAACCCACTCAGGCATCATTATTAGTGACAATGCATCTTTTATTAAAAATTTCATAGGAGAGGTGGATAAGGAAGCATGCATCATGCTTTGCACAGAAAACAACGGAATAGAACACATTTATCTTCTCCATCATTTCATCTCTGACAGTTTGTACCTCTTTCAGTCTCCCATGCATTTCCTATTTTGGCTTGTTTTTATCTTCCTTTAAAAATTTCCCATCAATACTTTCAAATAATTTCTCCCTTCACAGCACTCAGTCAACTGAATTTCTTCCCACCTACAGAGCCATACTCCTTAACAACGGGTGTTGAAAATAGAAACTCAAAAGTTATTTTCAAAAAAGTTAATTTAATCTTGAAAGCTGGAAATAAATATGACTGCTTAACGGCATAAGACATATATAGTCATACCCTTAGAAATTTGTTTCTGGGGGTTATGATTTTTAACCCCAAATGTAAGTTCATTGTTGTAGATGTCTGGTAACACTAGTGGTTAAAAATGCATGGAGCCATAACAATGTCTCTAAATGTCAATATCTCATGAAGGAGCACCAAAGAGCATTGTAAAATCAATTAATATTTGACACAGATTTAGCCCAATTCTGATTTCCATTTATTTGAGGGCTAGAAGATGCATGGGGGCAGGGGGATTACAAGTTGCACTTAGTGAATGAGTTAGAATGGCTCAAAACAATCATAGTCCAATAATTAACTCATTATTCCTATTTAATAACTTGAGAGATCATAATATTCATGAGAAAAATTAAACTCACACCTTGGTGGTATTATCCCATTTTTGCACCTGCAGTGTGCCAAATGGATGCTTGTAGGTTATGTCATAGTGCTGACCAGGTAACTACAGCCTTGCTCAGACAATTCATCTGGGAAGAGATATTCATTCAGTTTATTTATGTAATGAGATTTTGGTATAGATAAATGGATTTAATTTCTTCTAGCGAAATAATCATTATGCAAGTTTTGGTCATGTTATTCCTATTTTGGAAATAGACTCCTACTGTGTAGTTTGATTCTTGGAAAAGGATTATTATTATTATTATTTTGTAGAAAATGGTGGAATGACGATTGTCAGCATTGAAGTCACTATTTCAGCATGTCCTCTCTGTATTTAGAATGAATTAAATTTCATTAATGTAGTCAGTTATTCTCTTTTATTTAAATACTCCCTTTAATGTTTGTTTCATTTGCAAAATGCTGAAAATATTAACTTACTAGACTATTATAGTATATACAAAGTATTGGTTCTGAATATAGCACATTCATTGTGTGTTAGGATTCAGGAAACTTTCATGTGTTTAGCAAATGCTTATTGAGAATCTACTATGCACCAAGCACAGTTCTAGACACTTACATAACAGTAAGATGGAGAGATGGACAAACAGACAAACGGAAACTAGCACAATGCTTATCTTTATGAAGCTTATATTTTAAACTTAGTCATATAAACAAATATTTGTTAAACATAGTCTCAGGTAATAGTAAGTAAAATGAAGAAAATAAAACAGGAAAAGAAGATAAAGAGTGAAAGGTCTGTGATTTTAGGTATGATGGGAGGTGACTGCTTTTCTGGGGGCATGAACCTAAAATAATTGCATGTGTATTTAGGAGAAGAGCCTCTCCTGCAAAGAAAATAGCAAGAGCAAATATCCTGAGGAAATGTGTTTATTTGATTCTAGAAGACAAGGAGATTACAGCATGGTAAGCAAGGGGGAGAATTTTCAGAGAATTCGCCCGAGGATTGTATCTGGGACCAGATCATGTATACTTCTGTAAGTCATGGTTAAGGGTTTGAATTTTTTTTTAAGTGTGAAGGGAAGCTATTGGAAGGTTTGTGCATAGCAATGATTTGATTTTACCTAGGTTAAAAATAATCATTCTGGCTTTTGCATGATATATAGACTGAAAGAGTATGAGAGTCTCGTCAATAATCCATGCAAGAAATAATGGTGACTTGGAGTGGGGTAGTATCAGTTGAGAAGATGAGAAGTGTTGGATTCTGGTTGCAACTTGAAGACAGGGACAACAGGATTTGCTACTGGATTTTATTTTGGTGAGCAAAAAAGAGAGGAATCAAGAATGACTCAGGGGTTTTGACTGGGCACCTGGGTGAATGGTTGTGCCATTTACTGAGATAGAGAAGATTTGTAGAAGAGCATATTTGAGGGGAAATAAAAAATTGTATTTAGGTGGTTAAGTTTGTTATGCCTATTAGATATCAAAGAGGAGAAACCAAATTAGTATTTTGGATAAATGGGAGAGGTGGGCCAGGGATAAAAATTTGTAAGTTATCAGTGTGTAAGTGGTATTTAAAGCCATAGGTCAGTATGAAAACACAAGGAAGGAAGAGATGAGGGAAGAGATGAGAGATGAATGTTGAGAACTGGGCCCTTGGGAATCTAGGAGACCACAAAGAAATAGCTAGTAAAGTAGGGGGAAAGTCCGGAGACTCAGGGGATTGTGATGTCTAGAAAGTCAATTGTAGAAACTGTTTTAAGGAAGAGAAAATGACTATACTAAAAGCATTGAGAGATGGAGGAAGATGAAACATAAATAATAATGGATTTGACAACATGGAAATCAGTGGTGATCTTTATAAGTGCTCTTAAGGCAGTGAGAATGAAGATCTATTTTGGATAATTGGAGGAGAAGATACAAAAAGCAGTTACTTAGAAGACTTTTACTATGGAAAAGAGAAATAGAAAAGTAGCAGTTAGGGGATAAAGGATCAACAAGACATTTGATTTTTATATGAATGATAGTGCAGCAAATTTTTATGCTGATAGAAATGATCCTATCAAGCAGAAAAAGATGATGTTTCAGGAGAGAGAAGAATCAATTGCAGAAGTGCAGTCCTTGTTTGGATGGATTGTATGATATAAAATTTCTTAAAAAAAAAAAAAAAAAAAAAAGAATGCTGATCTGGCAACAGCCTGTGATTTCTGAAGATGCAAAGAAAGTTCCTCAGTCACCAGGCAGTGAAAGCTGCAGATGAGCCTTGTACATTTGTCTTACATTCATGCTGACTTCGTTTGCTGTAATAGGTTCAGGTCACCATGACTTCTTTGAAAGGGAGCTCTCCTTGCAACTTCATCACAAAATTTGCTTCAGAAAATTGAGTAATTCTGTCTTTGTAGTCTTTGTTAAGGATTTCCAATTTTTCTGTGGGTGTCATAGAATTCTCTTTTTCAATGCTAAAATTAATGTCTTTAGTAATGCTAGTAATTTTAGAGCACAAGATAGCCATGTACAGTGTCCATTATTTGAAGTAAGTAATTACTGTTGTGTTTGTTCATTTGGTGTTCATTTAGTGGGAGACATCACAGTAACTGGAAGTGAAAGTTTATAATATTTTACAAATGTGGTTGATAAAGCATATTAAACAATATAGGGAATATTGTCTCTCCTACACATGTTAATCATTGTAATCTAACATGACAATGAACTAAATTACAAATATGCAATCCTGAATGTGTATGTTATTTTAAATATCTCTACAGAGGATTCAGCCAATAAAGAAAGTATCTTCAATGTAAGATGTAATTTAGTTGTTTTCCCCTAAGCCTCTTTATTTCAACATATTTTCACTAGCTGTATTACTTTTTATATGTCTGTTTTTAACACTCAAATTAAATACTTAAATTTGGTTATACCCTTAAAAAAAAGTGTGGTTCTTGAACAGGCAAGTGATGTTAGTACCCATTGCTCATGTGGAGGAGTTATTTTTCAACCACTGTGATTGACCTTACAGAAACAAAGAAATATGAGAATATTATGAACATTTGTATGCCAAACAAACTAGATAACCTAGAAGAAATGGAAAAACTACTGAAAATATATAAATTACCCAAATTGGGTAATACTCCTTTTGGAGTAATGAAAACATCCTAAAGTTGACTGAGGAGTAATGATAGCACTACTCTGTGATGAAAATGAGAGTCACTCAGTGTACACTGAATGAATTGTACAGAGCATGGGACTGTATAACACTGAGAATCCTGTGATGGAAGATGGACTGTGGTTAGCAGAACAAATATGAGAACGCTTCCTCATGTATGATAACAACTATATAATAGTAATATAGGGTGTTAATAATTGAGTGGGTTGTGGAAAAATACATAATATAAGATATGTGTTATAGATGGTAGGAGTATTTTGATGATACTCTTTCATAATTTGTAACACAAAGTGTCGGTGATGGGTTGATGTATGAGGGCCCTGTATGATGATATGCATGTTTGTTTTGTAAGTTCACAATGATTACTACACAATTATTGTTTATATATGTTCATGTATGAATGATATACTTCAATAAAATTTTAAATAATATTGGGGAAAAAAAGGAAAAATTGAAAACACCGATAGACTTATAACAAGTACAGAGACAGATCACTAATCTTAAGCTTTCTACCAAAGTCCAGGACTAGAGGGTTTCACTGGTATATTCTACCATTTAAAGAATAATTAATACCAATCCTTCTCAAACTTTCCCAAGGAATTCAAGAGGAGGGAACAGTTCCTAGTTCATTCTATGAGGCCAGCATTATTCTGATATCAAAACCTAGTAAAGACATCACACACACACACAAAATACAGACTAATTTCCCTTATGAATAGAGATGTAAAATTCCTTTAACAAAATACTAGCAAACTGAATCCAATGGCATATTAAAAAGGTTATACACCATGACCAAGTGGGATTCATCCCAGAAATGCAAGTCAAGGGTAGCTCAACATATGAAAATCAGTCAATATAATACACTATTTAAATAGAATGAAGAAAAAACCACACAGATATGATTTTCACAATAGATCCAAATGAGGCTGAAAGATATATTTTGATTTTTTTCCCCATTTTGATTCCTGAAGTCAACTTCAGCAAACTGAGAAAACTATCAGCTCAAGGAGATCAATCCACTGGTTCTGTTTTGTCATATCTAAGCAGTGTGTTATTTCCTGGAACTCGATTTTCTTTTGATGAAACAAAGAATGTTCCTACAAAAATAAAACTCAGAGCTGACAGCTCTAACATCTGTGGCACAATAATAAGAAATAAAAACAGCAGGTTTTTGTAGGAAAGGATGCTTGTCTAGGGCTGAAGTTGTCGTTCATTGCATTACATAGCTGGATCTGGGACACCACAAGGGGGCTCCTTGTTCCAGGCTAGAATTTGGATGTGAGAGGGAGACTCTATGTGTGTCTGTGCTCTAATATGGCACTGCACAGCTCTCCATGTGGCATTTCTAAATGTCATAACAAATTGGTATATTTTGTACCACAAACTGATGAAATACTTTTTGATTTTTTAAATAAAGGGACAACTGCTGTGCACTTGTAATACTATGCAAATCAACTATATCCCTTCTCTTATTTATTTGGATAAAAACTGGTAGTGAAGCAGTCTGTGTTTCTTTTGACTAATGGCTTAGAAATAGGATGGGTGGGAGCAACCAATAAATATTTCATTATATAGTCGAAGGAAATATCTATTCTTAATTACTTCTTTTTAAAACAACATTTTATAAACTTTTTAGTACCAAAATAAAATGTCTTAAATTCATCTAGAATTAAAAATAGAGCTATTATATACAGTTTAATATTTTTTTATATTGGAATCATTTATTCAGCCCAAAAAGCAACCATAAAATTATTCTCCACTAAATAGAATGATTTATCTGTTGTGGTGTTTGACCATCAAAGGTGCTCATGGAAAATTAACTTAACAACACCGAATTGTAATTGCTTTATGAGTTTCTTTAGTGGAAAGGTACTTAGCTCGGTGCCTCTAAGGTCTGGGTACTCTTGAAATTATATGTAAAATTCTGTCTATGTGGACATGTTTTAAAAGAGAGAGACAACAGTTTCCATCAGATTCTTAAAGAAGTTCCTGACCTCTTTAAAAATATTAATAATTATTACAGTTGTAACATTACAAAATGATTTCCTTTCAGGTCCATTTGTGTCTACATACTAGAAATATTATTTTAAGAGCAAACTACATACTGCCTAACAGAATAAATGTTCAATATATGTTAGCTAAATTTCTACTGATAGGGCGAAGGCAAAGACTAGTGATGATCATAAAAAAAAGGAGGACATATTAATACCCTGGGAAAATAGTAAAGAAAAGAAACAGAGATTTGAGTAATTAAATGAGAGAGAAAGCAAACACTTGTACCTGTTGTGGGGAATAATAGAGTTTCAGAGTAATAATTCCCTCAGGTATCCCTCTGTGGAACCCAGGCTACTGCTTGTTCTCATGGTATCTGTAGGATAAAATGTACCTTGGACAAAGGGGGTGGGAGAATCTTGCTAAGGGAACTGGGAGGTCAATCAAGGGAGAAGTCTTCATTATTGGCTGTTCTGCCAATAATGAACAATAATTTTGATTATTATTATGGATCTAAGACACATTTAAAAATAAACATTAAATAGTTGGAAAGAAAACAATGATACTCCTCCCCAATCATTTTTAAATCCTGTCCCTGTCCAACTCTGAAACTTTGTACTAAATCAAATATATCATTTATTGTGTATCAGCAGATTTATATTTTTCCAAATAAGAATTAAAATTGTGATTATAGTAAAAAATTTAAGAAGATGCTAGATTGATACCTGGTTGATTTTCACAGTAACAAAACTGTCTTGGAATTATAGTGGAAAAAAAGAATGAGTGTTCAATAAGTAGTACTTAATGGATCAGATATCTTTTTTAAAAAGGTTTCTTTATTCCTATCTCATATCATATATAAAAATCCCTTCCAGATGAATTGCAATCTAAATGTGAAAGGTAAACTACTAAAGTTAAAAAATGAAAACCACTGTCATGATCTTTTTTTTTTTTTTTTGTCTTTTGAAATTTTCACATCTTTCCATACTGTAAAATTTTATTTTAAATGATTGAGTTTTAAAATTTTTCTACCTTGAAATTCTTTATATTTTACTATCAATGCATTCTGTATTATAATTTCACTACCTACAAAGGTGTTGGACTGTAATATAAATTAGTCAAATATGTTGAATAAAAATGAGTTAAATCATGTTTTATGTAGATATTTAGATACTATCAACAGCTAATGATTTTTGCATCTTTACCTTAATAACAAAATTAAAAATATTTTAATAAGTTAATCAGATATTAAATAGTATCTCAAACTGTTCTTGATTCAAATTTATTTTATCACATTTACTTATGGTTATGTTGAATTCTGATTTTATTTTTTTGAATTATTAAAGTGTTTTATGATTTTGTCTTTGTAAAATGGATCATAGGGAATTTCTTGTTAATTATAAGTGTTAATGCTTCCGCAATATTTGTTTATAATTGTATAAAAAATAGATTTTTCAATATGCAAGAAATCTATATATTGTAATTGTTTTTTCCCACTTTTTAATTTTTTTAAAAGATACTTTGATTACATAAATGTTACAGAGAATATGTAGGGGATTTCCATATTCCCGACTCCCCACACCTCTCACATTTTCCCACATTAACCACATCTTTCTTCAATGTGGTACATTCATTGCAATTGATAAACACATTTCAGAGCATTGCCAATAAGCATGAATTATAGTTTATATTGTAGTTTACACTCTCTCCCATTTGACTCTGTAGGTTATGGCTGGATATATAAGGTCTTGTATCTGTCATTGTAAAGTCATTCAGGATGATTCTCAAGTCCTGAGAACGACCCCCTATTACACTTGTTTTTCCATCTCCCTAACCCCAGAACATCCATGGGTCACTGCCTCCACAACAATGCTATTTCTTCTATTGCTAGAATCACAATAAGTCTATAGTAGAGTACTAGTGAGTTTATTTTAATCCATAGATCATTTCCCAATCCTGAGGTCTCTGATATGGTGATGCCCACTCCACCATTTATTGAAGGGGGTTTCAATCCTATATATCTGAGGGATGGGACTCTCTTGCTTGCAGTTGTAGACACTCTCAGTTCCTTGGTATGTTGTTTGTTCACCATCTTTTCCCTGTTAGTTTTCCCAGGTGAGTCCATTGAACTGGAGAGTAGCTGTTGCAACTCTGTTGAGACTCAGAGCTCAGCTGACACATGGACAGCCCAAAGATTTAAGTCTCTCTGGTGTGCACCTACCAACTCTAGTACTAATTATAGGTTCAAATAGAAGGACAGAAGAGTCATGCATAGGGAAACCACTGCTGAGTCTAACTCAGTCACACTGGGGAGCACAAATTCCAGATTAGGGCCCAATGAGAAGGGCCAAATTCCTGAGCTGTCTGCCCTGACTATAGTGTCTGGATGTCTCCATATCCCTAAGGAGCTTTGCTATGTGGGGTCATATCTACTTTGGCTGTCAATGAGATCCTGTTGAGATGTTCATAAGTGCTACCTCTGGGATGGCCTCCCAACTCCCTTTGAAGTCTGTTAGCTGCACAAACTCATTTGTTTTTAGTTTTTCCCCCTTTTGGTCAAGGTGTTTTTTCTTTTTTTTTCTTCCAGATGCATTGTTTATTGTTACTTGGTAGCAATCCTTCAGTGCCAGGGAGGCTTATCCCCAGGAGTCATGTCTCATTGTCCCATGCTGAGTGAGCTGTTTGGGGAACCCACAGAGCAGTAGGTTCAGAGCATTGATTTGGAGGGAACTGGATTCTCATGATCTTTTGTAGGCAAAGATTTCTTAAACTGGATGCAAAAAGTACCCACTGATCAAGTGAAAATTGATCTACTATAAAATCTAATAATTTATGTTCACCAAAAGATAGCATTAAGAGAGTGAAAAGATAACCTTCAGAGTGGAAGTATTTATTCTACAAAGTACTTGTATCATAATTTATAAAGAAGTATTGCAAACTAAAGAATAAAAGAAAATGACCCAAATGGAAATGGGCAAAATACTTGACCAAAAAATATGACCAAGAAAGGTATGAAAAGTTTCCACCTCCATCCTTAAGAATATGCCATGCCACAACATATCTGGATGGCTAAAATGAAAAAGATAATCCCAAATGTTGTTGAGAATGTGAACTAATAGTAACACTCATAAATAAACTGTCAGAAATTTAAATTGGTACCAATTTGGAAAACAGGTGTTATTTGCTAAATTTGAACTTATACATATATTATGACCCAACAATTCCACTCTTAGGCAATATATCCAACAGAAATGCATACTTATTTTCACTGAAAGATTTGTACAAATATATTCATCAAAACATGATTTGTAACAGCACCAAACTTGAAACTACTCAAATGTTCATCATAATGGATAAATAAATCATGGTATAGTCACACAGTGGAATACTATGTTGAAGAATGAGAATGAATGATCTATAACAACACATGGTAATATAGAAGAATTGCATAAATATAATGTTGAATGCAAGAATTCAGACACAAAAGATTATGTGCTATCTGATTCTATTTATATAAAATACAAATATAACTAACCTATGCTGATGGAGGTCAAGATGGTGGTTACCTTTTGAAGATAGTGTTTGGAGGGAGGACATAAGGACATCTTCTGGGATTCTGGTAATGATCTGTTTCTCCATATGGGAATTAGTAACATGAATATATGGAATTTATGAAAATTCAATGCTCTATACACTATTGTACTTTTTAAGTATTGTATATTATACTTCAATGAAAAGTTAAAATCAATTTTAAGATTGTCTGAAAATAAAACCAATATTTTAAAAATCCTTTAACTTAAGAATGTAAATATTTTTCCCGATTCCAGTACTTTATTATTGGTGAAGAGGACTATAGGATAGGGCAAAGTATAAATATGCTTTATTATGACCTTCATTTACACAGTGGAATAAGAGGCTATGATATATCAAAAGGGAAGTTTCCCAGGAAAGAATTCTGTAATGATGTGTGCTTCTGCAAACATATTATTTGCTGAAATAAACACTTCACCTTCTCTGAGGATTTGGAGAAGCTGTTCATTAAACTGCAAGAATTACATAAGAATTCACTGAACAAAAAATAAATAGTTGCTGTATAGCTTTTCTCTGTTTCAGATAGATAACTGGCATATGAATGAGATTAGATTGGTGAAAATTGCTCTGTTCTTCAAGACCCAAACCAAATATAAATAAGCTAATTGAAAAACACATATCTGTCCCAAAGTCTTTTTTTTTAAATTTCAAGACAGAAAGTGAGTTTAGATTCCTTTCAAAATGTGTACTGCATTGGATACACTTAGAAAAACTACTTGGCGCTGGGATAAATGAGGACAGTCATCCAGAGATGAATTACCTGGTTTGTTAATGGAAAACTTGGGGATTACAACTTCTAGGAAATGAGTAATCAATATAGTTCTTGGACCCTTTCTTGGAAATAGCTTTCTCTGTGCGCTTTTCTCTCTCTATTCACTATGCCTTTGCTTATGTGCTTCTTTCTGCTTGGAAAAACCACCGTGTCTATGTCTAAATTACTTTATATGGAGCCTCCTAGACAAATCTGATTTCACATATTACTTTTTATTTGCCTGCATGTTAATTAACAAATTTTAGGCCACAAATAAAATACAATAAATCAAATAATCAATATTCAGCCAGATAAAAGGAACCAACTCATAAGAAGGCTAACTTAGAAATTATATAAACTGTTATTTAGGGTAAAGTACTATAGTTGTCCATTTAAGAGGGCTAGGTGGGAAATGAAAGATAAGAGCAGATCTGTGAGTAAAGAAGTTAACATTAGGAAAGTTTTTTTTAAGAAACCTGGGAAATACCCCATTTTGACTCTTCAAAGTTTTCATTACATATAATAACATTAACTACTAATTTTTGGAAAGTTTTCATTAAGAAAGCCAGTAAATATCCCCTTTTTCCCCTCCAAACATCATGGTATGATAAACCACTGAAAATAATAGCAGGTAGCTGCTGCTGGTTTAGACAAAAACAGAGACTGACCAAGGAGGGAGCAGAAAGAAAGAGTAAGCTTGGGGAGAAACATATGCATGTGGGTCAGAAGGCTGTGCAGTAGCACCTGCCTGGACTCCACCCCTGCCCCCCCCCAAGTATAACCTTGTACAGGTACTGAGGTCAATCAAGGGTCCTACATCATTGGCTGTTCTGCTAAGAATTTCTTAGGGAATCTATCTGTATTAGATTCCTGAGGCTGCTGTAACAAATGATCAGAAACTCGGTGGCTTAAAAAAACAGAAATTTATTCTCTGATAGTTCTGTAGGCCAGAAGTGTGAAATCGAGGTGTCAGCACAGCTGAGCTCCCTCTGGGTACTCTAGATAAGAATCTGTCCTCTGCTTCTTCCAGCTTCTGATGGCTGCAGGAGTTGTTTGTCCTGCAGCTGCAGGGCTCTGATCTGCCTCTCTGGTCTCATTGCCTCTTCTCCTCTGTGTGTCTGTGTCAGAACTCCCTTTGTCTCTCTTTTAAAGATACATGTATTTAGGATCTAGCCAGATAATCTTGGATAAACTCCTCCTTTCAAGATCTTAATTAATAATTAATCTGCAAAGATCTTTATTTCCAAGGGATTAGGACATGGACATATCTTTTTGGGGACCAGCATTCCGCTCACTACACTATCAAGAATTTTTAAAAAATATAGTTTCATGGGTATAAGATGATGATGGACAACAGCCAATCCTAAGGAACAGAGAGTGTCTGCAACGGCAAGCAAGATAGTTCTATCCATCTGCCCCATGAGATCTAAGTCTCCTCTCAGTTAGAAGCAGAGTGGGCATCACCATCCCAAATCCCCAAGATTGGGGAATCAACAGTGGGCTAAAGTAGACTTATTATTATTCTACTGTAGACTTATTATTATTCTAGCAATGGAAGAACTTTTATCATTGATATTAAAGGTAGTGGCCACTAAAGGTTTTGAGGAAAGAGAGAAGGAAGAAAAGGTTTAATATGGGAGCATTTTTGGGACTTGGGAATTGTACTGAATGACATTGCAGTGAAGGATGCAAGCCATTGTATATCTTGTATTAAATGACAACTTGCAAAAGTGTATAGGAGAGAGTGTGGACTACAATGTAAACTGTAGCTTATGGTTAGTAGCAATGCTTCAATATGAGTTCATCAATTGTAACAAATGTAACACATTAATGAAGGATGTTGTTGATGTGGGAAAGTGTGGGAGGGGGAGGGAGGGGGCATATTGGGATTCTTTATATTTTTTGGGTAACACTTATGTCATCTAAAGCTCCTTTAAAAATGAAAAAATAATTTAATAATAATAATAAAAAAAAAACCCAAATGGGAAGAGCCTTAATTTCTTTTGACTTGTATTATAATGAACTCTAATCCTTTTTGTGTGCCTTTACACAGTATTCAATAGTTTGGGATAGTCAGTTACAGGTTTGTAGACTTGGAGGTAATGTTCAATTTACCCTTTCAATGGCAAAGGCCAGAAAGTCTCAGTCAGTGCCAAAGATGACAAGGTTATCTAATGGCAGAACTGAAACTTCAGTCCTCTCTTCCTGCTTCCTCCTCCTCTGTTGCTAGTTCTATTCATCAAATTGAATAGCCCAGATATTACACACTGATTTGTTTAAGTGATTCATTCTTCAAAAGCCCTCAAATCAAGTGTCAATAAAACCAAGTTAAATATGGTATTTTTAAACTATCTTAAATATGGTATATTTTCATGATTAATTAAGATAATTTGATCACAAAAATTATAGTAATACTTAAATACAAATGTTTGATATATTTGTGAAAAAATAAACGAAACTATTGCACCAGTCCTAAAATGCAAAATATAGCAAGCAAATCTTTCAAAGGTGCCTCTGTTTTTGTCACTTCTCATCTTGAGTTTTCTTATCCATTCAGGCATTTGTAGTATAACTTCAAAAGCTACCATTGCTTTGAAGAATTAATGAAATACTTAGATAGTTTTTGTTTTTACCCTATGTAAAGTCCATTACTAACCAACTAGGAATACTAAAATACGAACTGAATTTATAAGAATGATATCACTCACAGAAACCATAATTATCTGAACAAAAACACACCTTTTCATCATGGTAAATTACGCCTTATATTTTCAGATTATAGGAATGCGTGAATTGAATGTACATAAAAATACATGTGGTTGTCTGTTCTCATCAGGAAGAGCTCTTTTAGAAATAGGAGATAGAAGAAGTGGAAGCCAAAGGGAACTTTGTTCATCCATAGAAGGATTCTGATGTCTGCAAGATACAAGCAGGCAATCCAATTAGAAAAATGGGAGAATGTTATGTGAGGGAGGGAGGGATAGAAGGAGAGAGAGTAGGAAAGAGAGGATAAAAATAGAGAGAAACATGAGCACTTAATTTAGATCTCAGGAAAGAGGAGTTATTTAAAGCACTTTAATGAGCCTATATACTGCCTATATATATTTAATATTTGTTTTTACAGGAATTATTTATATGATACTTCCTTTTGTAAATAAATCTAATTTTATTGAGTGAAAGATTACTTACTCAGGTTTGTTTTTTTGTGTGTAGATTTTGGAATATCGTTCGCTCTTCTCATACCATCCTCAGCACACACAGGAACTTCAAGATGAAGGTAAACTGTTCTTTGAAAGTTAAACTGTTAATCAACAGAAAGGCTCTTAGAAAAATAAAACCTGAAAAAAATCACACGACTCTAAACTGGCTAGACCTGATATAATCTGTCTCAACTAACAATTTACAGATAGAATTTGTCAATCTGCAGTAGTTTTGGGGATTAGTCAGCTACACATACTTAGAAAAAAGGTGTTACAGGGACAAATATCTTTAGCACTCGCATTAGTACTGTCCAAGAAAAAGATTTGGCCCACAAACTTGAATAGTTCCAGTCCATTTAATTTAGTGGGTTCATAAATTTACTTATACTTGGAGGTACAATGAAAATATAGCTTCCTCTTTTTAAAAATGAACTGTTCAGATTTTCCTCATGAGCCTCTATCTTGCCAAATAATATATGTACACGGGGTGGAAACCATAGATTTGAATCCAAACTGGTAATTAATGGAATAATGAAAGAATCTTATAGATAAATGCTCCATCTTAGAGTTCTGTCCTCTTCCCCATTCTTTTTCAACTTGGTGTTGTTACCGTAAGCACAGCTGAGAAGCCCCTGGCCCCCCCAATCCAGTACCACAAAGGAGAAACATGTCTCTCAGTGAGAAGGTGATTTATTTCAAGTGCAGAAGCAAGGAATGGGGGAAATCTTCCCCAAACTAGTTCAAAGTGAGAATGGGAGCTAGGTTGTTTATAGGCAAAGGAGAGGGGGTAATGATGCCATGGGTCTTGTGAGAAGGGTATGTGCAATTTCTTAGGCCTACGCTGTCTCAAGCACATCATATTTGTCCTTGGTTTCAGTGGCTAAATAACTACAGTTTAGTCAGGTCTTCATGACTCCTTTCTCAGCCAGCCGTAAAGGATAATAAGTTTTTTTTTATATATTTTTTAAATTAATTTATTTTTTATTGTGGGTAAAAAATCAAAATTTTCACAATACATACCAATATTTGTAAAATGATATATAAATATATATGCATATATGTGCATTTGCTTACAAAAATGTTATATATATATATATATTTTAAGAGGTGCTTAGATTACCTAAAATATTACATGGAACCTACCAGGATTCCCATGTTCCTCCCACACCTCCCACCACATCCCACACAAACATCTCCCAAAAGTGTGGCCCCTCACCCTCAATGGACTTACACATCCTGGGGCCTTGCCATCAACCATAGACCACAGTTCACATCGTAGACCACACTCTTTCCCACACAGTTCTGAATGGTGTCTGCTAATTTAAAATGGCCTACATCCGTTCCCACCACGACACTCAGGACAACCTCCAACTCCCGAAAAAGCCCCTGTATTTCAACTGCACATCCCCTGCCTGCCCCGAAAGTGTCCAGTGGCCACTGGCTCCACCTCACTGTTATAATTTCTTCCATTGCTAGAATCACCATATGTGTACAACAGAATATCATCAAGTCCACTCTAGTCCATAGTTCTTCCCCCAATCCTGAGGGAACTGGGATGGTGATGTCCACTCCACCTCCAAGTGAGAGTGGGCTTATATCCCATGGATATGGTGGGTGGGATGATCCTGCCTGCAGATGCAGGCCCTCTCCATTCCCTGGGATGGCCACTGCCCATCGTTGTCTCCTCGCCAGGTGACTTGGATGAGTCCATTGAGCTGTAGGGTAGGAGTTGCACCTCCACCAAGATTCCACGCACACCTGGCACATAGGTAGGTCAGAGCCTCCAGTCTCTGGAAGTATACCTAAAAACTCCAGCATCACATATGGGTTTGAATAGAAGGGACTGATGAACCGTGTGCAGGGAGGACTTATTTGAGTCCAATTCTGTCACTCTCAGTAGCACAGATTCCAAAATAGAGCCCACTGATAAGGCGTCAGTCTCTGGGGCTATCCCCCCTTATATAGGACCTGGGTGTCTCCAGAGCTCTCAAGAGCCCCTCTGTGTGGGGTGTTATGCACTTTGATGTTCTATGAGCTCCTACTGAGGTGTGCATAAGCGTTACCTCTGGGATGACCTCCCGACTCTTTTTGAAGTCTCTTAGCCACTTGAACTCATTTCTCTTTACCTTTTCCCCCTTTTATTCAAGGTCTTTTTCCAATTGTGTTGCCAGTTGGCACTTGGTATTAATCCCTCGTTGCCAGGGAGGCTCATCCCTGGGAGTCATGTCCCACATTGGGGGGAAGGTAATGCATTCATATGCTGAGTTTGGCTTAGAAAGAGGCCACATTTGAGCAACACGGAGGCTCTCAGGTGGCAACCTTTAGGCACCCCATAACAGTAAGCTAAGTTTCAGTTATAAGAGCAAAGACTCATAAGGGTGGTCATCAATAAAAAGAACTCATCAGTGGGCCATCCTCTTTTGACAGACATTGTCCCTGCAATCAGAGGACTGTTGCCGCTCCCTTGGAGAATGTGGCAGAGCTCTCCAGGCTAGGAATTCAGATTCCCTCATTTATTGTGAGATTGTCCACCCACCGTTATCATGCTCCATCTTTTTATCTTTTGAACAATTTTGTAAATCTTTTATGTATATTCAGATGAACTAACTCCCATGAATCCCCCCTCCCAGACACCCCCCACCAATAATCCCCTGCAGTAACCATTGTAACCCTTCTGTGATCCAAATCTTCCATGAACATGTAGTCCATAAAATAATCAAATACATTTAATAGGAAAAAGAAACAACAACGATAAGCTTACATGCAAGAGACAAACATAAGGAAACTCAGGAAAAAAAAAACAAAAAAACAAAAAACCAAGCAAACAAAAAACAAAACAAAACAAAATATAATTAGCAGATTGGGACATTCAAAAAAATGGGGAAAAAAGCAAAGGAAATGCCTTTAAAATATATATTCTTTTTTTTCCCTTTTATCACTGTGTTATTGGATGTCCGGTGTGCTGTGACATCTTCCCCTTCTCAATCCCCATTGTCTCTCAAATTTTCATTTAATTTTCAAAGAAGTTTTAGGTCACAGCAAAGTCACACACGGAGTACCAGAGACTCCCAGATACCAAACCACCCCCCCCTTCCTCACCCCATATTAACCCTCCCCCTTTTTTTGGATGTTAGCATTGTTATAACTGTTATACAGATAGCAAAATATAGCAACTGAACATTGTCAATGATTTACAGTATAGTTTACAATTTAGACGATACAGTTTAATAAGTTTTGATGATATTTACCAAGTCCTGTGTCCATTACTATAAGGTAATGAAAAAACTTTCCCATGACCACTAAATACCCCATTAGATTTTAACTGTTCCTTCTTCCCTACCCCCCTGAGGCATATGACACTACCCTGTCTTGACTCATGGAATGTCAAGATTCATAGTTACATGCCCTGGGTATTTGAATCTACCCTTCCTAATCTACCCACCTGTTAATGCTGCATGACCAAACCCAGTAATATCACTACCCATCTGACCTATCCTTCAATATGCAACTATACTCTATCTCTTTACCATAGATTATGTCCATATGGGTGATGGCTTAAAGCCTGCTCTTCTCTTACTCTCCCTTGTTAACCTATCTTTCAGACTATGGTTCTCAGAGACTGCTTACTTTCCTCAGTTCAAATCAGTGAGGTCATATACTGTTCATCCTTCAGTGCCTGGCTTGCTTCACTCAACATAAGGTCCTCAAGATTCATCCACGTTATTCCATGTGTTAGCACTTTATTCCTTCATACAGCTGAGTAATATTCCATTGTATGTATGTACCACATTTTGCTTATCCATTCGTCTGTTGATGGGCACCAGGGCTGATTCCAACTTTTGGCAATGGTGAACAACGCCGCTATAAACATTGGTGGGCATATATCTGTTTGTGTCTTTGCTTTCAGTTCTTCTGGGTATATACCCAGCAGTGGAATTGCTGGATCATATGGAAGATCTTTTGTTAATTTTCTGAGGAACCGCTAAACTGTCCTCCACAGTGGCTGGACCATACCACAGTCCCACCAGCAGTGGATGAGGGTTCCTATTCCTCCACATCCTCTCCAACACTTAGTGTCTCCTGTTTTTTTAATAGCTGCCATTCTGATGGGTGTAAGATGGTATCTCATTGAAGTTTTGATTTGCATTTTTCTGATAGCAAGCAATGTTGAGCATTTTTTCATGTGCTTTTTAGCCATTTGTATTTCTTCCTTGGAGAAGTGTCTTTACAGGTCACTTGCCCATTTTTTAAATGGGTTGTTTGTCCTTTTATTTTCAAGGTGGATTTCTTTATATATGCAGGATATTAGGCTCCTATCAGATAAATGCCAAATATTTTTCCCATTGGGTAGGCTGCCTTTTTATTTTCTTAATAACATCCTTTGAGGTGCAGAAGTTTTTAATTTTGAGGAGATCCCATTTATCTATTTTTTCTCTTGCTGCTCGTGCTTTGGCTGTGAAGTTCATGAAACCATTTCCTATTACAAGGTCCTGTAGATGCTTCCCTACATTATCTTCCAAGATCTTTATGGTTTTGGCTCTTATATTTAGATCTTTGATCCATCTTGAGTTGATTTTTGTATAAGGTGTGAGATGGTATTCTTCTCTCATTCTTTTGGATATGGATATCCAGTTCTCCAAGCACCACTTGTTAAAGAGGCCACTCTCTCCCAGCTGAGTGAGCTTCGTGGCCTTGTCAAATATCAGATGACTGTATATGCGAGGATCTATATCAGAACTCTCAATTTGGTTCCACTGGTCAGTAGGTCTATCCTTGTGCCAATACCATGCAGTTTTGATCACTGTAGCTTAGTAGTATGTTTTAAAGGCAGGTAGTGTGATACCTCCAACTTCATTTTTCTTTTTCAATATGTCTTTGGCAATTCGGGGCCTCTTGCCTCTCCAAATATATTTTGTGGTTAGTTTTTACAGTTCCTTAAAAAATACAGTGTTGACTTTTATTGGGATTGCATTAAATCTGTAGATTAGTTTGGGTAGGATAGACATCTTGATGATATTTAGTCTTCTTATCCATGAACAGGGAATATTTTTCCATTTATTTAAGTCTTCTTTGATTTCCTTTAACAGTGTTGTGTAGTTTTCTGTATATAAGTCCTTTACATCTTTAGTTAATTTATTCCTAGGTATTTGATTCTTTTAGTTACTATTGTAAATGGTATTTTTTTCCTGATTTCCTCCTCAGTTTGCTTGTTATTGGTGTATAGAAATGCTACTGATTTTTGAGCATTGATCTTATAGCCTGCAACATTACTGAACTCCTTTATAAGTTCTAGAAGACTTGCTGTAGATTTCTCAGGGCTTTCTATGTATAGGATCATGTCATCTGCAAATAATGAAATTTTTACTTCTTTTCCTATGCTCTAGGCTTTAGTGCCATGTGTTTATTCTTCATATTTAGTTTATATTAGTGAGACCATGTGATATTTGTCCTTTTGTGTCTGGCTTACTTTACTTAGCATAATGTCTTCAAGATTCATCCATGTTATAATATGCGTCCCAATTTCATTTCTTACTGCGGCATAGTATTCCATCGTATGTATATACTACATTTTGTTTATCCATTCATTGGTTGATGGACACTCGGGTTGTTTCCATTTTTGACAATTGTGGATAATGTTGCTATGAACATTGGTGTGCAGATTTCTGTTTGTATCACCATTTTCAGTTCTTCTGGATATATTCCTAGTAGAGGAATTGCTAGATCATATGGCAGTTCTATATTTATCTTCCGAGGAACTGTCAAAGGAACCATCAAACTGTCTTCCACAGAAGCTGCACCATTTTGCAATCCCACCAACAGTGAAGGAGTGTTCCTATTTCTCCACATCCTCTCTAGCACTTGTTTTCTGTTTTTTTAATAATGGCCATTCTATGCGGTGTGAGATGATAGCTCATTGTGGTTTTGATTTGCATTTCCTAGTTGCTAGTGATACAGAACATTTTTTCATGTGTTTTTTTGCCATTTGTATTAATTCTTTGGAGAAATGTCTATTTAAATCTTTTGCCCTTTTCTCAATTGCATTGCTTGCTCTTTTATTGTTGAGTTGTATGATCTCTTTATATAGAATAGAAACCAAACCTTTATTGGATATGTGGTTTCCAAATATTTTCTCCCATTGAGTGGGCTGCTTTTTAACCTCTTAATTAAGTCCTTTGAATCACAAAAAGTTAGAGAAGGTCCCATTTATCCATGTTTTCTTTCATTGCTCATGCTTTTAGTGTAAGGTTTCAGAATCCACCACCTACCACCAGGTCTTGAACATGTTTCCCTACGTTTTCTTCTAGGAGCTTTATAGTTCTTGCTTTTATATTTAGGTCTTTGACTCATTTTGAGTTAATTTTTGTATAAGGTATGAGACAGGGGTCCTCTTTCTTTCTTTTGGCTATGGATATCTAGTTCTCCCAGCACCATTTGTTGAATAGACTGTTCTGCTTCAGCTGGGTGGGTTTGACAGGCTTGTCAAAAATCACTTGATCATAGATGTGAGGGTCTGTTTCTGAACTATCAGTTTGGTTCCATTGGTCTATGTGTCTATCTTTATGCCAATACCATGCTGTCTTCCAATTCATGAACATGGAACGTTATTCCAATTATGTAGGTCTTTTTTTTTCCTTTTAACAATGCATTGTAGTTTTCTGAATACAAGTGCTTTACATCGTTGGTTAAGTTTATTCCTATATATTTGATTCTTTTCATTGCTATTGTAAATGGAATTTTTTTCCTGACTTCTTCCTCAGATAGGGCATTATGATTGTATAGAAACACCACTGATTTTTGCATATTGATCTTGTATCCTGACACTCTACTGAAATCGTTTATTAGCTCTAGCAGCTTTGTTGTAGATATAATAGGACTTTCTAGATATATGATCATATCACCTGCAAATAGTGAAAGTTTTACTTCTTATATAGTAAGAAGTTCTTATAGAACCTCTAGCACTATATTGAACAACAGTGATGACAGAGGGCATTCTTCTCTTGTCCCTTATCTCAAAGGGAAAGCTTTAAGTCTTTCACCATTGCGTACAATGTCAGCTGTGGGTTTTTCATATATGGCCTTTATCATGTTGAGAAAATTTCCTTCAATTCCTATCTTTTGTAGTGTTTTTATCAAGAAAGGATGCTATATTTTGTCAAATGCCTTTTCTATATCACTTGATAGGATCATATGATTTTTCTTCTTTGATTTATTAATGTGGTGTATTATACTGATTGATTTTCTTGTGTTAAACCACTCTTGCATGCCTGGTGTAAAACTCACTTGATCATAATGAATAATTCTTTTAATGTGTTGTTGGATTGGATTAGCAAGTATTTTGTTGAGGATTTCTGCATCTGTATTCATTAGAGAAATAGGTTTGTAATTTTTTCTTTTTGTAATATCTTTATTTGCCTTTGGTAATAGGGTGATATTGGCTTCATAGAATGAGTTTGGTAGCATTCCTACTTGTTCAATTTTTTGGAAGAGTTTGAGCAAGATTGGTATTAAATCTTTGAATGCTCAGTAGAACTTACCTGTGAAACCATCTGGTCCTCGGTTTTTCATTTTGTGGAGTTGTTTGATGACTGTTTCAATCTCTTTACTTGCGATTAGTTTGTCAAAGTCTTCTATTTCTCTAGGATCAGTGTAGGTTGTTCATACGTTCCTAGGAATTTTTTCATTTCGTCTACGTTGTCTAGTTTTTTGGTGTACGCTTGTTCATGGTATCCTCTTATGATCTCTTTTATTTCTGTGGGGTCAGTAGTAAAGTCCCCATTTTCATTTCTTATTTCATTTATTTGCATCCTCTTTTTTTTTGTCATTCTAGCTAAAGTTTTGTTGATTTTGTTAACTTTCTTGAAGAACCAACTTTTGGTTTTGTTAATTCTCTCTATTGTTTTGTTTTGTTTTGTTTTCATTTTCATTTATTTATGATCTGATCTTTGTTACTTAATTCCTTCTATTTGCTTTGGGATTAGTTTGCTGTCCTTTTTCAAGTTCTTGCAGCTGTGTAGTTAGGGCATTGATTTTGTCTCTTTCTTCTTTTTTAAGGTAAGCATTGAGGACTATAAATTTCCTTCTCAGCACTGCCTTTGCTACATCCCATAGGTTCTGATATGTTGTGTTTTCATTTTCATTTGCCTCAAGATATTTATTGATTTCCCTCGAAATTTCTTCTTTGACCCACTGATTATTTAAGTGTGTGTTGTTTAATCTCCATATACTTGTGAATTTTTTCTTTTTCCACCTCTTGTTGATTTCCACCTATATTTTATTATGATCAGAGAAAGTGCTTTGTACAATTTTAATCTTGTTGAATTTATTGAGATCTGTTTTGTGATCCAACATATTGTCTACCCTGGAGAAAGATCCATGAGAACTTGAAAAGAATGTATATCCTGCTCTTTTGGAGTGCAATGTTCTGTATATGTCTATTATGTTTAGTCCATTTATCATTATTCAAGTTCTCTGTTTCTTTATTGAACCTCCGCCCAGATGTTCTATCCAATGCTGAGAGTGGTGTATTTAAGTCCCCAGCTATTATTGTAGAGATATCTATTTTTCCCTTCGGTTTTACCAGTGTTTGCCTCATGTATTTGGGGCATGCTGGTTAGGTACATATATATTCATGATTGTGACTTTTACTTGTGAATTGTCCTTTATTAATATATAATGTCCTTCCTTATCTCTAATAACAGTATTGCTTCTAAAGTCTATTTCATCAGATATAAGTATAGATACTTAAGCTTTTTTTTTTGGTTACTGCCTGTGTGGAATATCTTTTTCTAACCTTTCACTTTCAGTCTTTTGGTATCTTTAAGTCTAACGTGAGTCTCTTGCAGACAGCATATAGATGGCTCATATTTTCTTATCCATTCTGCCAGTCTGTGTCTTTTTTTTAAAAATAACAAATCAATTTTATTAATACATATTAATAAACATACAATTCATTCAGAGTATACAATCAATGGTATTTGCTGTAATCACATAGTTGTGCATTTATCACTTCAATCATTATTAGGGCATTTTCATTATTTCAATAATATATTATTAAACATGATACAGACAAATAAACAAACCAGAAAATTCCTCACCTCTCAATCCCTCTAGGCTCCCCCCATTGTACATAGCTGCTGTTTCTGGCTATTCTAGCCAAAGTATATAATCAATGGCTTTTAGTAAAATCACAATGTTGTACATTCAGTTCCTCAGGAATTTTAGAACAATTTCATTACCCCAAAAAGAAAGACTCCACACCCCTAAGCACTCCTTCCTCAGACCTACATAGCCAGTAATCTCCTTCCATCTTTATAAATTGATTTATATTTACATTTTATATAAATGGAATCATACAATATATAGTACTCTGTGTCTGGTCATCTTCACTTAGTATAATGCTTGTATTTTTTTGGTCTGATATTAACATTTTGTACTATTGACTTACATTTGTTCAGCTTCAAAGAAAAACGGTTTTATATATGCAATTCTACTCATATTCATATTTCATATAATATATTTATATTTCACATAATATATTTAGTTCATAATAGGGCAATCATACAGTATTTGTCCTTTTGTGTCTGACTTATGTCACTCAACATAATGTCCTCCAAGTTCATTCATGTTGTCATATGTTTCATGACTTCATTTCTTCTTACCACTGCATAATATTCCATTGTATGTATACTCCACAATTTGTTTATCCATTCATCAGTTGATGGACATCTGGGTTGTTTCCAACTTTTGGCTATCATGAATAATGCTGCTATGAACATCAGTGTGCAGATATCTGTACATGTCACTGCTCTCAGTTCTTCTGGGTATATACCTAACAATGGTGTTGCTGGGTCCTATGGCAAGTCTATATTCAACTTCCTTAGGAACTGCCGAACAGTCCTCTAGTCTATGTCTTTTGACTGGACAGTTTAATCTATTAACATTCAATGTTATTATTGAAAGGCAGTTCTTATTTCACCCATTTTGACCTTTGGGTTTTATCTGTCATATTTTATTTTCCCTACTCTTTCAACACTTTTTTACTTTTACTAGTATAGTCTTCATTTCTAGACTCTCCCCCAAGACATTCTTTCCTGTCTTTTCTTTTCAGGCTGTAGCACTCTCTTTAGCATATCCTGCAAAGCTGATCTCTTTGTTATAAACTCTCTCAGTTTTTTTTTATCTGTGAGTATTCTAAAAGCACCCTCATTTTTGAAAGACATTCTTGTCATATTTAAGATTCTTGGCTGGCAGTTTTTCTCTTGTAATATCTTTAATGTGCTATACCACTGCCTTATTGCCTCTATGGTTTCTGATGAGAAAGCAGCACTTAATCTTATTGGATATTCCTTATATGCTTTGCTTCAATTTTTCTTGCTGCTTTCAGAATTCTCTTTTTATCTTTGGCATTTGACATTTTGTTTAGTATTTGTCTCAGAGTTTGTCTATTCAGATTAATTCAGACCAGAGTATGTTGTGCTTCTTGGACACAGATATCTATGTACTTCAGTAGGCCTGGGAAATTTTCTACCATTATTTCTTTAAATATTCTTTCTGTCCCTTTCCCTTTCTCTTCTTCTGGGATGCCCATGTTATATATGTTTGTACATTTCTTGCTGTAATTTTGTTCCTTGAGACCCTGTACATTTTTTCCCCCATTCTTTTCTTCATCTGTTCTTTTGTATGTTCACTTTTAGAGGCCATGTCTTCAAACTCACTCATTTTTTCTTCTTCCTCCTCAAATCTGCCATTATATGCCTCCAGTGTACTTCTAATTTCATTTATTGTGCCTTTCATTCCCATAAGATCTGCTATTTTTCTATGTATGCTTTCAAACTCCTCTTTGTGCTCACCCAGAGTCTTTTTTAATATTTTTAATCTCTTTAGCCATCTCATTGAATTTATTAAGGAGATTTGTTTGAACATCTATTATTAGTTGCCTCAACTCCTTTTATGTCATCTGGAGACTTATCTTGTTCCTTTAACTGGGCCATATCTTCCTGTTTCTTGGTATGGATTGTAATTTTTTGTTGGTGTCTTGGCATCTGGCTTACTAGATGTATTTATTCTGGGTGCAGTTTTTATCTTTAGTTTAAGGTTTTCTTGCCTTTTCTCCCTTGCTGGTTGTGTAGTAGGAGCCAAGGATATAGTTGGTGCTGTAAGCTGTGGTGGCTGAAGCTGCCTGTGTTGCCCCAGGAACAGACAAAGGTTCTCTGACCTTTCTCATCTGCCAGGGGTAGGGACAGAGCCACAGCTATGTGTAATAATCCAAGTCATGCATGCCAAAACTGTTTGCAGTTGCCTGGAAAGCCTGATGAAGTTTCACTCGCCTTCCTCCCCTGCCTAGGGTGGGGATGGCATTGCAAGTGTGGGCAGCAATCTATGCCATGTGGGTCCCAAAATGACCACAGTTGTCCTGGTAGACTGACATAGCACCAACCCCCTCACCTCACTGCTGGAGGTGGGGATGGACCCTCTGGAGTGCCCAAAAATCTAATTCATTTGGACCAAATACACCTGTAGTTGCCCTGAGAGGCTGAAGGAGTACTGTCCCTTCTGCCTTTTAGGGGGTGGGAATGGAACCACTGATGCCCAAGAGTTCAGTCCATGTAGGCTGAAAGTGCCTGCCATTGCCTGGAAAGGCTGTGGAAACACCAGCCCCCTCCTATCCTATTGGGGGTTGGGGTGGATCCATAGGTACCCACCATTCCAGGCCATGCAGGCTGAAAGTGCCTGCCATTGTCCAAAAAGGCTGAGGAAACCTAGTTCCCCTCCTATCCTATTTGGGGGTAGGCATGGAGCTACAGGTGTCTGATTATTCACTATGTGTGGGTCAGAATCACCTGCAGTTACCCTGAGAGGCTGGGGAAACACAGTCCCTTTCTTGTACTATTGGGTTTGGGGGGTGGAGCCACTGAAGCCCATCAGTGAAGTTTGTGCAGGCCAAAATCACCTGCAGTTGCTTTGAGAGGCTGAGGAAGCAACAGCCCCTTCTTATCCAGTGGGGGTGGAGGGATGGAGATAGAATCAAAGGTGCTCAACAAACCAGTTCATGTGGGTTGAAAGCACTTGCAGTTGCCCAGAGATGCCAAGGAAACAGAGCTCCTCTCCTATCCTATTGGGGTGTAGGGATGGAGACCCAGGTGTCCGACTATTCAGTCTGTGCTGGTTGAAAGCACCTGCAGTTACCCAGAGAGGCTGGTGCAGGTCCCCCCAGCTTCCTCCCTGCTGGAGGCAGGGCTGTAGCCTAGGCTAGGACTGCAGTCAGGTCTTAGTGGAAAGAAGCCAGTCCCTAACTTCACTGTGATTTTCAGGTAGCCCTGCTTCCCCTCATACCATTTGGACAGGTTCAAACTTTAACTCTTCTTAGGGTTATACTTTAACCAGCTGAGTTTACTAATCAGTAGCTGAAGTCAGTGTCCAAAAGTCTCTTCCTCTCCCATTTATGGGAACTGGAGCTTCCAACTCCAGCCACAAAATAGCTCCTGAGGTGGCTTGTGCTGCCAGAGTAAGATGGTCACTGGTTTCTGAAGCAAGGTCTGCAGTTTCCCAGAGAGGCTGGTGTAGCTTCCTCCTTGCTAGAGGTTGGGCTGGGATTTAGGCCGGAGCTGCAATTCGATCTGGGTAAAAGAAGCTGGTCCCTAACTTCACTGTGATTTTCAGTCAGCCCAGCTTCCCTTCATGCCAGGGGCGGAGTTAAAATGGCAGCTACTGGCCTCTTTCTGACTTGGACATTTTTAAACTTTATCTGTTCTAAGGATTATACTTTAGCCACCCGAATTACTAATCAGTAGCTAAAGTCGGTGTTCATCTCTTCCTCTCCGTTTTTGGGAAATGGAGCTTCCAATTCCCGCCATGGAATTGCTCCCAAGGCAGCTTGCACCGTGGGCACCGGCCTCTGCAGTGTGGAGTGCTCTACCCATGAATCTTCTCTACAGATGGGCAGGCTCCTCCTTCCACGCTTTCATGGATGTTGCAGGATCCTCTTTGGGTCTCCTGGGGCCCAAACAAGTGCTTTAGATAGCTCTCGGTGATTGCTAACTGCCCTGTAGGATGAGCTGACTTTTGGAGCTCCTTACTCTGCCTCCAACTTGCCCCTCCCAATCCTAACTATGTTTGATAAGTTTAAATCTTGGCAGAAACTGCTGGCGACTGTAGAGAATGCAACTGCATTTTAGAGAACACATTACCACTTGTTCTTGTGATTGTTCCAAATAAATATTATATGCTGAAAATATTTATAACTGAGAACTTGTGTTGTTAAGGAAAATAGATTGGTTGATGCTAGATTACTAATGGAATAGTCTTATTTCAGGGATTGAAATTTGCTTAAAAAATGTTTTTGGACGATTCTTAATAAATTATGGAAAAAACAGAATATGAACTGTGAAAATTTTAAATATATTTTATTATTGAGTACTATTCTTTGTGTTTATTTGACATTTTAAATTCCTGCAATGGCATAAGTGGGGGCCAGCAAACTTTTTCTCTAAAGGGCTAGAGAGTTCAACGGTCCCCAGGATTACCCTCAGGTCCAATGATTCCCTAGAATGACTCACACCAATTCAGCAAAGCTGCTATATGCATAGTTACAACTTATTGCAGTGCAAGGATACAGATTAAAAATTTTAAAAAGCCAAAGGGACATAGGGAGGAGTCCAAGACAGACCAGACATAAGATTCCAGTTGTCCTGACTCAGTGTAGTTGTTTGGAAAACAATTAATTCTCCTGCAATGATGTGAGATAAAACATTTAGTATTTTCAACCAGGGAAGTTCACTTGAGCCTTGGTGTCCAGGGTTTCATTAGGAGTCAGTCATTAGGCATGCAGCACCTATGTAGCTGACTTAGTTACTCAATCTCTAGCCCTTCCAGATGTCACACTGATAATAAGTGGCCCAAGGCCCCCATCATTTATCACATTGTTAGTCTTACTACCTGGTGTGGCCCAAGGCCCCAAGTATAGAAAGACACTCTTATCAGGCCATGTTTTCCAAGGGCTTAGAGTGTATCTCCCAGGAGCTGATTAAGGACCAGACTTTTCTTTGGAATATGCAAGGTTTGTAACTCCAGATCTACTGAGTCAACCCTTTTCCCGTAAAGAGCCAGCTAGTAGTTATTTCAGGCTTGCGGGCTATAGGTTTCAGTCAGGAGGACTCAACCCTGCCATTTTAGTGAAAAGCAGCTGTAAAAAAACATGTAAATGAATGAGCATGGTGGTGTTCCAATAACATTTTATTTACAAAAGCAAGCCATAGTTTGCCAGCCTCTGTCCTATAGTATATAACACAGGACTTGATGCTAGGAGTTTTGCAATTGAATTCTATCACTTGGATTTTCTTGCTTTATCTTCATTTCTTTGCATGGAGACTAAAGGTACAATGTTGAAAGGAACTGTATCCAACATGATGAAGAATGGGAAGCTTTGAAAAAAAACTATTAACACCCCTAATAAATTCCTGTTATATAAATTCAAAATAACAATCACTCTCATACTTATAAAAATAAATTTATGATTTCATCTTTAGAAAATATGAAATTAATCTGAAATGAGGTGATAAGGGGAATTATAACGTTACAAGGTGAACAGTCAGATTATTTCTAGTAAAAGGATATAGTAGGGTTTTCAATTAATTTGGTAATACTGATAATTATGTTGCATGGTCTGTTAATTCTTTGAGGAATCTTTGATTTTGTTTTAGGAGTTAATCATAAGGTTTTGGACTAGTGTAAAGCTTAGAATTTCAAAAACTATACATTTTTTCCTTACCATTTAATTTAGGGTTTTAAGATGATAAACGACCAGAGACATACACATTACCTTGTTTCATTTTCTAAATAGAACTAAGAAATCATAGTCTTAAGTTACTCATTTGTTTCTCCAGGCCAGAGGAAAAATTTTAACTTTTATTCAATATTTTTCTGGACTGTATTGTCTTTGCCAGTATATGACATCAAGGATCTTGTCATGTGGTAAATGCCATTTTAACAAGAAACATAAAAATAGACTTTATTTAAAAATCCAGAAATGGTAACAAAGCAACACTGTAGTAAACTTAAAGTGACTAAAACTTGATCTATCAACTTAGACACTCTGAATATAGAATTAAGGATGATGATGCTTACAACATGGATAACATCTCTCCTTGGTAACATTGAGGCCAGGCTACTCTACGAATAATTTTGAGACTTAAAGGAACATGCTCATAATATATAGTATTTATGTAATATACTGTTCGAAATACCTTCACCTGTACTATCTGCTTTTGTCCTCAGAAGAATCCTGTGTTGTTGTAAGGCAAGTACTTTTGAATCTTATTCTAAATATGAGAATCTGTGTCTAATAGAAACAACTTGGAACCCTGGCCTTGGGGTAGATGGCAAGAGTTGGAATTCTAGCTGCTCTCTTCAGTAGGTCTAAGATTCTGGGTACATTGTGTTCCTCTCTGAGCCTCTGTTTTCGCATCTGTAACCGATTATATTATTCTCACAGGTTTACATAAGGATATAAATCAGATGTCATAACTGAAAGTATCTGATGCACAAGAAAAACTCACATGTTAATATAACTGAGACTTAATGTGTATTTACTATGTACTAAGCACCATGCTGAAGTACCTTGATGATTTTTCTCATCAAATCTTTATGACAATCTAATGAGGCATGCTCTAGAGTTATTCTCATTTTACAGATTAAGAAATGGAAGCATAGCCCAATTTGGAACTGAGCTAAGTCAAGCAGCTATTGGTGATGGAGCTACTAGCTGAGCATTTAATTCTCCCTGCCTGACTCCCAAGGCCATGCTCCTAAACACTATCCTAGAGCAAATCAGCAGCCTAGACATGTGTCATGACCACCGTTTTTTTTGTTTTATTCTATATTTTCTCCCTAAACAGAAAAGTTTCCATAAATTCTAAAATCTGGATTATATTGAATATTTTGAGCATTCTTGCAGGGACTTAATCAGTTTACCCCCTTCTCCACCCCTCCTTATTTAATGCCTTACACAGAGCACTCTTTAATCCTTCCCATTATCTACTTTCTCTAGGGGCAGTTTGTGAGCTCTGCTCTTTTAATGCCTCCCAATTTCTTTCTTTCTGAGAAGTTTTTTTTTGTTTTTTTTGTTTTTTTTTTTTGTTTGTTTTAGGATAATTGACTTATAAAACCACAAAATAGGAAAGGTCCTTATCAGTCATCTTGTTTGGTGGTCTTTAAGCTTTTTGACCTTATAGCTCTACCAAAATATTTTGAATTTGCATTTATATTTATTTGTACATTCACTACTGTCAATCCATATATTAAATATTAGTAAAACTTAATTTCTTTTAAACTAATTTACATAAAATATTTTCTCCCTGTATATAAATTGATTGTGTTGTGCAATTCTGGAGAGGCGCACCTTCTGTTGTGGTGCTTGCTAATCTGGTATAATCCTAGAAAGTAGGACTCTTGATTTCTAATCCAGTCTTCTTGCTTTTGTTTTGCGATTCTGCATAAAACAGTGAATTTTTTTTAAGTCTCAAACTGCGCTGTATGACAGAAATGTTTCAGCAACATATGAATTTTTGTTTGTAGAATAAGCCTTATGCTTGTTTTGACAGAAATATAAAAAATCAGGTGATACATTATTTCTTATTTGTTATAACCAACTTGTCATAATGCTGTGGTTAGGTTTTGAAGTAATTGTTCAAGGATAAATCTTGTTTTGACAATCTTAGTAACTTCTATATTTTAGGATAGTCTTGACTATCTCATGACAGCTTTGAAATAGTGAGAGAGGAAATAGTGGTCTTGAGAATTTTTTAACTATTGCTTCATAAGAAAGCATGAAGGCTAAACTAACTTTTTAATTATATTTGTATGAAAATACTAATCATTAAAAGTAGACTAGATGCCTTCTTCAACTATTTAGAAAATTAACATAAATATTGCAGAGAAGTACTACTTAACTGAAATGATCTTCTTCAAAGATGCAAATTCTATAGTTTTTCTAAATTAGTTCAATGTTTCCCAGACATTTTTACAACCAAGTATCCTTTAGTTAGCTTGTCTAGAATTATTGAGAATAAATTTCTGTTTTTGTGTGTGTGTTTGGTTAGGCTTGCACTAATTAACTAAACAACATCTAATATTACTTTTGAGGACCACCCCCTACCATTCAGAGTATAGGAGATAAATGATACATTGTTGGTAACTTTAATCCTAGTATATAGTTGATCTTATTTTATAGTTTGGAATGACCTCTATATAGGAGATCTTCCAAGTCCATAGATTATCAATCCTTGGTCTCTAATGCGTGGTCTTAATTTTGACAGAATATTATGATTTTTACTGAGATCTGTGGGGGTTGAAAGATGTTTGCAAAAGTGAGGTAGGGCAAACCAGTGGTGCTTAATGGCCTGATGCAAAACAGTGATTTATATCTTCTCAGTCTAATTAGGGATGGATTTGAGATACAAACATAGAGAGGATAATAGTCTAGGATAGACTGGTAATATTTCCTTCCAAATGAATCTTTTATACCCTGCACCAATTAGAGGTTGACATTCCTGTGGTTGTGACCCCCCTGTGAATAGGATCTTTTCAAGATATTATTTTTAGTTAAGGTGTGGCCCAATTGAATGAGGTTGGGCCTTAATTCCATTATGAGAGGCTTTATGAAGAAAAAGCAACCTAGAGGAGAAGAAGCTGGAAGTCAACAGAATCCGGAAGAGAAAGGAGAAGATGCCACCATATACATTGCCATGTGATTGAAAAGCCAAGGACCCAGGCATCGCCAGCAGCCAGCCCCAGAATGCCACAGTGTTTGGGGATGAAGCACCACCTTGCTGATGCCTGATCTTGGTCTTCTCCTAGCCTCAAAACCGTAAGCCAATAAATTTACATTGTTTAAACCAACCCACTGCATGCTATTTGTTTTAGCATCTGGGAAACTAAGACACTCACATTTCAGCAGACTCAAATGGCTGCCAGATTACAAAGAACATTTTTCTGCCTTCATTGCAGCCAGGATTGACCAAATCTGGCAAATGGATGTAAGTATGTGGAAGCTTCTGGGAATCTTCCTTAAAATACGATGACCTGCACTTGCTCCATTTTTTTCCTTTACTCCTCTTCTTTTCTGCTGCCTGAAATACAGATGTGATCCCTGGCACTCTAATTTCCCTTCTGAACCATAAAGATGAGGATCAGACCTTACAGAAGTAGCAAATTGCTAGAAGGTATCTTGGTCCCTGAAGATTTCATGGACTAGAGCAGCCAGCTTGCTTTCGCCAAAGTTGTTTTAGGTCTTTGTTACTTTCTGGTGAATCCCATCCAAACTGATATATACATTAAAGTTATTAATACATAAGTATCCAGATCCTTACATAAGGAGTTCTAAAGTTCCCAGGTTAGTCCTTACTCAGTAGAATTAGTGTATTCTTCATGAAATAATCTTATACATATGCATAGTTTACTCAAACTTTATAGAAAATTGTTTGAAATTTCCCTTCTATAAACATATGACCAGAATATTTTAGAACCATGGCTTTCCTTTAACCTAGTTCTCATGCTCTTTTCTGTAGTCCCAAACAGTGTTTTTATGTCTCTTGGATCCTTCTTTACAATCTGCAAATTTTAATTAATGCTTGAGTTACTTGAATTGACTTGCAAAATTTTTAAACTGCTTGGATGAAAATAGTCATTTGACAGAGATGACTTAGTAGTTTTATAAACTGGTAATTGGAAATCAATGTGCTCTAAGCTTTGGGAAGAAAACATAACAAACAGGCCACTCCACAGGGACAAAAGATTATATGTTAATACTATAAAAAGATCAGTACTGCACTAATTAAATTAAACCTGAGAGAGATTCCCAGCACCACATCTGAATTACAATGTTCCTTCAGCGAATATAGGGTGAGCTAGTGACAGCTGTATTGCCATGAGTCACTTACCATGCATAGTGAATATATATATATATAGTGTGTATATAAATATAGTGTGTGTAAATCTATCTATCTATATATATAGATATATATACATAAAGTGTGGACTCAACTGTGACTTTTCTGTTTTAAAAAGCAAATATAAGTGAAATGAAATAAAAAAAAAATTATGAAAAAGAACACTAGCCTTTAAATAATACTAAGATCCCTTAAGATGTTTAAAATATTAATACATTATGTATTTGTATTTTAGATCAAGGGTCATGTCTAAGAATCACTCTATTGCTTGAGCTTCCATAGGTGTTGTATTTACCTATATTCTAATACTTCAGAAATTTTATTATAGTTAGTTGTTTTTGTCTGTCTCTCCTGGTTGAGTATAAGTGTTCTTTGAAGCAAGTGTTGCATTAAAAAAAAGTGTAATACTAGGAACATTATGGATGATCAGAGTAGAATATTGAAAAAATGGATGTATGAATGAATGAATGAACAAATGAAGTCAGAGAATGTGCTCTATTTATCTTAAGCCCTATGAAATGTGGGAGTGAATTTTTGTCTGTTGTGTTCTCTGATATATCCCAAGGGTGCATAAAAGTACCTGCACCCTTAATTGAGTGCCCAATTAATTATGTGTATGTATGTATATAATAAATATTTATCAAGTTAAGTCATCTGGATCTTTGTTTCAGTTCATTTGATCTTCTTAACAGTTCTATGAACTAGATAATATTATTTATCCCCTTATTTTTATATAAGATGCAGTCCCACACCTGCCTTTCTGGAAATATTCAATCAGTGGCCTTGTATTAGTTTTCTAGGATGGCAAATAGAATTCATCTCATTAACCAGTTCTGGCTGATTGGAGGTGGTTGTCTAGATCTTTGTCCTGAGGAAGATTCTGAGACCTGTCAAGAAACGGTCCCTGTGGTGGTTCGAAGCTGTATGTACTCCAGAAAAACATGTTCTTAAAGTTAATCCATTTTTGTGGGTGTAAATCTATTAAAAGTAGGGCCTTTTATGAGGCTACTTCAGTTAAGGTGTGCCCCACCTCATTCAGGATGGGTCTTAATCCTATGACTGGAGTTCTTGATAAATGGAATAAAAACAGAGAGAGAGAGAGAGAGAGAGAGAGAGAGAGAGAGAGAGAGAGAGA
>JAKSZT010046586.1:13585318-13625394 GCA_026826555.1 Tolypeutes matacus
AGAGAGAGAGAGAGAGAGAGAGAGAGAGAGAGAGAGAGAGAGAGAGAAAGCCATGGAAGCAGGAAACTGAAATCAACGAAACCTGGAGGAGAAGGGAGAGACCAGCAGATACTGCCAAGTGCCTTGCAATGTGGCAGAAGTGCCAAGGATCACCAGCACCTGGTCCTCGGGAGGAAAGCATCACCTTGATGATTGCTTGATTTAGACATTTTCTTGGCCTCAAACTGTAAACTAATAAATTCCTGTTGTTCAAACCAAGCTGCTTCATGGTATTTTCTTTAAGCAGCCTAGGAAACTAAAATAGACCTTTTTTTTTTTAGATTTTCATGTCTGGCATGTCTTTGTAGGGGATGAGAAGGGCATCCCATACTTCACAGACATGTATTTGAGGAATATATCATTTAGTTTATTTTCATATAGTAAAAAACTACTAAATACCAACATCTGACTGATGGTGGTATATAATTTTTGAGTTTCTCTTGTTGAGTCCTAAGTAAAATAGAATTAAACATCAACTCCTGTCTCAACCTGAACATTTACACATAATTTGATCTTGGGTAAGTTATTCATAAATCTTAAAAAATAAATTTCTTCCACTAAAAAATGAAGTTAATAATAATCCCTACTTCATAGGATTTTTGTGAGGATTAAATTGAAAAATATGTAAAGCACTTTACACTGTGCTTAGCTAATAGTAATCTCTCAACTGTTAGCTATAATTTTTTTTCATGTCAATGCTTTGAGTATTTAAAGCCAATAAAGACTTTTACTATTAAACAGGTCCCTGTTTGTTTATTTTTTTATTTCCCTGAGGTTGATAATGTCCACAGAAGCAAGCAATTTCATGTGTAGAATTGCAGGAAAGTGATGCTTGACTTTTTAAAAACTGTATTTGAAAATGCCTGTGAGAGATGAGCCTTCATTTCGAGTGTTTTGGAGAAGTGAAATCAGAGATAAGAAATTGCAAAGTTTATATCTGGTAAATTTAAGAAGCTAATGAGTTTTTAAAAATATTTTAAAAATTAAAACCAGTCCCAGACCCAGGATGTGGTATTTGTGTGCTTGGCTATGTGGCAAGCAGCTGAGTACTGAGATGGGTAATCTACTATTCCTTGTAGTCAGTTTAAAGAGGGTAGGTACAGAGATATCCCTTGGCATGCAACTGAGAAATTGACATTCTAAATTGAAATACATGAATGAATCTTCTTGAGTGGGTACAAAATAATCTGATCCAATGTAAATTAGCCTTAGTGTTTGATTTCCTTGCATTCTTAAGTAGATCACAAATATATGTATACTGTTAAAGAAAAATTTCTACTTCCAAACATTTTTTATGAGATCTGATATTATATATTGCAGAAAATTGTTGATTAGATAAATGTGTTTCCCCTAATAGGTAATATTCATAGGAAAAATGCTTAAACATATTTTGGCATTTACTTAATGAAGTGTTATGAAGCCATGAAAATGATTATTCACACTATGTATCACCATGAAAAATGGCTTTATTAAAATGTTAAATTATAAAACAGAGCAAAGCAATGGATATAAAATTTGAGCATAGCTACATAATATATTTATGTGCATAGACTAACACTAGAAGTAATAAAAAAAATATTAACACACAATGTTAAGTTTGAGGTATATGTAATACAATTTTTCTCCTAAACTAAAAATACTCTATGTCAGTGAACCTGTTGCTTGGTAATTTTTATCCCACTTAAAACTTATAAAGGAAATGACTGTGCTGTGTGATCCAAAACCTTTCTGTTCCAAGTCTATGCTATATAAAGAATACAAATCTTAAAGCTTTTTTTCTAGTCTAACAGAGTATGCACTTTTTAAAAGCAGTTTTATTGAGATCATTTACATACCACACAATCCATCCAACACGTACAGTAAATAGCTCTCAATATAATCACAGGGTTGTACATTCATCACCACAATCAATTTTAGAACATTTTTATTACTCCAAAAAGAAAAACCCCATAACTTTTATGGCTTTAAGAAGAAAACAATGGAAACTGAGGTCTGGAATGAAGACATCTCCTTGGGCCAAGAGAAGGACCTCACCCACGTATATGGAAAGGGTGAGTTTCCTCTAGCATTTGAAGAGGGTGGATGTTCCAGCACTATGTTCAGGGAGACTTTTGCCACCCAGAAAGGGTGGAGCACATTCCCCAAGGGTTGGGGAGAATGAGGTCTACACTCCATAGGTCTGAGAGGGGTGGACCTGCCCTCCACAGATTAGGGAAGGCTAGGTCGTCAACTCATTGCTCTGAGATGTTTGGGCCTGTAGGCCAGGGATTAGGGAGAATGTTGCTGTCACTTCACTGTACAAAGGGGGCTGAGACTGTACCCCAGAGATCAGTGAAGGAGTGGCCATCACCCCAATGTTCTTGGAGGGTGAGGTATGGAGCTTGGTCACAACCCAGATTCTTGATGAGGGTGGAACCAAGAAAATGATCATTGGGCAAGCCTGTGGAAAGGGTGGGTCCCCATAAGGTCCCACGGTGAAGAAACCAACATCTTCAGAATGACTTTCAGAATCTGAAATCTAATGACGTATGCCCTGCAGCTTAACAGAAATGTAGGGGGCCTGTGATTCATATTTCCTTCCCAAATTCTCCTTATGATAATGTAAATGTTTATCCTTTGTCTGTGTCTTTGTGTATTGGAAGCAGATAAATTGTTTTGTAAGTTTCAGAGGTCTACAGCCAGACGGGACTTTGCCCCAAGACAAACTGTATTTCTATAAACTGATTGTGATGTGATTTTGTACTTAGTATTGTTACTGATTTAAGGTATTTTTTTTTTTTTAATGTTGTAATGTCTTTTTGGAATTCAAAGCGTGGAGTGTGACAGTTTGAGATTAGTTTTGAATTCCAAAAAGAGAGATTATGTTTGTAAACTGGTCTGTTACTCTCCGCGTACCCTTTGATTGTATTAGATTCAGCTGAGATGTCTTTGAATGAATTATGTTAAGACTAGGGCTTTTATTCGACCATGTCAGTAGGGTGTAATTCAAGGTTGAGTCCCCACCCCCTTGGTGGGCTATATAAATGGACACTCACACAGAAGAAGAAGAGAGAACTTTTGATCCTGGAGACCTGGGGAGAGATGAACCATTCACCTGAGAGTTTGCAGCTGAAGAGAACTGAGCCTTAAGAGGAAGGAGGGAGAGACCAGGCAGATATCACCCGCCATCTTGCTTCAACACGTGGCAACAGACGTTGGTGAGGAAGTAACCTTGAGTTGGATTCTTTGGGGACTTGTAACTGTAAGCTTTTACCCCACATAAATACTCTCTATAAATCTCAACAAATTTCTGGTACTTTGCATCAGCATCCCTTTGCCTGACTAATACAATTATTATGACTTAGAACAACATATATTTGAAAATCAAAGTGTCATTCATAATAAGAAATATATAAATAAATAATAAATAAATAAATAAATAAATAAATAAATAAATAAATACATGTATTGCTTCTTAGAGGAAAGATTTAAAGCCACTTTTCTATAATATCTTCTATATTCAAACTCCTTTACTGTCAATTCAATTTTAAATGGTTTATATATATATATATATATATATTTTTTTAAATAACCAAACAAGTTAGTGATGAAGTAGTTAAATTTCAAATATCCCAAATTAGGCAGGCAGCAATTTTTCCATATTCTAGGATGAGAAAACATATTGATTCATCCCTAGAAGGATGTGATCTCATTGTTACATATAAATCAATGGTGGAGGTTAAAATGGAGAACAGACTCTTTGTTTCCAATTCTTTGTTCATCTATATTCGTATTATTGAATCATCACTGGCATTTATGTTTGCATAAATATTGAATGATTTCCACATGAAAATATTTTAATATTTTAAACTGACTTCAGGAGTTTATCTCTTAAAGGAAATCTGTAATAAATTTATTTAAAGTAATCCTTTACAATATAAGCAAAAATTCCCTAAATTAGTTATTTTGTAAAGGGGGCAGATGTATGGAAAGAACATGAAGTTCAGGGTCAGAAGACTTTGAATTCAAATTCTGTTCCATAACTTACAGTTGTTTCACCTAAGATAAATTAACTAACATTTTTGCCATCTAGGTTCTTCATATATTAAAATAACGATAATCACTACCTTAAGTGGTGCTTATGAGAATTAAATTAAATAATGTTTATAAGATGCTTGACATATATAAGGAATCAACTATAAAATTTCCTTTTTACTTTTCCCTAATTTTCAACTTTAATATATTTTTATTACATCATTTAACAAGAAGATTGTGGATTAAGCAGATTACCAAGTTGCAAGAGAAAGAGAAAGAGTAATACAGAAGAAAAAAAAAAAACAGGAAAAAATGAGATAAAATCCTTTTTCTTTCCTTAACTCTTTTCTTCATTACCAGTCTAATTATTTCAGTGACTCATGAGACCAGGCTTTTAAACGGGCAAGATCTTTCAACATTTTGAGGTCTGAAAACTCTTATTCTGTTTGTGGAAAGTATGTATGTGTGTGGACTCATGCATATGTTTTAAGTTTTTAATACGTTATTTTTTCAATATATTTTATTTAGTACCTACCATGTGCATTGCATTAAACACTCAAGCACAAAGATGTAACTGTGTCATCCCTGATTTTAAGGGACTCACAGTCTAGTGCAGTGGTTCTTAACCAGGTGTCTACAGACCCCCAAAGGGTCCGTGGAAAGATTCAGGGATTCCATGAGCTTGAATTGAAAAAAATCTCAACTTATTATCTTTATTTTCTCTGACCTCTAACTGAAATCTAGCATTTCCTTCACTTATGAATCTGTGCAATAACTAAATTACAATTGTATTCATTTCACCTGACTGGCAAAGGGGTCCATAGAACAAAAAAGGTTAAGAACCCCTGACCTAGTGTCTTGCAAAAAGTCATCTGCAGTGGCAAATGGAGGGCTGGGGTTGCTCACCTGGGCTTTGTAGTTTGTGTCTTTCTTCATGTGTTTAGGTTATGATGTCTAGTCTCTGAAACAAATATTCTGGTATATTCAAATATTTTTACCTCAAATCAAACTAAATGGCAATATTACTATGTAGAAGATTAGAATATAAAGACCATTGTGATAGTAATAGGTATGTTCATAATATGCCTAAGCATAAACTTTGGATACTAAAGAGCCAGACAATGGAAAATGTTTATGAAGAAATCTGAATTTGTATGGTAATAAACAATTATTCTTATTTATTCAATTTAATTGAAAGCCAACTCTTTCCCCTGAAATTTTAGAGAGTTTACCTGTCTAATCAAATAATTGTTTGTTCTAGCTAACATTATTATGATTTTATTCTAGAACTTGAATGAGTTGGACTTTGGATTTCACTTTAATCCACTGAAAATGCACAATGCAATTCTGTCATTTGTATTTTGCAAATTATGATTGCTGGGGAAGTCATGGACACAATCAGTGTCCATCTCCCAGCCCTTGCCTAACACTCTCCTTTTCCATTTTAGCTTGTTTTCATGTAGATGTTCAGTATGCTTCCATTTTTGCTTGTTTGTGTGCAGATGTTCGGTATGTTTCCATTTTGCAAGACACCTCATGCCACCTGCAGGATATGTTAAATCTCAACCAGCCCCAGCTGCTTGCTAGGTCACAAGGTTGCTTGATGAATACCTTTTGTTCATTGGTAGGTTCCCCTTCCCTTGGGTGGATGAAAATCCATACTTGTGCAACATTACTGTCCCTCATCTCTGATGTGAAGTGGAGCCTATGGAGCTGCCAAATCTGACCAGAGCATTTGTCCTCCTCAAGGGACAGGCCGTGATGAGATCTCTTCCCCTGCTCTTTTGGACCTTTTGTGATATGTAAATAATAAATAGTCATTTGCTGAAAGTCTCTATTGTGCCTGAGCCTGTGTTCCTACAATGTACTGTGTAGCAACTCACTGTACAAAAAGAGTGCTTTTCCTTTCCTTTCCCTTTCCCTTTCCCTTTCCCTTTCCCTTTCCCTTTTCCTTTCCTTTCCTTTCCATTCAACATTTTTACTAATTTTTTACTACTGCTTTAAGAAAACAGATTTAGGATCATAAAGTATACCCAATTTAGTTCAGATTTTTCTATCTCAGTTTTAAACCCAGCACTGAATGCTAGTTCCTCCAAGAGAATGTAAGTGTGACAGTTTGAAGCTCTTCTGTGAATCCCAGAAAAGGTCATGTTCTTGGAGTTAATCCATTCTTGTGGGCATGAAACCCTTGGATTGGATTGAATTCAGTTGGGGGCCTTTGATTGTAGTACTTCAGTGAGTCATGACCCAGGGTGGGTCTCGGCTCTCTTGCTGGAGTCCTATATAAATGGGAGAAACATGAAGAGACACCCAGAGAAAGAGAGCTGCCATTTTTACCCTACCATGTGAGAGAGGACTCCAGCATTGCCTACAGCTGCAGAAAGACAGGGAACCCTGGGAGGCTGAGAGAGAGGCCAGCGGCTGAAATCAGTGGAGCAGCCTGAAGCTGAAGAGACAAGGCCCAGAGAGTCTAGCTATACTCCTGATTGTCCACAGTTGAGCTCAGGGAGAAAGTGGGCTTGGAGGGGAGGGCAGAAATTGGCCACTATTGTGCCTTGTTGTGTGGCATGAGTCCAGGATCACCATCAGCCAACCTTTGGTGAGACAATATCTCTGATGATGTCCTGATTTGGACATTCTCATAACATTAGAGCTGTAAAATTTTACCCTAATAAATTCCCACCATAAAAAACAACACATTTCTGGTATTCTGCATTGGCAGCCTTTAGCAAATCAAGACAGTAAGAATACATATAGCAAATGGCATTTTTACTATACATATATTTATATTTGTAGGGGCCCTAAATAGTCATGTATATTTATTTCTATTACCTATGGTTATTATATTTATAACTCAAAAATTTTTCAAGGAAACTTACAAACCAATATTAACTGGAAGCTCAGAAGAATTTAAATTTTTTTTTGAGCATGATTTGAGTTTAAACATTAGGAATGCATTTATAAATGTGGCATAGTTAGATAGAAGTACCCTATAATCTTTCGAGGTGGTTTTAGAAAATTAAAATTTCAATTTAAAATGTGTATACTTTCTCATTTGTGCAGTCCCAGTGGCTTAAAAAACAGGCAGTTTCTTTCACTGTGGGTCAATCCAGGTCTAAAGATAGAATAATGATGAATAATAGTCTTTGAAGTAGCTGTTAATGAGGAATCCTTAGAACCATTACACTTGGTAAGTGGCTTAACACTACAGACAACTTCCAAAATTCCTTTGAGAAGAGAGACAAGAAAAGGAACAATATAGAACTGTTTTTTTCTTCTTGACCCCCATATTTGACTGTGAACTTTCATGGGAATATTGGTGAATATGTTTGACATGAGCACTTTGCAATTATATTAAAAATGATTCTCACAGCTTCATGCAAATTCCTTCTTGGAAACATAGATCTGTAAATTCTCTTGACTCACTCATGCTTGGTCGTTTCTGGCATCCCTGAAAGCTGCCACTTCATGTAAGGGTAAAATTAAGAGGTACCTTGACCAGTGTGGTAATCCCACTCCAATTTTCACTTCACACCCTGTATTTTCTTTTCAGTGTTGGGCCCAGTCCAGGAAGGGAGCCCTGGTTGGTCAGTTCTGAGAGTTCCTATAGCTAGATGGCTTAACCTTCTTGCACTTTTACAGTGGCCTTCTAAAATTTACCTAACAATGGATGGGTAAAAATCTCTGGAATTTCAGGTTTAATTCTCAAACTGGCCAGCAGCATTTTCCAGCAAATACCTGTTAGCTGGTTTCATCTTCATCTAGTATCTCTCTTATTTCTCCCTGACTAATGCCAGTACCATGGAGACCCTTTGGACATTGGTGTTTATCCTTGCCTTCTTGAATGTTGGGGTGTGTGAGCTAGCTTGTCACCTGGTTATTGTAAATGTTGTTTGTGAGTTTTTAATTTGCACTTCATTACTCTTTTTATGATGGGATTTGGAGACTGAAAAGCTATGTCACCACTATGTCCATCTTCCTAGAATCTCTTCTTTTTCTCTCCTTTGGAAAGAGAATTAAAATATAATGGTATCACAAATACCCCAAGTCTCATAACTTTCTTTTCCTTAATCTAAAACCACTATCCTAAGGTTGGTGTATACCATTTTCATTCTTTTTATGTATTTTTAGAAACTTTCTCTCTCTATATATGTGCATGGAATAGACTTTGGGTATACCTAAAGCCTATAACTGATTGGTATGCTATACCTGTGAATTGACTTTTCAATCTCCTCCTACAGTAGCCTCCAAAAATAAACTGGGATTATTGTATTTTTACCTCTTAGGCAGGCAAGACATAGCCAGGTTTCCCAGAACAGTCATATGGAGTCAAAATGTTATATGGGAACACTCATGGGAATCAGTAAGAGATATCTTAAATACCTATACTCATCCCACTCAGGGTTATTGGCAACAGAGTAATTTCACAGTGACTCAGAGGATAAGACAGCTGCCCGTCAAGTGGGAAGAGTGCAGCTGAGCCTCCTGTTTCGTACAGCAATTTTCAAGATGTAAATTCTTATATCTTTTACTACTTTAAAGGGACTTATGTTATTTGCCTGTGTTTGTTGGTACATTTCTGTCAATCACCATTACCTCTGTGACAAACAATATATCTATTTGTAAAATATATAGCATTATTTTGTATTTTTAATATTTACATAAATGGAAGCACACTGTATATTTACTTTTGCAACTTGCTTTTTTGCCTCAACATTTTACTCTTAAAATGTACTTATTTTGATATAGATCTAAATCATTCCTTTTACCTGTTAGAATTCCATTAAAAAACTACAATTTGTATCCCATTTTCCTACTAATCAATGCTTCAATATACATCTGTATGTATGTCATCTGATGAACATGCCCAAGAATTTCTCCCAAGGCATAGATCTAGAAATTTAGGATATGAACACATCCAAATGCAGTTATCACCAAATTGCTTTCCATAGTGGTTTTTATCACTTCATACTCCATTCAGTAAGAATTTTTGCTTACTCACATTTCCAAATTTGATAATGATATAATTAGGGTTTCTTTTTTATTTTCATTTGCAATTGCTGCTAATATAAAAAAATGCGATTTATTTTTTTATACTGATCTTGAATCCTGAATCTTGTTAAACATATTATTTGTCCAGTAGTTGCTTTGTAGATGATTTAGGATTTTCTACATAAACAAATCTGTCACCTGCAAAGAGTGATAGTTTTATTTTTTTATTTCTAGTGTTTATATCTTTGATTCTCTATTCCTGTCTTAATTCACTGGGTAGGATCTGTGATGAGATGTTGAATAGAAGTGGTGAGAATGAGTAACCTTGCCTTTTAAGGGGAAAATGTTCAAAATTTCACCATTAAGTATGATGTTAACTGTACGTGTCCTTTATCAGATGCAGAAGAGAACTTGTATTCCTCCTTTGCTAGGAGTTTTGTATATTTCTTTGTTTGGTTCTTATAAAGGGTGTTGAATTTTGTTGAATGCTTTTCATGTATATATGGAAATGAACATTTTTTTTCCCGCTAGATTCTGTTAATATGCTGAATTTCAACAAAAATCTTCAGATGTTTGCTTGAATTCCAGGGATGTGCCCTAATAAGTCATGAAACATTGTGCTTTTTACAAATTGTGTAATTTGGCTTGCTGATATTTTGTTGAGGATTTTTGTGGCTATATTCATGGGAATAACAGTCTTTAATTTTCCTTTTTGTAATATCTTGGCCAGGTTGTGGTATTATGTTAAGATGGCTTCATAAATGGGTTGGGAAATGTTCCCCTTTCCTTTATTTCCTAAAAAAAAGCTTGCATAATGTTGCTGTATTTCCTGCTTAAATGTTTGATAGAATTCACCAGAGAAACCATATGAGCCTGGAGATTTTATGTGGGAAAGCTTTTGATAACAAATTCCATTGCTTTAATAGATAAGGGGCTGCTCAGAATTTCTGTTTCATCTTCTTTCAATTTTTGTAAATAGTACTTTTCAAGAAATTTGTCCATTTTATCTAAGTTGTCAAATTTGTGGACATAAAGTTGCTCATAAGATTCAAAAGTTCTCTTTGGAGATCTGCTTCTGTTAATGGCTGAAAATTATTTTCTTATCAGAAGAGTTCATAAAATTATCATTTAGTAGAGTTAATTAACCCCTTTCTATGACAATTTCTACTCTTTATAATTTGAATCTGAAGAGATTTCACCATTTCACTGCTACCATATCTCCGTTGAAATACAGCAAAAGCCTCTTGCTTCAACTCTTACATCATCATTCCATTCTCCATATAATAATGGAAATAAATTTTTAAAAATATTAATCAGAGCATATCACTCCCTTGCTTAAAACCATCCAATGGCATTAAAATCAGTCAGGGCCCTTAGCTCAAACAGCAGAAATGAATTCTTATTAATTTTGGTAGCTAGTTTAGAAACTGAATTAAACCCACCACTCTGGAAATCATGCCCTTGTACATTGCCCTATCAAATCACACAGGGCTAAACTGTATAATCAACAGGAGATGCTGAAATGATGGGATGTGATTTCCAAGGCTAGGTCATAGAAGACTTCACAACTTTCATCTTGTTCTTCTTGAATCACTTGTTCTGGAGGAAGCCAACTCCCATATCCTGAGGACTCTCAAGCAGCCCAAGGAGACGTCTACATGCTAAAGAACTGAGGTCTCCTGCGTACAGCCAGTGAGAAACTTATACTCCCTGATAACTGTGAGTGAGGCATCTTGGAAGCAGATGCTCTAGCCTTAGTCAAGCTTTCAAATGAGTAGATGTTCAGCTGAAATCATGACTGCAACCTTACAAGAAAGTCTTAGCCAGAACCACTTAGCTAAGCTGCTCACAAATTCCTGTCCCACACAACTGTATGAAATCATACATGTTTATTGTGGTTTAAAAATAGCAAATTTGGAGATAATTTGTTATATAATAATAGAAAACTAATATACTAACATAGGCAGAAATTAATTTATTGGAGATATATTGGTAACTCAAAGAATTTCTGGGAGCATTTGTAGAACCAGGTTCAGGACTACACAGCCAGGAGCCACATCACAGTCACACTGGAGAACTGATCCACTGAGGACATCATCATGGCCTTTGCTGACAATGAGTAACATAGTTGTCCCAGGAGACTGGAAACTACCATCAACATTGCTCCTCCAGATGCCCTAGGACCTCAGTATTCCTACATTCACTGTCACAAGCTAAGAGAAGTTCTTGTGTTTCCTATGACTCTTTCATAACATCAGTGGAGCTGGAAAAGCTACGATTTGGCATTTTCAGTTTTTAGAGTGCAAAGTGCAGGGTTTTTTTCCCCACCAAGGTTCATAAGGTGGGAAAAGTCTTTATTCATATAAAAAGTGATCAGTTATTGGGCAACCTGAAAGCGCATGTTTGGTAATGTCTCCTCATTTCAATTAGAATAAAAAACAAACTCCTTACTATGATTTGTAAGGTTTACACAACTGAGCTGTGTTCTCCTTCCCTAAATTCATATTCCACCAATCTCCTCCATATTCACTGTGCTCTAGCCATGTTGGAAAGGATTCCTGTCCCTCAAACACATCAAGCTGGTTCTACTCCCTATATCTCTGTATTTCCTACTCCCTCTGCATATATAATATTTTTTTCCTAACATCTTTATTTGGCTGGATTCTTTTCCTTCTTTATTCTTTAGATTCCATGTCACCTTCTCAGAGATGTATTTCCTGAACATCATAGCCAAGTTGTGAACCACTATCATCCTCTCTCTCATTATCCTATTTTATTTATTTCATTTTCTGACATAATTGTGCTACTTATTAGATAAATCATTTATTGTCTTACTGTTGGTTTCCCATTCTTGGATGCCAGCTCCTTGAGAGTAGAGATGTTCTCTCCCCCTTGTCCACTGTTGTATTCCCATTGTCTAGAATAGGGTCAGGAACCTAATATGTCTTCAATAAATATCAGGTAATAAATGGATGAATAAATGAATGAATAAAAGTAACTGTATCTCCTCTAGCCATGATCTTTTAATACAGATAGATAATGAAACAGATAAAATTAATATAACTATGTAATTTCTTCTTTGTAAAGAAGTCCCTCTGATATAAAAAAATAGGCACTTTAAAATAGACTCATTTGTTTCATAGACATACTTACTCTTAAAAGAAAATGCTGTTTCCTTTTCCTGTTTTCCTTTCGTTTTTCCAAATATGACCTAAGATTTTTTTTCAACCATGTGTCATGGGTGCAATTGACTACACATAAACACCTAAGCCAATCAGAGGATTGCATTCCCCTGATTAAAGTGACTTCTCAGGGGTTGACAGGGGGCATGGTTTTGTTCAACCAAAATGAAGCCCAGGATTTTGTGTGGTGGTTGCAGGAAGATAACATATTGCCCCGCCTCCATGTATTATGGACAAAGAAGCATACACTCTGGTGGCAGTGAGTAGCTAATCTGAGACTACAAGGATGTCCAGGTTTAGACAGTATTCACGTAATGGAACAGAGTGGAGAGTCAGATGAAACTGGGAGCTTATTAACATTATCAGGCAACTACATCTTTAATTTTCAGATATCTGATCCACTAAAATCTTGTCTCCTGATAGAATTGAAGGTAATTTACTGATACAGAATCAAACAAGGATTACATTTCATGCTTGTTACAATGCCTTATGAGGATTAGTTTTTGAGCATAGTATATATTTAAACAAAAGGGAACAGGATTTCATGTTTACTGGTGGTTCCTTGCCTTTCTCCTCCTGTGTTAGAAAGAAACCTTCATAATTTAACAGGGACAAATGAGAAATAATCTGAAGAGGAATAGATTATTTTTATAGTAAGTATCAGATTGGCATTTTGCTATGAACATGGTGACAATTTAAATGAATAAAGATGATTTTATGCTCAAAGTAAAAACACAAGGAGGGTTTTATTAGTAGAATGAGTTATATTCTTTATCACCAAACTCAATTTATGGGTCAAACATCCAATGTTGGAGGGCATAATTGTTGGTAGTAGTTCAAAAAATGATGATACTCAGTGTGCCAAACAACAAAATTCAATTTAACTTTTCAAAATCAATGCATATACGTAGACATAGGTGCAATTTCATCAAAATTTCTTAATTGTAGTACTAAGGGAATAGATTTTTTTTAATGTAATGCAAAAAAGAAGCATTTTGTGTATCTATCACTGAGAATTGTCACTATATACTTTAATTATTTATGATCATTCCCTATATACATGCATATAAAATATACATGCACTCAGTATATAATATTTCTCTATAACAGCAGATTTACCTGGAAATAAACTATTTTCTAAATAATTACTCTCCTTATATAAATATACATAAATCGAATTTTGGATAGAACCTATATTAATGATGAGGCACTGACTTCCAAACACAGGAATGATATCAAGGTAACTGTAAGGAAAATTGTTTGACATTTGAGAAGATTTTTTTGCAATCAAGTTAGACTGAAAATATAATGTAGAAAATTAAGAATTAAATTTGTAACCAGTAAATCAATCTATACTGGTAGACAAGACAGAAAGGTTATAATCATAAGAAGAATAAAGATAATATTTTTGAAAGAAGTATCTGTTAAATGAATGTTAAAAGTAGAGAAATTATGGGAGATATTTTATTTTTAAGAAAGAGAACTGTATATTGGTAAATAGTGAGTAAGTCTACCAAAAGGGGTTTGTAAAAGCCATGTTTTCTCCATACAAGTTGTACTAACAGTGATTGAGAGTACCTGTGTCCCTGCATACTCACTTATAGATTTTGTAAGATGTCAGGAGTAGGTCAAATATTACTTCTCTTTTTCCATACCCTGTATAACTTTTTTTAAAGATTTTTATTTATTTATTCATTTATCCCCCCCTGCTGCTTGTGCTCGCCGGACCAGCCAACCACGCCATGCGGGCAGGCCCGCCCCCCCCAGGAGGCCCTGGGAACCGAACCCGGGGCCCCCCACATGGTAAACGGGAGCCCCATTGATTGAGCCACAGCCGCTTCCCCCTGTATAACTTTTTATAAATACATTACTGACAAGGGAAGGATAAATAAATAATTTCCTCCATTGTCACTATTTTTGGCTTGTCAAACTCTTCTCTTCATGAAGGAAAAAAATCTTGGGAAAAGAGTATTTCTCTATTTAATAAAATATGATTGCCTATATTTATATTTATACCTAATTGATTTCATCTACATTCATATCCTTTTATAAATATTAAACATGTTTAGGGTCTTAGGTTTATTTTGATTGGTGTCAGTGTACATGTTTCATTGGAAGGAGGCTGAAGAAATAGATCTTTGTCCTGGTGTCTGTTAAATATGTTAAGATCATAGAAATATTCAAGATATTTTTTTTCAGAGGAGCAAATGGTTCAAACATCAATCCTTGTTCTGTAAGTGAAGACTCAAAAATCCATCTTCTCTGCTTGTTCTATCAATTATGAGATATATCAAGCTGTCTTTGTAGTTTCTTCCCGCCCACCCCCGACTTGCTATCTGTGTCCATTCACTGGGTGACCTTCTGTGTCTGTTTCTTGTCTTCTCTTCTCATTTTTCTTCTCCAGGCTTCAATCCTAGGGACCTCCGATGTGGGAGAGAGGCACCCTATCACTTGCGCCACCTCAATTCCTAGTTTCTGGTGCAGCTCGCCTTGACTCTCCCCTCTGTCTCTCTTTTGTTGAGTGATCATTCTGCTGCCTGGCTCGCCACACAGGCCTCACTCGCCTGCTTGCCTTTTTACCAGGAAGTCCCGGGGATCGAACCCGGGTACTCCCATATGGTAGGCAGATGCTCAATCACTTGAGCCACATCGGCTTTCCTGTAGTTTCTTAATTTATTTATGTTTCTTGTAGTTTTGTCAGTTATTGCATTGTATGTCTTGGGACCATGTTGTTCAGTAAGTAGAATTTTAAAGTTATTATTATGGTGAATTGAATCTTTTTATCTCAAATAAGTTTTGTTGCTTTAAAATCTATTTTTCAAATTAATAATTTTGGCTAGTCTTCATATGCTATGTCTTAGTATAAATCTTTCTGTAACTGTATGCTATAAATGTATTAACAAAACATTTTTATACAGTCTGACAATCTTTGCCTTTTTACTGGAATATCAATTGCATTTACATTTAATGCAATCACTAGTATATTTGGAATTAAATTTACCATCTCATCATATGCTTTTCTGACCCTCTTCCCACAATCTCTATTGTTTACTTTGGATATTACAGTCTCTTAGCTTTAAAATCCTCTGGTGTGTTTCAGGTTCTTGTCCTCTGTGTCATCTAAATTCCAGGGGATGCATACAGAGCCTCCTGAGTGGTCCTTTAGAAGTCTCCCTCATTTCAGTTAATATAGGATTCTCTCCCTGTCCCCCTGAGGTAGTACTGATTTATTGTTTTAGTGTCCTCATTGCTAAAGCAAATACCATGCAATGGGTTGGCTTAACAATGGGAGTTTATTGGCTCATGGTTTTGAGGCTAGGAGAAGTCCAAACCAAAGTATCATCAAGGCAAGGCTTTCTTCCCAAAGACTGGCATTCTGAGGCTGGCAGCTGGTGATCCTTGGTCCTTGGCTCCTTGTCACATGGTAATGCACCATTGACTTTCAGCTTCTGGCTGCTCCCTCTGTGTCTTTTATTTTGTTTTTTTTTTTCTGTCTCTCTGACGGCCTTCCCTATAAGGTCTTCAGTAATAGGATTAAGACACATCTTGGGCTATATCTTATTTGAAGTAGCCCCATCAAAATGCCCTGTTTACAATGGTTCATACCCTCAAGAATGGTATTATGTTTAAGAACATATTTTACTAGAGTACGTAGTTCCAAGCCATCACATTCATTGAGAATCTTTACAAGGAAATTCTCTGTGACTCTTCAGTCTGCACTTTGTTTTTTAAGGTGAGGTCACTGACCTTTTAGCATCTGAGAAACATTTTTCAGTCTCTAGAATAGTAGGGCAACTAATTTTTCACTTTAGGATGTATCAGTACTTGGCACCTACTCAAAAATCCTCAGTCTTTGGGACCTCAGCCAAAAATCAAGGTAGAAAGAGTATCATTTTAGCATTAGTTTCTTGATAATTTGCTGGCATACTTAGATTTTTATAGGATTACACTTTTAAACTTTGGGATTTGCACAGATTTTTATATTTCATTTAATATCATTTGACTAGATTAATTTGCAGTGATTTATTTCTATTGGGGCTATATATATTTTGTGAAAAGTATGTCAGAATATAGTAAGTCTGATTCTATTAAAATTGCAAACCTGGATTTCAAGGCCATTTTAAGGATTATGTTAATAGAATAATCTTTAGATTTGTTGAAGTTCAGCTGAAAATTCATAACTGCAATTTGAAAGAGACTGTTTGCAATAAGACTCACTCATAAGTCCTACAATTGAAAAGATTATTTTCCTTACAAATTAACTATTTTTTTTGCCAAAGGCTAAATAAATTGGTCTAATGAGAATTTATAACTTGTAATTGCTGTCCCATTTCTTTTGTAGAAGAATAAGACATATTTTCATACAACATTCAAACCACAAGGCTGCAGAATTTTCATTGGCTTGTGCACGTATGCCCTCTTTCTCTTTCACATTTCCTTACCTGTTGCTTATGTATACGTATACAGATATGAATGTATATATGTATTTGGAAATCGAAGTAAAACTGCTTGTGATTGGGTTTAGAGAGGTCTTTCTCTTACAGGATGCTTTAACTACTTTTATGAGGTTGTAGGTTAATTACTAACTACATTAATATTTAAGTAAAGGTAAATTCATTGAATAATAAACTATAAAATGAAAAGTCTCTCTTAATTTTGTAGTTTTGGATAGCATTCTGGAATTTTATTTGGTTTGGATTAGTTTGCTTTTTTTTTACTTTAGTCTTATTGGCATTTACAAAATCCTTGTGTACTCTGCTGGAATTCAGCAAGCACTGGTTGATTTGGAATTGGGTTGCAGCAGAACAGATCTGACATTATTATTGGACTATCTGAATGAGGGTGCGTTTACCAATGTTGGCTGAATTGCTTTCATCTTCTGTTTTCCTTAGCAGATCAGCTTTGAAAATAGATTTCCCAATATGTGTATGCTGAAGCAGTTTTGCTTTGCCTGCCCAATTTACACTGATCTTAGCCATTCCTTCCATTTCCAGTAATCTTTGTCACTTTTAATGGATGCTCATATTCCCGGGAATGTGGGTACAAAATCCTCTTCAACCTGAAAACTATTAGCTGGACAGATGGGGGGCAAATTGTGAGATAGATATTGGGATTTATAGATTTTTCTCCCTCCAGTATACAGCAGTTTAGCCGGAGAGCAAGAAAAGGCACTTCTCAAATTCATATCTCAAAGTCTGCGGCAGGAAGACGAGAAATGCAGTCACTCTGATCCAAAACTTTGAGCGAGCAACATTCATTATTTTTAATCTCCATTGTATGGATAAGTGGTAAGAGGATTGAGGACATTAAAGCTCTTTTAAAGGTCACACAGAAAGATATTACTCTTTTCACAAGTTTCTTAAATCCATCCTTATACAACATTGGGTCATCTATTGCCAGGAGTTGCCAGAGGGAATGGCAGTAAACATTCTTTTCTGATGTACATTTCCAAGAAGCATCTTAGAGTGCAATTAACATTCAGAAGAACCATAGAATACTTTATTTAAAAAGGAGCTGTAAGATTATCAATTGCCCTAAGTCCTTATTTAATTGATAAGGCAATTGCTGACCCAAAACGGTTAGTGATCTGCTCAAAGTCACACAACCCATTTGCATGGCACTCTGATTCCTAGTTGTGTAGTAAAGAACTTAAACTTATCCAAAAAGAGATCTGGCCTTTGCCCTTGTCTCCTGGAAAGTGATCTTTAGGAAAAGTGTCTCTGCTTACTTAGGGGCCTTGGTCACTGGACAGCCTAACAATGGATTTATGATGAAGGCTTTGGGACAAACAGTATCTGCTCCATCTCAAAAGGGTCTAGATACTAAAAGTATCAGTTCTACCTTGAGAGGGATTGGAGATTAAAGGTCAGCCCTCTGGGCAATCAACCATGGAGCCCCAATAAAAACCTTGGCTGATTTTTAATCTATATCTTTTCCATGAAATAAACTATAACCATGAGTATGATAGCTTTCAGTGAGTTCTGAATCCTTCTAGTAAATTACGAAACCTGAGGTTGGTTTTGGGACACCCCCACCCCCACTTGCAGTTGGTGTCAGAAGTAAAGGTTGTCTTGTAGACTGTATTCCCTCTATAGTATACACTAGGGCTTTGACACTTTTTTGTTTCGATTTTTTTCCTTATGCCCTGTGCTAATTCTCAGCAATGAACATGGGACACAATAGAAAGAGCTTAAGGTCTGTGCCCAAACTTGTCCTGTGTTGAATTTCAGCTCTTGTGTTTACTGCTTGTGACTTCTTGACTGACTGAGTTTTTTTTAATAAATCTTAGGCTCAAATTACCAAACTGTAAAATGGGGATAATAAAACTTAAGTAGGATGTTCATTATTATATTAGAGACAATGTCTATATAATGTCCAGGAAATAGTAGTCTCTCAATAAATAGTATATATTTTCATCACATCTCTTTATATTCCATATATTTTTGTATTACACTCAAGCAAGCTCCATTAACAGCAACATGAGTGAGAGGGTATATGTAAGATAGAAAAATTACTAAGGAAATAATCTAACTTTAGAGAGGCTTTATTTTTTGTTGTTTCTTTTTTTTTTTTTCTAATGAACAATATCATAAAGTCATTGTATATTCTAATGAAGCAGGTATCATATGGAGTATAATTAGAGTTTCAGATCCACAAAACAGTTGTAGATGCAGAAGAATTTCAGAGAGGGACCGTTCTTTATCGCACATTGGCATTATGGTCTGGGTGACCATTCAAAATGGGTCCCCAGCAATGTATTTGCACAGATCTAGTCCCATCAGGGAAGAATAGCAGTAAGGAGACCAAGTCTTTTAAAATGGTCCATCATGGAATGAAGGGGATAGGACATATTAAGGTGCAGAGACCACACAAGCCCTAACTGTTCATTCTTAGAAAAACATATACTAGGTCTGTTGATAACAAGATCATTCCATATGGGGAGTTAAGAATCTTGATATAATTATGGTCAAGCAAGAATTTCCCCCAAATCTAGGAAAGGGCTGAGCCTTCAGATATCATCACAATAACTTGGTCTGTGAGATTCTGGGGATTACAGATGCTAATGCTGGAGGGAGAGCAAACTGAGATAGAAATGTATGAATACTCATGGTTTTTGCTGTAGTGCAAAGTGGAATCAATTGGCAGAGATTGGCTTCTCATTTTTATTGTCTCCCCATACTTCTCCAGATAGGAAAAACTTCTCTTTGCTCACAAATTACAGGAAGAACTCCTGGGTAACTTGCTCCAAAAATGCAGAGGATCTAGATCTGCTCTATGTGTGTTGTGTGAGTTTGTGTGTATATGAGTGTGTGTGTGTGTGGGGGGCAAGAGCAGACCAGTGTAGAGTGGGGACTACAACAACAGTGTTATTTCTAAAATATTGTACATTGGCTTCCACCATAGTATTTGGTATCTGGTGTTATTAAATTTAGACTTTGGTTTTATATAAATATATATTTATTTATATGTGGCATATGCATATATGTGCATACATGCATAAAACTATAAATTAACATGAGTAGAATGAAATGAATATTATAATTGTAATAAGCTATAAACTATATAAATATATTTCTACTTTCATGCTTTTCCAAAAAATATGCCTCAGTTAAATTTTTTTTTAAAAGTTAGAAGATTAAGAGAGGCTGTACTCAAGCAAATTAGGAAGACATATCACTTGATTAATTAATTGCAGTAAAATTCACCTCCTTAGATAGCATTGAATTCTTCTCCTGTCAAGTACAGTTACTTAGGAGTCTCATTCACCATTAATATTGGACAATGCACTGTGAAACCTGAAAAAACAATGGAATCATGAATACTTTTTCAGAAATATTGCAACCAGAACTAAAATTACTACAGGCAGTTAAAAAATATGTTCCCAGATAAACAATAAATGCACAGTCATATAAGAAAAAATAATTAAAAGTTAACTAAAATAACACCTAATTTAACAAGAAAAATATCTTGGAGCAGAGGTTGAAGATACTAAAACAGGTGGAACTATCTTGTTTTTATCTTTTAGTTTAGGTTATAATCTTGAAAGCAGAAGCACTGCTTTAAGTGTTTTTGTATTTACTATAGTGCTATCTGTACTCAGTAAATATTTGCTGAAAGAAATCAAAATGAAAAGAAGGAAGGGAGGGTGGAAGGAAGAGAGGAAAAGTGGCAGGAAGGAAGCATTAGGGTAATGAAACAATCCTACCTTCAAAAGATCCTCTGTACCAATACTGAAGAGAGAAAAATCCCAATTTAATATTGAGCACACATTATCAGATTTACATGAATGCAAGATGACATGATTATGACTATGATATCTGGAAAATATTTCCCACAAATTTATACAGTGAAGTAGAAGATAATTAAAATTTCTCTTATTGCCTTCTGAGACAAGAGGGCCTACTTTATGATTGTCTTCTGTATATCTTGAAAAGCTTCTAAATTAATCTCAGAGTTATGTGTTCATAGTTCCAATGGTCAGATAGCCTGGACCTTGCATTAAAATTCAAAAGATCAGGCCTCTCATCTGGCTGGTTATGTTTTCAAGGAGATGCTCTAAGGAGGGGATAGGAGGGAAGCACGTCTTTATTAAACAAAGAAACTTGGTCATCTTATACTTACAAGTTGAAAGCTTGGCTGTATTACCTTTACAGGATAGAAGGGAGTGAGAGGCAGAGGAGGGAGACAGAATGCAAGAAAGGCTCACTGATGAAGAACTTGGATTATGCCCCGTAGAAAACCTGGTGCCATTTCATTACCAGGGAGTTTCCCAGGAACAGGAGGTTTCTATTCTTTCAATCCTGTGAAAAAGGCAAACACAAGTTATGTTATAGGCATTGGGGAAAGTGCACAGTTGCTTTCTGGTTCAAACCTGAGAGAAAGGAATAGCATCTGTGAAAAAGTTGCAGGTGATTTAGTTAATTTCCAGTTGAGATAAATCCTTTTTCCAGGCAGGCAGTGAGGGCTGTAGCATCATGCAGTTTTATCAGCTGGTTTTTCAGCAGAGGGAAATATTTTCTCTCCCCATTGGTCCTCTGCTACTCTACCCAAGATTGAGTCTTTTTATCAAGTAACTGTGGTCTCAATCCTAATCTCACATACGTAATGGTAAAGAAATATATGGCCAGAAATCAGCTAGTGGAACCTTCAGAGGGTGCCTCTGACACATACCATTTACTACACACTTTTGAAAAAAACAGGAAACTTGGGCTGTATTTATCATTCAGTGGTGGATGAGATGGGGTATTGAGATGACTTTGCCCTATATTACAAACATGAGGAAGATGATAGGTTCAAGTTTCCAGCACCATCTCAGATCTGAAGGTAACAGTTGAAGTTATTATTTCATTATTTTTGATTTTACAAAAAAAAAAAAAAAAAAAAAATCCTGTTACCGCATTGACCCAAACGATAAACTTTTAAAACCAGAACATTTTGGTCACCAGTTTCTCCTTTGTGGTAGTTTTTTTTGGAGGTTGTGGGGATACAAGGAATTGTTTACATAAATATCCCAATTATTACTTGTAGAAAAAAGTTTTTTCTCATAAAAAGAATATTTCTCACTTACTATATGTACTCTTTTCCCCAGAAAATCTGTCTTTGTGTTAGATTAGTTCCAAAGGAATGGAAAATATTATAAATATTGTTATATAATAATATAAATATTATTATAATATAAATAATATAAATATATAAAATATTATTAATATTACTTCATATATAATATAAAATTAAGAGTATTCATTTTAATTTGTCAGTTCTGGTATCTTGTTTCATAATTAAAATTTACCTTTGCCACTAATAAACTCATTTTCCATTGTAAGTAAAATATTATTTATGAAATACAAGTCTGTTCTACTTCCAGAAGCCTATTTCCATTGCTATTGAGGATAAGAAATTCTAATATTTTAAATCTGTCATAACCACCTGGTCCTTGAAATTTCTAAGGTTGGTAATGTAATTCAGTAAGGTAGCTATGTTTTATGTACTTCTTACTTTAATTTAACATTTCCCCAAATAATTTTAAAACTAGGTCAATTTTTGAAGAATAAATCCCTAAATTCATGATACAAATGAATCTTCTCAGTCAGTCCTATTTGGCTTCTAATCCTTTACTTGTCCTTTTAGTCAGATGATAAAAACACTTTATTCATCATTTTACTTTTGTGAAGTCAGAGGGTATATATTACTCACTTCTTCCACTTCTAGGGGTTGTTTCTTTGGCAAATGAAACAGCATAAAATGGATGTAAAGCAGAAAATACAAAAATACATGTACCCTTATGAATGGACACCAGACTTAATTGTTCCAAATACAATGATATAATGGAAGTTGGTTAGAACAATGTTACCTTATAGTAAAATGATCAGGGTGGTCACAAAATGACAAAAAACTTCTTGCCAAGCTTGTTCAAATTGCTGATGTGGTGAATATTAAAAACAGAACCTGGTCAACAGTGATATGGCTATAGATTAAATGATAAATGAATAATCTTAAGTGACTGTGGTAATTTGAGGCTTTTATGGACCTCAGAAAATCATGTCCTTAGAGCTAATCTGTTCTTATGGGTGTGAAACTGTTGCGGGTGGGGCCCTTTGATTAATTTATGTCAGTAAGGTATGACCCAGGATGGGTCTTTATCCTCTTGCATGAGTCCTTTATAAATGGGATGGATATGGAGAGAGAGGTAGAGAAAAAAGCTGTTGGAGCTAAGAAAAAGCCACAGGAGCAGAGAGAAAGCCAGAGTAAGCCAGAAGCTGAAGTCAATGAAGCCCAGAAAAGGGAGAGAGCAGCAGCCTCCATCATGTTCCTTGCCATATGAGAGAGGAATCCAGGATTGCTAGAAGCCAGTCTTTGGGGAGAAAGCATTGCCTGATGATGCCTTGCTTTGGACATTTCCCTCAGCCTCAAAACTGTGAGCTTCTAACCTAATAAATCTCCATTGTAAAAGTCAATTCATTTCAGATTAAAGCACTTTGGCAGCCTAGCAGATTGAAACAGTGACCAAGCTGAACTCATGGTGCTGTCCATGGGCTTGTTCTTGTGCCTATGATGGGCCAGAGCTTAAGTGGTTGGGAGTATATGAGAAGACAGAAAATAAAGGACAAAGTTTTCAGTTATGAACCTCAAATTAACAGTCCTTAAAATAAGCGTGTGTTAAATTGAGGCTTTGGGTAATAACTTCTTATGACCAAGTGGAAATATCTAATAGGAAAACAATACATGGATAAATGCTGATAGGGGCAGGAACACCACCCAGTAGTTTGTGAAGGTTCCTTCAGAAGTGGGCTCTGTATGGTCCAGTTTCTCTTAAACAAACATCTGACATTTGCATGTGATGACTAAGCTGGGTTCAGTCAGTACTAAACTCAGTGCCCTTGCTTCCCTTGCCTATGAGGGAATTCTAATGATATATTTCCAATGAAATATTTAGAAAACTGTTTTGCCAGAGTAACAGAAATAATTCAGAATTAGTGGATTGGGCAATTAAAAAAAAAATCAAAACTATCTATTAGCTAAATTAGAAGGGAATCAGAGATTCTGGTTCTACCTATGTTTTCTTAAATAGCTATGCCTGGTTTGAAATTAAAGGGGAAAAAAGCACATATCTGTGAAACAATGATTTTCAGGACTTTGGAAGCAGAGGTATTTTGTCTTAGAGATAAAAGAATCCTTCCCTTAGGATACCATCCTTTTCTCCAGGTGGCCAACAAAGTTTAGATTTTATGTGAGAGTACACTGGTTGGGACAAAATGGCTTCAGTTTATATGGATAATTTTGATATTGGTTCATTTAAGAAAACAGATAAATAAATGAACAAAAAATGCACATAAACATATGGTTTACAGGCTGGGAACATTAGTAGGAAGTATCAAAATTAAAAATGTTTTAAGTCAAATATAAAATAAGCAATGTGAAAAAAGAAAATCTGTTTTGTCATGGTTATGCAATTTTTGTGACTTGCCAAGTAACCATTTTTCTCTAGGACAAGCAACAACAACAATATAAATCAACTGATGCGATAAAAATTCTTATGCTTAATTTATTCCTTTTTATCTATTTAGACCTCCATTAATATACCACTCATCTAAATTTCTTTATTATTTATATCTATGTACACATTCACACACACACACAAACACAAATGAACCCCCACAAAAATATCATATATTGAAAGTAATGTCTGGGTATTAATGCACAAATGCATTTAATCTAAGTTGATGTAACTTCTGTCTATCATTTCCATAGCTATTGTGAATTTAAGAATGTTTTGATGACTAGGAGCCCTGGCTAACTAAGAGAGATTTTCTGAGGAATTGTATTAAAAAAAAGAAAAAAAATCAAAAGCTTCATAATTTTTTCTTAAGATCATTTTTGATCCTTTGATATTCAAATAATTCTCTTTGGAAATGCCTTTCCTCTCATCATTCTTGTTGAACTCCCTTTTCAGTTATTAACTGGTATAACTTCATAAGATCCTCATTTGGGGTGACTTTTGATAAGACTCATGTCATTCTCTAACATTAATTTTATACAATTTTTGGCAAGATTTGCAAGTTTACTTTGGAATTACTTTGCATTTTGTTGTTTGATGTTTAGAATACTTAGCTCTTAATGTAAGAATTCCTGATAAAAGACTTGATGAGATGGGTAATGGTACTCACCAGAGAAATGCTACAGAGGGATTTTAGAATGATCATTAAATTTTACAAATATTCAGTTCATTAGTATATATTTTCAAGTTATGCAGCTGCAGAGATTTATATAATAAAAACACACATCATTGGCAAGCTCAGAAATTAAAAAAATCCTAAAGAACCACTTTAAACCTACAAAACACTTTCTGTAGATACAATAATTAAACAACTGCTGTCCAATAAAAATTTTACAGCAGCTGTCAGGCAAGATTTATTTGATCTGATTTTACTAGTTTTCTTCAGTAGTTATCGTTTTAATTGCTGTATAAAGGACTATAGTTACCACTGCTACCATGGGATCTTTTGAGCTCTTTCTTTAGTTTTAAATTGTGATTATTTAGCAAAACAAAATGCTCATTTCAGCAAGCAAAACAGCTAGTGTTTATTAATTATATAAGAGTTGTTGAAAAACATATACCATGTGAATCATTTTCTTCCATCCAGAAATTATCATGAGCTTTTGAAATAATATTTTACATTATAAAATTAATTATTTGACCACAACAGAATGATTTCAAAAAGATAAGTAAAATATGATGAACCTTAGAAAAACTAGCCAGCAACCCAGGGAAATTATTTTACTTAATAGAAAAAGAATAGTACTTAGAAACAAATAATTTATATATTAGCTATCTTTTAAAATGTGCTTATGGGAAATAAAGGCTGGAGAAATAATGACCCTATCTACAGGTCCTAAAATGTAAAACCACCTCCTTGCTAATTAACTTTTGAAAAATAAAATCAATATGAGTTTTTTTCTTCCTAGTTATTTCTTAATATTTTTTGTTTAAAAACAAAAATTCATTTTTTAAATGTTTCAGTGACACTTTTCCTTGCTTTAATATTTTTTCTTTTTTCTACTTTTGAAATGAACTCTCAATTATAAAATATCAAACTACACTCAAAAGCAGGTGTAGAAAATGCCAGCCATTGGCACAGTATGGAGAAGCCCACTAGTAGGACAGATAACAGCAGCAGGCGGCAAAAGGTGGGAAGTATTTGACACAGTGGTTACAAATGCTCACAGGAAGCTAAAAATATCCAAGGTTGTGCCCTAATGTTAGCACAAGTTAGACTAATCACTACCTTGTGGGGTGGCCTCAGTGTGTTTGGGTTCAGATTCTATACATCAATACAATTTCTTCCAGTTAAGAGTTCTTGGCTTGCACTGATGACGGGGTGGCCAGAGGGCACTGAACCAGTCTATTAGTTTTTCAAAATGCTGTCGTAGACCTGATAGATGTACTGAGAGACTTGAGGATCTACTTTGTAGTGACAGCGTGTTATTGGGGTTTCCAGGCTGGATACGTAACTCGGCCAAAATCCAAATGCCATTAGTGACCTTCAGTGATTGATACAGCAAGTCCTGCCCTTCCAACATTCCTCTTGGCAATAGTATAAACATTGTTGTTTTGCAATTTGTTGAAAACAGTGTCAGCATTTAAATGACATTCCTCAATCTGAAACTGAAGTTCATTTTCATTGGAAATGTCCTTTCCTGTTGCAAAGAAGACTTGATGCTCCATTCTGCCATCTTCTACAAAAAGAACATTGAGTGAGATGAGGCAATTGAAGTACAAAGCATTGATATTGTTTTTCACAGCCACCTGAAGGTTATTCAGAGATTCCATTTTCATGACTAGGCCCAAGGTGTTGAGAGGCAGGGAGACATCAATGCTCTGGTTTGGCTTCAGTGGTGTATGGATGGCCAGAGGAGTGCTGGGGATGACACCAAAGCTATTCTTGTTAAACTGGATGGCAAATTCTGTCATATGCTGCAGCTTTGTTGGTGAAGTTCATTTCCATGTAAATATGCCCTTGGCAGTGAGTGAATGTTTCTGAAATCTCCAAGCCTTTAGCCTTTACTGCTGGCAGCCAGACAGCTTTAGGAGCCACATATACACCAGGGGCCATGGCTCTCCCTGTGGAGAGTCCAAACAAGTCATTCAGACCACTGCTGACTACAGCAGGAGTAGGTGAAGGAGCAAAGGGTGCAGGCACTGATGATGGGATGAAGGACTGTCCCACTGCCGGACTTCCTTCAATGCCCCCACCAAGGTCACTGCCAAGCAGACTAGTCCTCCTCCCAAGAGATCCACTTCTCCCATCTGCATGGATAATACTTGTGACACATTGATAAGGGGGGGGGTCCACGGTCAAGATTCAAAAGGTCCTCCAGAAGGTCAATTTGAGAGGGGATAACTTGAGGCTGTTCCAGGTTGGTTGCAGTGGTGGTGCCAGCAAAGGCTTTCACCTGCATCAATGTTCCCATGGTGAATTGGCAAGTATTTGTGATGGATTCCATGACTTCCTTCCACAAAAGCATTGGGAGGTTTATAGAACACAGAGGCCAAAGAACCGATGAGGCAGGTAGCTCATGCAGAAGAGTTGGCTCAATAACATCTGTCTCCTCAGAGATCAGTGGTTTCTCAGACAAGACTACTTCTTTGGCTGTAACAGTGTCCGTTGAGAGAAGGGTCCAATAGATATAGCCCCAGTCTCAAAGGTCAAGGTTATCAGAATCCTGGGTTGCCAAACTCAAGGCCTGCTGGACCAACTCCTGTGTTTCTTTAGAAACAGTTTCTCGGGAAGCGGCTGTGGCTCAATCAGTAGGGCTCCCGTTTACCACATGGGAGGCCCCAGGTTCGGTTCCCGGGGCCTCCTGGTGAAGGCAAGCCCGCCCGCACGGCGTGGTTAGCTGACCCAGCGAGCACAAGCAGCAAGGGGGGGGATAAATGAATAAATAAATAAAATCTTTAAAAAAAAAAAAAAAAAAAAAGAAACAGTTTCTCTATGGCAGTAGCAGAGTGAGCTGCACCTGGGTGCTTTCATCATGAAAACCCTCCAAGAAGCTCTCTAGTAACTCATCTGCATTGTTAATCCTCTCCGCATATTCCCCCCACAATCAGCTGCTCATGCATCTGTCTCATCCAGTGAGTCTAAATTCTCCCATAGAGTGGCAATGATACTTTTACACTTGTTGGGATATTTGTGGAAGATGTCTTTGATGACAACTATTGTCTGGACCACATAATTTACTTTGGTCTGTATGAGATCAAGCAATATGTTCACACAGTGCTCCGCAGGTTGCTCCACCTTGATGGCACACCATGCCATGGCTCACACAGCTTTGCAAACAAAGTCAACATCCACCTCCATGGCATATTCCTTCAATTCTGCCAGAACCTGGGAAATGTTGGTTTGGGATGCCAAATGAGTCGTGATGTCCAATTTCTCTAGTTTAACATAGATGGGATCATTGTACTTCACAAAGAAGACTTTGATTTCTTGCTTCAAGATTTCAGGCATTTTCTGGACAATTAGATTGATGTTCCTCAGGGCAATATACTGCACTTCTGGCTTCCCAGACAGCAAATGACAAGAGGAGGGACTACTTCAGCCGCATATTGTAGTAGTCAGAGTCATTGGGTAACAACTCTAGAAATTTCATTAAGACTTTTACTGCCGAGGGCACCACTGTTGAGTTGGCATGGGATAGCCAGGGAGTTACCAGCTTATAGCTGCTCTGAGCCTCCCAGTCGTCTTTAGGGTTGTAATTAGACAGACAGTCCAGGAAGAAAATCTGGCCCCATTCAGTGCGTTCATTCAGGGCTGTCAGCAGCTTATTAATGTTCTGTAGGTTTAGATTAAGTTGCTATTTAGGTGAGACTCACTGATTTCAGATAATGCTGCTACAGCATTAGCCACCACTGTTGGATTTGAATCTGCTATAAGATCCTGCAGAGAATCCAAAAATCCCTGATCTTCCATCATTTGGGCATTAATATCATGGAGCTTTGCCATGATGGAACAGCTGCTGTTTTCTGAACATAGGTATCTTCATCCTTCAAGCATTTGTGGAGGGGCTCACAAAGGTATTCTGTAATCATGTCCACTTGGATGCACCCCATGGTTCTGACTGTGAAAGTGTGAATCAAAGGATTGAGATCTTCACAGTTCTTCACAACACTTTTGACAGCCATGATGGCCATGTCTGGCTGGCTCTTGGCATATTTCACAAATAGAGATACACGAGCTTCTTTAGTTCCAGGTTGTCAGTCTGCATACAGCTCACTACATCTGGAAAGGGAGAACTGACATCTTTCTCCACAGTCATAGCAGCAATCACTTTCTTCACAGCTCCCTTCTCTTTTCTTTCTTTTCACTGTTGAGTTCAGCCTTTAATTCAAAGATTTCTCCTTTTTTATTGATGGTAAAGTACTTGGAGTTAGTCATGGTTTTGGACCTTTAATATGTACTGGAGGCAAGGGCGGGGGTGGTGGCAGCAGCCAGAGAGCATGGCCTGGATGGTGTTGTCCAAAAGTTCATTTTAACTATTTGGTTTAAAATTTATGTCAAAAGCGATAAGAAATCAAAACTTATGTGCAACTTATACCCAAAACAAAATGAAATCAAACATCACGAATTAATTACAAAAACTGATTCCAGGTCAATTCATGGAATGCATGCAATATAGAGATTTCTCTCTCTTCCCATTGCCACTAAGATGTCAAACCTATTTAGCTGGCAGGTATTGATTTTAATCTACTGGTTTTATTTTTTCTTACTTTGTTAAGAAATACACCTTATTCTGATCTGGACTCCATTTATAAAACAGCAATTAAAAGGAAATGCAATTAGATGTTGATTTTGATGGTGCAGATCCAGCCACTAAGTCAAAACTAATAGCTGTTGGATTCCTTTATTATCTGCTGTTTAAATTTTTAAATAAAAGTGAGACCTCTAATTAATTGCCTCAATTTTATTTTCACTCTTTAAGTAGCCCCTGTTGAAATGTTACATAATAGAAATACATTTCTCATGGGATTAAATTAAATTAAAAGCTATCCTATGTCAGCTTTAGTCACAGTGACAATGGAATTCTGCTCATGAAACTTTAACACACCTGCCATCATTCTTGATAATGTTCCCTAAAATGTATGAATTTGAAGGATTCCTCCACTGACTTGGGAGCTGTTAAGTTTCCACTCCCCCCTTTTTTTTTTCTTATCTGGTTGCCCTCATCCTCTTCATTTTTTTGTCATCACCTACATGGGAGATACACAAAAGAAGGCTATTTGGGCCACTCTTCTCTCCATTCCTCATTCCTTTTGCAAGTTAGCTAGTGCTTTATATTCCTTCTCTTTTAAGAATAACTGATGTGAATTAGCTGATATGAGATGAAGCAAAATCCTTTAGTTTCTCTTCTCTGATCACTCTCACCCTTTATGCCCAATGTACTAGCTGTTTAAACTTTATTCATATCGGTTTCTCCTCCCCATCTCTAGAACAGATGGTACTGGTGCCATTTTACTCTCTATCCATATCCATCAGAGACAAAAATAATGAATAACAGGACTCTTTTCTTCCTAGACAAAACATGATTTCAGAATACTTCTTAACATACCATAACAACTGATTGAAGTTGGCACGTGGAATGAACACTAGTGGCCAACTCATTTCCTAAGATAACCTAAATATTTTATAGACTGTGCCCACAGTGTAAACCACAAAATGGCTTGTTGTAGGCAACATCATTTATAAGTTATTTGGGATTAGGAATGCCTTTTTGTTTTTGCACAGAAATGGTACATAATTGTGGTTGCAGTCTCAGGATGGTCCAAAAAACCTATTATGAAATAATGAACAGTGCTATTCAAACAATCCTTAGATGTTATTCATGGCATCATTTCTATGGAAAAATATGTTCTAACCTTTAGCTCAGGTCTCCAGAAATAGCTGCCTTTGCGCATTCTTTTCCCTCTTCCTCTCCTAGATTGTTTTGCTTTCTTTGAAGTTCCATTTTCAACAGTCATGCGTTTAGAGGTAAGAGGCAAATAACCGACTAACCATCCTCACCCCTTTGAAGGAGAGCTGTTCCATGGTTGTCTGATTTTCATATGCTATTTCTTTTTCTGGAGTTGTTAAAATAAGTTTTGCATCATCACAGATAAAAGTGGAAGTGTGATAGATATAACTATAATCTGGGGTAAAAATACATCATTTAGTACAAACTTAGTATACATGAAAAACACAAAGAAGTAGTTTCAGGTATTCAAATCTAAATTATGCTCATCAGATATTTATTGTTAGTGGAGTACAGGCAATGTTCAGTGGTCAAATAATATTTGTTGTTTTTAATAGTCTAATCCAGGTTTATGCAGGGACATTTCTGCATGTTAAAAAAGGGCAACAAAGACTGGCAAATGTCCTGAATACCTGCAGTTAAGGAACCCCTCGAGAGCAATATTAGAAAGTTATCACAGGCAAAATTTGCACATGCACCTGCACCTGCACAGCCACCCTAAGCAAACTCCTTTTTTTGCCCTACATGAGCCTTATGCAAACTCCCCTCCTCTTTTTGCATTTATTTGGATCTCCAGTCTTTCACCAACATCTTTGGTGTGGGAGTTGGGGAGGAAACATAAGATAGAACTTCAAATAGATTGGTCCCTTCCTTGGAAAGGCTCAAATTTTCCAGTCAAGTTGCAAAAAGATTGGGCCATTTCCAAAGCTGTTTTCAGATCTGTTAATACTTGAGGCTCTGCCTAAATCTTAATCTGCATTCCTGTGGGTGTGTACCCATTGTAAATAGGATCTCCTGAAGATGTTATTTTTAAGATGTGGCCCAATTGAAGAATGTTGGGTCTTAACCTGGATTACAAGAGTCCTTTATAAGCAAAAGAAATTCGGACATTGAGAAAACCAAAAGAAGGAGACAGAAGCCAGAAGTCAATGGAACCCAGAAGAGAAAGAAGAGGATATCACCATGTAATGTGACGCAGGGATACAAACCAAGGAACCCAAGGACCACTGGCAGCCAACACCAGGATATTTGGGGAGAAAGCATCACCTTGCCTTTGCCTCAATTTTGGATTTTTCCTGGCCTCAAAACCAAGAGCCCCTAAATTCTGTTTTTTCAAGCACATCCATGCTTTGGTATTTGTAATAGCAGCTCAGGAAAATCTAAGACACCATCTACATTCAAAACTGCCCTCAGGTTCCTGAGAGAGTTTCTTTGGCACTTCCAATGAAGGGCTTACATCCTTACAATGTGTTTTCTAAATGATTAGCAGTCAGAATGTACATTCCCCTTAGTTCAAACCTCACACCCACTTGCAGGATGAGGTCTGGTCTTATATGATAATCTGACATCAAAACATTTCCTGAAGTCTGAGTTATTCAGCTTTAAGTACAATCACGTACAAAGCATTGCCAGTGCAGAACAATACATACTTGAGTAGACTATCAGGCTGACAGGACTTTCCTGGTGTCTTTTGTGTCTCTGTTTCTTATTCCCTATCAGTAACTTCTTGATCAAGAATAAACACATACAGCTTCCCGAAAATAAGGAATAATGGATAGAAATAGGGAGGAAAAATGCCATACATGAAATGTTTCCACAAAAGATATGTTTCAGACAGTTGCAATTATATTCACATCCCAGATAATGTCTTTCATTTTCACATTCATTTTTCCCAAGCAAATGATTAACTGTTTCCAAGATACTCAAGCAAAGAGAAGAGTGCTGCTTAAAGCTCTGAAATTGCATGGCTTTGTTCTTTTTTAATCTAAGGCGTCTACCTTCCCCACCGGAAAGAGAAAATTGATATTTATCTACTGTATTTAATTGTGGCTTAATATGGGCTTTAAAATTAATTGTAATTTTCCATAATTACACTTTAGCTTTCTATTCATGACGTGCAAATCATGAACATGGAATATGACTCCAAAGGCTCCCCAGCAAACAGTACTAATATATCATTTCAAGTTTCAATTAGTGTAAAAAAATTATTCCAACTACTCATTTTTTAAAGGCACGTTAGAGTAATACTTTTTTTCTAAACTAGATACTTGCAGTTATTTTTGGCCAAGCCCTATTAAAAAATTTGGACTTTGGGGGTAACCAGAGTTTTGACCAATTTGGAGGTTCCTAATAAGGAGAAATAGGCATTTGTGGAGTAATACAAATTATACTTTGCAAAGTGTTAAGGAAATTACTGTAGAGAACATAATTTTGAGTAGATTTTGCAAGTTAAGAGGACATCTTGATGGCTTCTTATATTCCATTGATTAATGTTGGATGTAAAACAAAGAGTGTTTCACTTCTAAAATTCTGATATTCAAATCTCATTCCCACCCTGACCTTATAAAAAATCTGTCAATAGACTGGATGAATATATGAACTTTTAAAAAATCTCTTACAAATTTAAAAAGGTGAAATGTAAAGCATTCTAAAATGAATCCTTTGCTAGAAGGGGAGGCAGGGATACTATCAATTCATTCTGGAACACATTCTGATTGGGCCGAGTTACTTGCTAATCTGGAAGTCTTCATATAGAAGTTTGTTGGTATTACACTGCCAGATTAAAAATTTAATGTTTTTTTTTTTTTTTTTTTTTTTAAATAAGTACTTTCTAATTAAGACCCTAAAGAAAAGTTGGCACATGGAGTTCATATAAGCATTTAATTAATTTTGGAGGGGAATCTCTGACATAAGAGAAAACAGATTGAAATGACTTGTTATGCCATTCTTTAAGAGGATGGCTCTTGATTAATAATGTTTATCAGACTCAAAATAAATATTAAAAAATGACCCCCCCTGGCATTTATTAGTCTAACTTTTGGTTATGAACCACAATTGTAAGATAAATCACAAGTAATTAGCCTAAAGAAACTTAGTAAACAAAAGTTAAAGGACACTGGTTTTAGAAAGCCAGACTGGATGAATGCCTCTCAAAAGCAGCATTTAGCTAGTGGCCTGAGGTTTAATCACAAAGGTGAGAACTGTAGTCCAGGACAGCTGGGCTTCAATCACTTGGATTCATGGAAATTAAGCTAATTATCATTAAAGTTTCCTGGAAATTTAAATATTATATTGTTTCAAAAGTCTTGAACAAGGTACTGACCAATTGACTTTCAAAAAAGAATTTTCTCAGTTTGGCTGAAACTAAAGCATTTTAAGCAATAGTTTCAGGGAAATAATATCATGTGCAAGCCACAGTACCAAAATCTGTTGAGTTTAATATCTCCTTGAGATCACAGAAAAATAATAATTACTGTATTTAGGAATTGGAAATTGCTACCCAGTAATTTTTTAGCAGTAAAGGAACAATAATTTACCAAGTTTGTGATCACAATTCAGCCACAATGACCTCTTTTTTTAGTATATATTAGTATACAGAAACTTTTCATTATTTTCTTCCTTCCTTACAAACCTGTTATTTTCTGATCAGAGAAGTATTTCATTCTCATTCGTGGTGAATCAAGAAAATACATAAAGGGACAAAGAAGAAAATGAAAATGACTTACAATCTTTTCTCAAGAGAAATAATTAATATTTTGAAATATTAAAAAAAATATTTAGATGAAATTTGAAGGAATAACGATTTGCATTCTAGCACTGCTCATTCCATTATCTGGTGAGAAGATGGGCATTGGAAAAAAAAAAGTTATCCCCATTTAAAATGTAATATGTGCCCCCACCTCCACTCTGCTTCTACTTTAATGCTTCTTATTTCTTGCAGATTTTAACTTCTGACTTACTTTCACTCTCTCCAGGATCAGTCCTGTCAGTATTTGTGGTGGTTAAATACCCCTGTGTTTGATCCTATCAAAACCCCAGGCTTTCATTTTTTGACCCCTTTGTTTCCACTGATCTTGTCCCCCAACCTGCATCAGCCACTCCATCCTGTGGTCACCTTCTAGATCTTGTCAGTGTCCTGCACCACACCTCTGACCACACCTGCTCTCTTTCCAGCTGACACCTCTAGTTCCCCAATTCAAATGTTTCTTTGAGTCTATCAGGACCTTCAAACCAAGGATCTTACTACTTTTTCATTGTCCTTCATATACCCATGTTTTTTAATGCCTAAATTGCTCTTCCTTAAAATTCATAGTCCTTCAATTTAATCACTTCTTCACATACATTCTCAACTTCTTTACCTCTATAACTCATCATAATTAGCAAAACCATAATTCCAGTTAGATCTAACTTTTCTACCAACCCATAGGAGAACGTTTCATAATTGGGTTGACTCGTCTCACTTTCAATTCATGGCCATTCAACTCATATTGGACTTTAATGATGCCAGGACATCCTACTATATTTCCTTAATTCTTTCACTCTTCCAATTCTATAGCTCCTTCTCTGCTTTACAGTGTATCTTTTGTCATAACCTACAAAATCGTGTGGGACAGAGTGTAAACTATAATGTAACCCGTAGTCCATGGCTAGTAGCAGTGCTTCAATATGTGCTCATCAATTGTAATAAATGTACCACACTAATGAAGGATGTAGTTAATGGGGGAAAGTGTAGGAGGGGGAGGGAGTGGGGCATAAGGGAATCCCTTATATTTTTTATGTAACATTTATGTAATATAAAGCTCTTTTAAAAAATAAAATAAAGTGACAACTTTCACCTACACCCTTACACTTAGACAGCAAGTTCATGGAGAAAATCAAAGTAATCCAAAGTAAAATTTCACCAGCTCCATCACCATGTCTGCACATTTGTCTTAATCAGTTTGTTCTTACTTGGCTCTCTCTCCTTTTCCTAGGGAGAAACTCTGGTGTCTACCTCCTCTAATTGTGTCACCTTCCTCTCATCAGCTCAAAGACACTGCTCCATCAATCAGACACCCCCTCCTAGCCTCATTTCATTCCACCTCTCCAAGTACTTTCCCATAAGCAAACACATATGCTCTAACATATCTAATCTTAAAAACAAATGAAAACAAAACAAACGAAAGCATTGTCTTACCACTTTCTTCTCTAGTCACAACTCCATTTACCTTTCTATAAAGTAATAGGAAAAAGTCTTCAAAACGCAAAAACAATGACAAAACTAATGTGCTTTCCAATTTCTAGCCTCTCATTTTTTCTTGAAACCACCTGTTCTCATTTGAACTCAGCTTCTATGTTGTTAAATCCAATAGCCAGCTCTCAGACTTTATCATAACTAACCTATCTATAAAATTTGTTGATCAATCTTTTCTCTGAAATAGTTTCTTTCTTTTGTTTTGTTTTGGCTTCATGGATATCACACCACTTTATTTTTATTCTAACCTCTCCAGCCATTATTTTCCTATCTCATTTTTCTATTTGTCCTCATCTCCCTAGCCTCTTAATGCCAGTGCCCAGTACACAGTCTTTTTACTTCTTTATTTTTTGTATACTCTCACTTGCTGGAGATCTTATCAAGACTCAAGACTTTAATATCCATCTACAAGCTAATTAATCCAAAATTTGTATCTACAGCTTATCTCCCTTCCCAATTCCAGACTCATATATCCAGTTGAACTCCTAAATATTTCCTGTTGGATGGATAAAGGACATCTCAATCTTGACATTTCCAAAACTGAGGTCATAATCTCCTTATCGCACACAAAAAACAAAATGGTACAATCTATTTGTTTTGGGCAAAAAGACATCCTTTAACTTCTTGATGTATAGTATCCCAGTACTTCACATTCCTTCTTTTACTTTATTTTTTTTCATAGCACTTGTCACCCCTTATCATATGTGTTAATAATTTGCCTTACTATTGTCTTTTTCTACTTGCAAAAATATAAGTTTTTTAACTTTTTATTTTGACATAATTTCAAATTTACAGGACAGTTACAAAAATAATATAAATCCTGTACAGAACACTCCAACATCTCCAGATACCCAGATCCATCAATTTTAACATTTTGCCAATTTGCCATATCATTCTTTCTATCTATCTATCTATCTATCTATCTATCTATCTATCTATCTATCTATCTATCTATCGTATGAATACTTGAGTATAGGTTATATACATAATTTTCCTTGAACACTTAATACTGCCATATACATTTCCAAATGACAAGGATATTCACTTATGTATCCACATTAATTGCAGTTATTAAGTTGAAGAAATTTAACATTGATATAGAGTTAACAGCTGATATTCCATTTTTTTTCCAAATGTACCAGTAATGTCTCTTTGAGACTTTTCTCCTCCCATGCTACGTGGGAGGATTATGCATTGCATTTAGTTGACATTGTTTCTTTTGTTGCCCCTCCCTCCCTTCCTTCCTTACTCCCTCCCTCTCTCCCTCCCTTCCTTCCTCTTTTTTCTTTCTTTCAATTGTGGGAACATATATACAACATAAACTTTCCTAACTCAACCACTCTCAAAGCATACCATTCAATGGATTAATCTCATTGACAATCACTACCTTCTACTACTAAAACTCTCCAATCTCCCCAAACAGAAACCCTATACCCACTGTGCTTTCACTACCCATTCTCCCTCTCCCCACCCTTGTCAGCCTATACTCTAATTTCTGTTTGGGTGAGCTTGTATTTTCTCCAATATTTTTTTTATAGTTACCATGGGGCTTAAATTTAACATCCTAAATCTTGTATGCTTTGATACCAACTTAACTTCAGTAGTACACACAAATTATATTCCTATATCTTTACATAGTTTTTGTCACTAATTACTTATTTATACATTATGAGTCCCAAACCACTTATTTACCATTATCTTTTATACATCTGCCTTTTAGATCCTGTAGGGAGTAAAAAAGGGAGTTACAAACCAAATATACAATAGTACTGGAATTTATATTTACTCATGTAATTACCCTTATTGGGGATCTTTATTACTTTATGCAGCTTTGAATTATTGTCTATTTTCCTTTCCTTTCAACCTGAAGAACTCTCTGTAGAATTTCTCATAGGGCCAGTCTGGTGGTTATGAGCTCCCACAGCTTTTGTTTATCCAAGAATGCCTTAATCTCTTCCTGATTTTTGAAAGACAGCTTTCCTGGATATAGAATTCTTGGTTGGCAGTTTTTTGCATTAAGCACTTTCAATATGCAATCCCACTGCCTTCTTGCCCCCATGATTTCTGATGAGAAATCAACACATATTCTTATTGAGGCTCACTTGTATGTGACATGTTGCTTCTTTCTTGTAGCTTTCAGAATTCTCCCTTTACCTTTCACATTTGGCAATTTGATTATAATATTCCATGGCATGAATCCATTTGGGTTTATCCTGTTTGGGGTTTGTTGTGTCTTGGATATGTATATTCATGTCTTTTGTTAAATTTAGGATATTTTCAGTCATTGTTTCTTTGAATATCCTCTCTGCCTCTTTTCTCTTTCTTCTCCTTATGAGACTCCCACAGTGCATATATTGGTAAGCTTGATGGTGTCCCACAAGTTCCTCAGGCTCTGTTGTTCACCTTTCTTTCTTCTTTCTGTTCCTCAGACTAAATGGTTTAAAGTGTCTTATTTTCAAGTTCTCTGATTCTTTCTTCTGCCAGCTCCAATCTGCTGTTGAAGCCCTCTAAGGTATTTATTTCTGTTACTCTGGTCTTAAGCTCTGTTTGGTTCATTTTCATAATTTCCATCTCAATAATACTCTTTGTGTTTTGTGTTCATCTATCATTTTCCTGATTTCCTTTAGTTCTTCATCCATGTTTTCATTTCTCTTTGAGCCTATTTAAGAAAAAATTTAAAAGTATTTGTCTGGTATGTCCCAGGTCTGATCTTCCTCATTGTTGGTTTCTGATGCTTTAATCTTATCCTTTGCCTAGGCCATCACTTCCTTTTTCTTTGTATGTTTTGTAAATTTTTGTGGAAACCTGGACATTCTGATATTTTAATTTGTTATTACTAGTATTTAGACTCAGAAGCATCTATTCCTTAAGCTGTATCCATTGTTATGACAGAGGTTCACGTGAATGGAAGGCTAACAGAAAAAAATAGAGGGGAAAAACACAAAAACTCTTTCCCAGTCCTTGCAGAGAACTGTGCAAGTACTCTTCTTCGGGGCATATCCATACAATGAGTTTAGAGAAAACTCCAGGCCAAAGCATAGGGGCCTCCCTGATCCTTTCTGGTCATGCATGTATCTTGTCTTCTGCATGTGCATGTGGCCCTGGGAATCCCTCCATTTACATGGTTCCAAATGCCCCTTCTTCCCTAGGAAAAAGTTTCATCATGGTTCAGACACTGTACTATGATTCCTCCGGCCAGCAATCCCTAGTCCCTGATAGCAAGACATGATGCCTTTCCCAAAATATTCTGTGGGAGAGACAAGTGAGCCATCTTTGACTTACTTACAATAAGTTCAGTATCACAAGCTAATATTCTCTTGGAATGTTTGGTCTGATGTCTTTGACATGCAGATCAACTTCTGGATGGAGAGCCCCTCAGGCCAACACAAGACAGATTGGATAAGACATACATGCTCCCAGTAGGAAAACAAAGTTCATTATGCAACCTCCTGAACCTGGACCAAGCATACTGGAATCCACAATGAGCCAGTGAGTTATGGGGAGAGGTCAGCCAGGTCACCAAGAGATCTTATTGCTTTTAAGTAGACTTTTTCTTGATTCAGCACTCACCCTGTTACTGCAGTCCTATAAATATTTTTCTGAGCTTTAAGAAAGAAGTTTCTGCAGTTCTTTCTGGCTATTCAAAGCTTTAGTGGGGTGATAGAACCCTGAAGAATCTCACTCTGCCATCTCAATTGGGGCAAGGTATGAAAATGTAAATGTTTTGAGAATGGGCATTTGTTTTATTTTGTTCATTGTTGAAATACCACTACCTAAAATAGTGCCTGTCTCATGACATTCATTAAATATTTGTTGAATGATTATCAGAATTCCTTGTGCAGATACAGTACAATAAGTTCAGTATCACAAGCTAACTTTCTTTGGAATGTTTGGTCTGAGAAATATTCTTTGATGCTCTGAAAACACTCTGAAATCTTCTTTCATCTATCTAAGATATATATCTTCTCTTTTTTAACAAATCAATTTTATTGGTATGTATTAATAAAGCAGAATCCATCCAAAGCGTACATCAATGTTATTTGGTATAATCACTTGTTGTGCATTCATCACTTCAATAATTTTTAGAGCATTTTCATTATTCCAGTAATAATAATAATATAAAAAGCAACCAAACAACAACAACAAAAACCTTATCATCTCTCAATCTCTCTATGCTTCTCCTGTCATACATAGCTGTTATTCTGTTATGACTATGTATAGTCATAACTTGCTAGACCTACTGGGAAGAGAAATCATAAATGTAGGGAGAAATTTTGCCTAAGTTTAAACATTTTACTCAGGAGAAATCATAAATGTAGGGAGAAATTTTG
>JAKSZT010046586.1:13625404-13847745 GCA_026826555.1 Tolypeutes matacus
TATTTTGGGCTCTCTTCTTGTCTTCTTCCTGTGGCTTCTAGTCTTTGATGCATGTAAATATAAGGCTTTTTGATGTATACTACCATTCTGTTAACATTTGTAATATTCCTCCCTAACAAACTACACTTTCTGTATTAGCCAAAGGGGTGCTGATGCAAAATACCAGAAATCTGTTGGCTTTTATAAAGGGCATTTATTTGGGGGTAAAAGCTTACAGTTACAAAGCCCTAAAGAGTCCAACTCAAGGTTGGTTTCTCACCAAAGTCAGTTGTGTGTTGAAGCAAGATGGCAAGTGGTCTCTGCCTGGTCTCTCAGGCCTAAGCTGCTCAGCTGCTCTGTTCTTTTCACCTGCAACTCTCAGGTGAATGGCTCATCTCTTCCCAGGGCTGCAGGGTCAAAGTTTTCTCCTCTTCTATGTCATGACAAAGTTTTCTCCTCTGGCATCTATGGAGCTCTTTCTTGTTTCTCATGTATCTTTCTCTGTGTGTTCTTGAGTGAGTACCCATTTATACCAGCTCACCAAGGGGGTGGGGACTTAACCTGAATTACACCCTACTGATGTGGTTGAATCAAAGCCCTAATCTTAACATAATTTAATCAAAACTGAATCTAATGCAGTCAAATGGTGTCACACGCAGAGCAACAGACTAGTTTACAAACATAATCCTTCTCTTTTTTGGAATTCATAAATAATATCAAACTACTACAATTTCCATCATGGTATTTAACTCACCAAATCATTCCAGATAGTGATAAAGCCATATGTATCTTCCTCATGTCCTTCAAGTTGATGTTGTTTATTACTTAAGAGAGTAAGATGCCCTTCTCGTGTGGACCTACAGCTCTGGTGCAATGGTGAAACAGCACTCTACAGTGGTATTTTGCAGCAGCAGTGAGTTATGGGGGTGAAGGCAATAGCTGATGGACAGCCAAGACTCTTTCCAAGTTAGGAAAGGATGTCTAGGAAGTTTGGCAAGCATTTTTTTCAGACCATGTAACCTGGAGAATTTTTGGATTTTCCAGGAAAAGAATTAGGGTTGGAGGCTGGATCATGTGAGCGATGCTTCCTGCTTTTCTGCAATGTGAGCTCTGGAGTTGGTATTAATTTGAGTTGCAAGATAAATGAGATGTTTATTATTTTGCCTCCCAAACTGGAAAGTCATCCATAGCTTTAAAGTTTGACGTAGCTAATTATTTACCATATCTTCCTTCTTTTTCCAACATTTTATAATATTCAACTGGAAGATGAATTTAATCACCACTTGTGCTTCAAACTTCTTAAATTTTCTACCCAGGAAGAAAAAAAAATCAAGAGAGTCATATTCTAGCTTCAGATTACATGTGTATTGCAGCATGATTTCAGATTTTGAAATATGGTACTCAAAAATTGTCTGTTGGGTGAATGAAGGGCAGAGAATCTCCCAGTTAACTATGTAAATGACTCAAGTCTCTTAGTTTCATAGGGTCAGTTTGGTTCATAATGTTTTATCTCAATCAGTTAAAAATGTAACCTTGGAGATTTCTTGTTCACAATTTGTAAATGCATTATTTAATTGTTCTGAAGAAAATTTTCAAATTAGAAAATTGCTATTATTATTTGAATCTCTCTAATTGTTATTAAGAAAGATATACTAAAAAAAAAAAAAAAAAAAAAAAGATATACTGGTTTGGGTGTGTTGTTTGGTTCAGTGGCTTAAAAATTCTGGGAAATTAATTGCTATCCTGAGATGGTATACAAAATTAAGATCAGGCTTTTTTGGGGGGTTTTGTTTTTAGTTTTTGTTTTTGATTCAATGAGCACCATTAGTCATTGTCACTTAGTTAAGATCCTTTTATGAGATTAGAGCTCTTTGTCTTGCTTGTGTGTAATCTTCTAAGGTACACATTTCTAAAGTCTAATAGAGGTTATAAACTTACTAGAGAATGTGTAGGTTAGTGAATTAGTGAAATGAAGCATGCAATGGTGTAAATTCTTAATTTAATTAGATGATGCTTTTGGAGTGGTTAATTGTTGTTTTGGATGTTCTTTATCTTCTAAGCCAAAGGATAGGCTAAAGAACAATGCAAGAACCTTTCTCTACTGATGTTTTTTAGTTCATTTAGAAAGTGATAGAAGTCTTGGCAGTTGTTCATACAATAGTTATTGGCTTAAAAATAAATCAAAACTTATGTTTGTAATCACCAACCAAATCCAGATAAAACTCTCTAATTTATTAAGCATTTGTAAGAAAAAATAATTGAATAATAATAATTAGCCACTAAAATTGTAGTTTCAGCTTGTCTGTGAGTCTTAGAAGGAAATAAATTAATGGGATAAAAGTCCTGCTCATTATGGGATACGCTGGGAGGAGAAGGACCAGTGAGAAATGAATTCTGCTTTGAAGGAACAGAGTATAAGTGAGACCACAAAGGTCCATCCATGCCTTAGACTTAGGCTGAAGTTGCATCGGTGACTTTCTGAACTCCTCTTCAGGATGCGAGCCTGAGACCCAACTGAGGAAAGAGGAGACTCTCCAAGCTGAGCCATAGATGGCCCAGCAACAGTCATTAACATAGCATATGTATTTTAAACTACATGCGTAATGTTTTATTTTAATTCTTCGTTAGACTCTAGTTTTATTCTTGATTGTCTTCTGATGGAAATGGTGCAGCTAATCCAATTAACATGTGTCATGAATTTCCTTGATTGGAAATAATAGCATTTATCAGTTAGCTGTCCACCTATCCCACTTTCATTTAATGATGTTTTATATTTTCTTGTCGCCAGGGCTGAATAGAAAGGTAGCAATCAAGGGTTTTTCTTAAATTTCAAGGGAGAGGAACCAATAACAACCACTTTTTAGGCACCCAAGTGGCTAAACTTGACACCCATTTTCTTTCAAATTTTGTAGATTCGACTCAATCTGCCCTCAAGGACCTTCCATTCTTTCTTTTAAAAAATCCCCTAACATTCATAATGTAAATTTATGTATGTCTGCACTTATATACACCCGGGCAATAATAGATAAAGATTTGTCACATCTGGCATTACTTAAAAGAGCTTAAAGCAATAGAATGCAAATACATTACCCAGGATTCATTGTAATGAATTTTCTGAAGCACTGCCATTCTCATTAAGTTAGGACAGGCTAAAAGTAATCAATTAAGCTGATTAAATATTGGGGGATAAAGTTTAGTAAAGAAATGCAAAGTCATTTAGAGTCATTTATCTTAGAGAGGAGAAATACATGGAAAGGGGGGTGTACTGCAAGAATTAACAGAGCAGGCTCCAGACTGTTATCCTTAGAAAGACCTGCTTGCCAGGTTGGCCCTTGGCTGGTGTCTGGGAGGTTAGATTTCTGGAGTGTTCCCACTGTTCTCTAATTGGTAAGGATGATTTACTGTGCCTAGTCTGTTTGTACAAACAATGTGGTTTATGCTTAATACCCATTTTTTCTTCTGGAGGTCTGAAATTTTGGAACTTGCTGCAGAGGACACCTATGTGACTAACCCCTGTATTAGTCAGCCAAAGGGGTGCTGATGCAAAATACCAGAAATTTTTTGGCTTTTATAAAGGGTATTTATTTGGGGTAGAAGTTTACAGTTGCCAGGCCATAAAGCAAAAGTTACTTCCCTCACCAAAGTCAGTTGCCACTTGTTGGAGCAAGATGGCTGCCGCCATTCAGCCTTCCTCTTCCTTGTAAGGCTCTGTGGTTCCAGCATCTTCCAATTTCTCCTGTAGACTACCAGGCTCTCTAGGCTTTGTCTCTCCCCACTGGGGCTCGATTCTCAAAGCTCAGGCTTGTGTCTTTCTACAAGGTCAGCAGTAGACTATCAGGTGAATGCCTCATCTCTCTTCCCAGGGCCTCTGCTGTGTCTCTGGAGGCTGTCTCTATTCTTCTGTGTTCTTCTCCTGTGTGTTTACTCCCCAGGCTCCAGCTTAAAATCTCCAACTCTCTTCTCTACCATGTAGTTTTCGCTGTGAGTCCCGACCCACCAAGGGGGCGGGGACTCCACATCCTACTGGCATGGCTCAATCAAAGCCCTAACTATAATTTAATTATGCCCAGGTACAGACAAGTTTACAAACATAATCCAATATCTATTTTTGGAATTCATAAACAATGCCAAATTGCCACAACTCCCAATAAAATTGTTGGGCACTGAGTCTGTGTTGCAGTTGGGCAGTTTGATGTAATTATTAATTCCAAAAATATAATTGGATTATGCTTGTAAACTGGTGTGCTAATGTGGGCATGATTAAGTTATGATTAGGGTGTTGACTGGGCCACATCCATAGGGCATTGAGCCCCACAGCTTGGTGGGTGGGGGAATCGAATATAAAAGGCAAGGCATTGTGGAGACCATGGAAATCCCTGTAATTTTTGTGTAACATTTATGTAATCTAAGCATCTTTTAAAATAATAACATTTATGTAAGCAAATGCACATATATGCATATATATCTATATATCATTTTACAAATATTGGTTTGTATTGTGAAAAATTTTATTTTACCCACAATAAAGAAAATAATAATAATAATAAAAAAGGCAAGGCAAAGGACAAAGTTGCAGCAGTTTTTGAGAAGAAGTTTTGATGTTGGAGTTTTGATGTTGGAGAAAAGGCCCCAGGATAGAGACGAGCCATTCACCTAAGAGTTCACAGCTGGCCTTGTGGAGAGAAGCAAAGCCTAGAGAGCCTCATAATCTACAGCTGACCTTGTAGAGGAAAAAGAGGAGCTAAGCTCGGAGAGAAATGCATTCCCGGGAAGAGAGGAACCCAAAAAGCCTAAACCGTGGCAAATGTCGGTAGCTGTTTTGCTCCAACATGTGGCAATGGACTTTGGTGAGAGAAGAAACTTATGCTTTATGGCCTGGTAACTGTGGACTTCTACCCCAAATAAATACCCTTTATAAAAACCAACCCATTTCTGGTATACCTTATTAGCACCCCTTTGGCTGACTAATACAGTCTGTAATGAACTTCCCTGGTAATAATATTTCATAGGATTTGTCACAATTCAGTGCTAGAGGAATTAAGCCTGTCCTGTGTGACTCTATTGGGAAAGGACTCTTAGAAGCTTACACCTGTTTTTCTCCTGATTTCGTCTCATGAACTTTTTCTTTTTGCTGATCTTGCTTTGTATCCTTTCACTGAAGGATGTCAGAGTTGTAAGTACGATTAAATGCTGAGCCCTGTGAGTTTTAGTGAGTCACTGAACTTAGGGATGGTCTTGTGTCCCTGACACAGGGGGATAATAAATCTGTAAGTATTTTGAAATAGATTCTTTAGGGTTGCAAGAAGGAATCTTCCCCAGGATTCCTTTAAACAAAGATGTTTATTGCAAAACTACATAGGACTATGAAGAACCAAGAAGTGGAACAAAACATTGATTGTCCTTTCTTAGCTATATAGTCACTCTGGAGTCAAGCATTCCTTGAATTGAGCTGTACAATAGGGATTTAGATAATCTGAACAATGGTATGTTGTGGTGACCTTTTTTTCTCTGTGAGAAGACCAGGAGACAGACTCTGATTGGATCAATTTCTCACCATTGTATATGAAGCACCCCTATTGGGCAGAATTTTAGACCAAGCTATATCAGAGACAATCATCATGCTTCATGTCCAGCCTAGACTTCTTTGTCCTTGCTTGCATTAGGCACCAGCTTCTGATTTAATCATTTGTGGCTGATGTATCATAGTTGGTATGAGTCACATGTTATAAGAATCACAGAATTAGGAAAAATGAGCCCCTTGAGGTCATGTTTCCCTGAAGGGGGCTTTAGTTGTGGCATATACTTAGACCTTACTAAGGCCTCACCAGAACAGACAGGAAGAGGTGTAATATAAGAGTGTGTAGTTGTGATTTATGTTTTATACTAAAGCCAGACAGGAGAAATAGCTTTAATTGAAAATGAATTAAGGAGGGGGCACCTTTTAGGATATACATAAGAATTTTTTGCCTTTATAAGGGTCATGAGTCAAAGAAATATAGGAGACTATAAGCTTTGTGAGAGAAAAGACACAGCATCTGCTCCCACCTGGAAAAAAATAGCCTTGAATTTTTGTCCATCTTTTTCAGCTTCTTATAAATTGAATCACATTTTAATTTTGTGTCTTTTCATCATTAACCTACAGTGTTTGCAGTTTCCTAGTTCTCATAATAGACATTTTCAAATATATGGTATTTTGGCATTTGAGACCCATGAACAGACTAAAGATTCCAAGTCCTGAAGATTCAGTGTTTAAATTAAACGATTAAGGACAAGTATCAAATGTAACTAGATTTCCAAACCATGCTAAAAAAATAAGTAGCAGAAGCACAGAATTTGAATATAAAAATAAAATTGTTGCATTTGGAAATTCTGTTCTTCGGAAGGAATGCCAAAACACTCTTGAGAGAATCCTAAGCAGGAAAACATTTCCTTTTTACTTATATCTTCAGTAGCTGATTTGAGTAGTTAAAATAATACAACTCTTGGACCATATAATCAACAGAAATTATTGGAAAAATGAAAACAGTAGGGATTATAGAGGCTTAAACTATAATGACATTTTGTGTCAAAAATGCTAGTACACTTTGGCAATTATTGATGGCCTTTTGTCTCAGCAATTTGTTAAACCTTACCCAACTCTGACTATGGGCATTCAGAAGATAGAGCCATTTTATTCATGTCAAGAGCAGATAGCTACTCAAAAAGGCCCAGAACAGTGAAAGAAAATATCAGAAAACAAAGTGCTGGACCGGTTGTTCTCAGTGGATGAGCTCCTGCTTCCCACGTCCAAGGTCCCGTGTTCAATCCCCGGTATATCCTAAAAAAACAAACAACAAAAACAAAAAAATCCAAAGTGAATAGTTAACTCATAAACACTAGATCCTATAATTACAGAGACTAAAATATTCATCATGAGACAGAGGGGCAAATACATGGGAAATCTAACTTTAGTATTTCTTGAGAAAGTCCCAGATTGCTAGGGTAAAGTCAAGTTTTGATTACTTGGGATTTCACAGAAATCTGTTTCTATCTTCTGTTCATTTTCAACTTGCACTTATAGTAGGCAATCACAAACAATATTAAAAAATATGTTGTGTACTATATCAGCACTCTGGTCCTTGAGTGTGGGTTTTAAATGTTGTCTTTTTTTTTTTTTTAACCCCCTGCTTTGTCCTCTTTTCTTCTCTAGTATGGCAGCTAGTATTTTCAAGAAATGGCCGTAATGGTATCTCCCATTTCACATGATCTTCTGCAATTTAACCTCACCACTCCTACATAAAGGAGTAAGACCTGGCCTTAGTGAGTCAGTGGTATTCAACAGAATGTGGCAGAAGTGATGCTGCATGAGGTGGGCAGCTAGATCACAGCTGTCAGCTTCTACCTTGATCTCTTGGAACATTTCTTTCTAGACCTTCCTTATTAGAACGCTTCCTCTCAGAACCCAGCTGCCATGTTGTGAGAATCCCAAGCTGAATCGACAGGCTGCCCGCAGGTATTCAGCTGACACTCAGGTGAGTTCATCCTTCAAGTCAACCCAGTTCAGTTGCCAACAATATGAGTGAAGAAACTCTTCAGTGAGTCCACTCTTAACTGTTCTAATGCTTGTGTCTTCCTTGCTGAGGCTTCAGATATCAAGGAGCAAAGACAAGCCATTGTCATTGTGTACCGTGTGAAAACCTGCTGTGCAGAATCCATGAACATAATAAAATAGTTATCATTTTTCAGACTAACTTTGGGATGGTTTGTTACACAGTAATAACTAACTGGAACTAACTAACTTTTCCCTGTTTCCTGAGATCCTTATTAATTATCTTCCCTCAATTTTTCTATCCTATTGTATTAGTCAGCCAAAGGGGTGCTGATGCAAAATACCAGAAATCTGTTGGTCTTTACAAAGGGTATTTATTTGGGGTAGAAGCTTACAGTTTCTAGGCCATAAAGAATAAGTTTCTTCCTTTACCAAAGTCTGTTGTCACGTGTTGGAGCATGATGGTTGCCGACGTTTGCCAGGGTTCAGGCTTCTTGGGTTTCTCTCTTCCCAGGGCTTGCCTCTCTCTGGGCTCAGGCTTGCTTTGTGCCACAAGGCCAGCTGTAGACTATCAGGCAAATGGCTTGCTTCTCTTCCCAGGGACTTCTCTCTTTCCTCACGACCAAGCTCCTCTGTATGCTACTTCCTGGGGCTCCAGCTCAAGACTACATCACAACTCCAAATCAAAAACTGCTCCAACACTGTACTTTGCCATGTCTTTTATCTTTGAGACCCCACCTACCAAGGGGAGGGGCTCAATGCCCTATTGACATTGCCCAGTTAATGCCCTAATCATAACTTAATCATGCCCAGATGAACAGACCGTTTATAAGCATAATCTAATATCTATTTTTGGAATTCATAACTACATCAAACTGCCAAACCGCTACACATATGATCAGATCTTTCAATCAAATTGTGGACTCAACATATGATCAATAAGTGCTTATTTGTAACCCATTATAATGGTAGAAACATACTTTTAATCTCCAAGGCCATCGTTTCAGGCCTCAGGAAAAGATATCTTGTCCAATATACTAATTATGTGTTTATATTCAAGGAATCACAACAGAGTCACCTCTGGGATTTTGTTTGGTAAGCAGCTGAATCCTATTACTTCTTCAGTCTGATCCAGAAACCATGTTTGGAGATGCTACCACCACCTTCTGTTTTTCAAGGAGTCTGACTACAACAAGGTTCAGTGTTGAGCAGCCTTTTTTACAGTAGGAGACAGAGTCAAAATGACCAGAATAGAAACAATTTGAGGCTTTACAGAAGCCCTTTTAGTCCCACCAAGAAGGCTTGCTTGAGAAAGCCCATTAAATAAATGTCATGCTAGCCAGCTCACCAACCTCTGTGCCAGCATGAACATGTATTTTTTCTTAATTATTTGGTTAGATATATACTTCTGTCTTTCCCATAGCCCCTAAAGTAATCAATTTACTCAATCACTCAACTAACATTTATTGAAAACTTGCCCTGTGCCAGGTGCTATTTCTGGCCATATGGAACTGCCATTTTAAAAGGGGGTGTTGATAGATGTGATACTGGCATCACGATTTGAAGGCTTTCCCTGCCTACTTTTCCTCCCTCTTTCCTGTATCTTTCACAGGCATTACTCTTAATTAATCTCTTGAATTTCTATTGTTGTCTTGGTACCTGCTTCCTAAGGGGTCCAAATGACACAAATTCCCCTCCCAAAATTGTATGACTGCATAATTCTTATTCATAATAAAAATAAAGACAAGAGGATTGCAGAGTGTATATGAAATTATGCAGTCTTGGTGGACACAAAAGAAAGTGAGATAATGTTCTAATTCTATTAGGGGAGACAAAGTAGAGACTTTTGTAAGGGAGCTGATAGATGAATTGTTCATTCTACTATGACTAAGGGTCTGTATGAAGTCATTATGATCAAATCTGCAAACATTTAAGCCTGTGCAATGGGGAAAGCTTTGAGATGAAATCCTGGTGTAACTCTCAATGATACTGTGCTGAATAAGCTTTCCAGGTTTTCCCTCTAAGACATCAAAGTGACTCATCATTCCTGGGACCACCATCATCTTTGACTCAGGTGCCATAATTTCTAACTATTCTTTGAGACTAGGGGCTTGAGTTTGGTACTGTTCCTCAGTGCTTGTTGCAATTTAAGGTTACCTACCTGATTTACTATTTTAGTTGCTTATTTACCTTCCAGTAACCCAGCCAGACCACCATTTCCTTGAGGACAAGAAAGGAGCCAGGCGCTTCTCTATATGACTGTCTCTATTGACAACAATTAGCATAGTTTGTCCCCGCATGCCAGAGTGGAGTGAAAAGTCTTTCACTATTTGACTTCTTAACATATAACCCGTATCTTTGTTGAGTTGAATAGTGCTCAGCTAATGATTTTGCTGACATAGATATCTAGTTGGAGATTTATGTGAGAAGAAGGAGGAGGAGGGGGAAGAGGACAGGGGAGAGAGAAAAGAAGGAGGAAGTGGAGGAGGAGGAGAAGGAGTAGGAAGGGAAAAAACAGCAGCAGAATCAGAAGTAAAAGAAGAAGGGTAAGAAATGCAGCAACAAAATGCTGATTGAATTGTGATATTTAAGGTAGTGCATTGCTGCATGTGTTCTGCAGTAATATATGTCTTTGCCAGTACATACTGAGGAAAAATAAGTATGAACAAAGATGATATTTTGCTCTTAGAACATTATTTGTTAGTCACACATCCTCGATTATTGAAAATTATCATAAGCAGCTCTGCCAATACAATGCAAAAGATATTTTTTTCTATTAATTACAGAGACATTCATTTCTTGGTATTCAGGACTATTTGTAATATTGCCATTTAAAAAACAGAATCTTAAAAGAAGAAAAAACATCAATTAGTTGTACTTTCTTCCTTTTATAGAGGAAGTGAGCATCAAATTTAGAAATAGTTCAATATATAAAATGCTGGAAAGAAAGCTAAATAAGAATTTATTCTAGGGTTAAGGGAAATGAAATCATGCCTATTCTGTTACTTTAGGCATCTGAATTTACCTGAGGTTGTGATCTGCATAAGGCAGGATCCCAGGGCAAATGCAGGGAAAGGACACAGGAAAGGGACCACGTGTCTTGTGGAATGAAGAGTTTAGGCAAGGCAATCCTAGGAACAAGTTTAACTGTGCTGCCCACTCTAGCTGTAAAAGCCCCCAAACCATTACCCAACTCTGTGTTTTCTAGGGTATGAGCAGCCTAGAATTTGCTCTTTTTTGCCTTAACTCTTTTTATTAAGTTACTCCCTACTTAATTATATCTAGACCAGTTTCTTTTCCCACAGTGAATTGTGAATAATTCATGTGTCCCCAGCTTCCTAAAGCCACCCTCACATCATTTGTTCCAAGTTGAGGGTGGAGGTCTGGGGCTGAGAAAGTGGAGATTTCTCCACCCAGCACCAACAATCCAGTAACTACGGGGAAGTACACAGAGTGCTCACTGGTTACTCAACCATCATAAGACCAGATCTCCTCCTTCTAGAACATATAATGCTTTTCCTCAGAGGTGAGAATAACATCTGGGGAAGAAAAAGCCCTTAAAACCACAGAAAGAAATGGATGCCAGTACTTCCATTCGTCACTGGTACTGGGAGAAGAGTTGCAGAGGACCTGATTGCAGGAACCCGGGGACACTGGGATATAGAGAAGAGCCCAGTAGCAGAGACCTGCACCTGAAGTGCCTTCCAGGGATCAGTTACTGCTTTTCATGGGACAACTTTTATAACTTCTTGTCTATATAATAATTTTCAAACTTTTATTTATTTAAACATAGTAAACACACTTATTTTGTTTTCTGTTTGACAATTCAATTATTTTAAGTCTCTGAGTCTGATGCTGCTGTTTTCTTCATTAAGTCTGAGTGATTTGTGATTTTTAAAAAAAATGTGTGACCATTTTCTTAGAAGTTAATCAGTGGTAATTTTCTGATGCTTAGATTGAAGGTGTGAAATTCCAATGCGATATACTTAAACCTCTCAGTGTTCTCCCTGTCTTACTTTGCTATCATATTTTCCTTCTCTCACTCTCATTTTATCACTTTTCTCCTCTCCCCTGCTCCTTCTCTGGTTTTCTCGTAATTTCTTATAAGCTATTTTCCGGTTTACTCATTCGCTCCACAGTTACTGTTCTGCTGTTTAATTCATCCATAGTGTGCATGGTTATTTGAATTTTAATCATTTAATTTTTGTCTAAATAAATCCTATTTTTAAAATATATATATTCTACCTCATTGTTTTTGATGATCTCTTATCTCTCACTAAGATTAGGCTCTCATGTTGTTGATTTTATCATTTGTATCTTCAAAAATATTATACATTGCTGGATTTTATAGCTTGTGTCTGATAATTCCAATATCTAAAGAGTTTGAAGGTATATTTTGCTGGGGATTTTTTGTTTTTGTTTTTTTTGAGGTACCAGGCCAGGAATTGAACCTAGAACTTCATATGGTGGGAAGCTGGTATTCAAGCACTGAGCCACATCAGCTTACTTGAGTTTTTTTTTTTTTTCCTCATTTGTTTGTTGTTTGCTTTTTTTGTTTTTGGGAGACACCAGGATTGAACCCAGGACCTCCCATGTGGGAAGCAGGCATTCAACTGCTTGAGCCACATTTGCTAAGTGTACTGTTTATTATTTTACTCACACTATCTGATGATGTCTTGTTTCTTTGGTTTTATTTCAACATTTCATATATTCTGTGAAACCTAGAATGAACAGTTTGGTTTTTACTTGGTTCCTGGGGCTTTCCCAATCCATGGCAGTTGGTTTAAATTAATTTCTTTATCCAAGGTTTTTAAACCATGTGGGTAATAAGCATTTGTTTTAATTAATTTTTTATTTTTATTTTTAAAGAAGCTTTAGAGATAAATGTTACATAAAAAATATAGGGGATTCCCATATGCCTCACTCCCCCCACACACTTTCCCCCATTAACAACATCCTTCATTAGTGTGGTACATTCGTTACAACTGATGAACACATATTGAAGCATTGCTACTAACCGTGGACTATACTTTACATTATAGTTTATACTTTGTACCACACAATTTTGTAGGTTATGACAAAATATATAATGGCTTGTATCCATCATTGTAATGTCATGCAGGACAATTCCAATGTCCCCCAAATGCCCCCATATTATACCTATTCTTCCCTCTCCCTCCCCTTAGAACCTCTGGTGGCCACTGCCTTTATATCAATGATAAAAGTTCTTCTATTGCTAGAATAATAATAAGTCAATAGTAGAATAATAGTAAGTCTACCTAGTCCATTGTTCACTCCCCAATCTTGGTGATTTGGGGATGGTGATGCCCACTCTGCTTCTAATTGAGAGGGGGCTTATATCCTATGGGGCAGATGGATGGAACTATCTTGCTTGCAGTTACAGACACTCTCTGTTCCTTGGAATGGGTGTTGTCCATCATCATCTTGTTAGTTGTCCTTGGTGATTCCAATGAACAGGAAAGTAGGTATTGCAATTTTGCTGAGATTCAGGGCTCAACTGGCACATGGACGGACGAAAGAGTTAAGTTTCTGGGACATATATTTATCAAGTACGGTGCTAATCATAGGTTCAAATAAAAGTGGCAGAAGAGCCATGTGTAGGAAAACTATAAATGAGACTAACTCTGTTACACTGGGGAGCATGAATTCCAAAGTAAGGTCCACTGATAGTGCTGAATTCCTAAGCTGTCTGCCCTGCTTATAGTGTCTTGATGTCTCCAGAGCCCCCAGGAGCTGCACTATTTGAGTCAATATTTACTTTGGCAGTCAATGAGATCTTGCTGAGATGTGCATAAGCGTGATCTCTGGGATGATCTCCTGACTCACTTTGAAATCTCTTAGCCATAAAATCTCATTTGTATTTACCATTTCCCCCTTTTGGTCAAGGTCTTTTTCCAGTTGCATTGCTAGTTGGCACTTGGTAATAATCCCTCGGTGCCAAGGAGGCTCATCCCTGGGGTCATGTCCCACACTGTGGGGAAGGTAGTGCACTTATATGCTGAGTTGGCTTAGAGAGAGGCCACATTTGAGCAACAAGGAGGCTTTCAGGAGGTAACTCTTAGGCAATATATAATACTAGGCTAAGTTTCAATTTCACAAGGAAAGGTTCATAAATACAATCATCAATCTCAAGGGCCTGGTGTAATGGTCTGTCTTCCTTCACTAGGCACTGCCCTAACACTTGATGGATTCTTGCTGTCCTATTAGACAATGTAGCAGAAACCCCCAGGATGGGAATTCAATATTCTTTTGGTTATTGTGTGAATCTCCACCCACCGAGACAATGCCCCATGAACACTTGAACATATTCATATGCCTTAGAGGCATGCCCCAGGTAAACCCTCTCCATGCATCCTCCCAATCACTGACACCCCACACTAGTGACACCCCACACCAGTGAACCTTCTGTGATCCAAAACCTCTCTAAAAATGATGCCAACAAAATAACCAAATAAAATTAATGAGAAAATGAAATAATAAAAACAGTTTTTAAAATAACAAAATATTTTAAAAATTTAAAATTTTGAAATAATAAAAATATTTTTATTATTGTGTCTTTCATCACTGTAAGATCTATCGTCGTGTATGTACAGGGACATTTTCTTCCATATATTCCACAGGTGTCTTATTTTTTTCATTTTATCTTCAAAGAAACTTTAGATTACAGAAAAGTCACATAGAGAACATAGCAGATTCCTATATACACAATGCCCTTCCCCTTCCCCCCACCCTATTAATAACATTTTACATGCAGATGGTACATTTGTTACAATTGATGTACAGATATTGAAGCATTGCTATTAACCATGGTCAATGGCTTACATTAAGGTTTACATTTTGAACTGTACATTTTAATAGGTTTTGACAAAATTTAAAATGGCCTGTATCTGTTATTGTAAGATCTTGCAGAACAATCCTAATGCCCTAAAAATGTCCTATGTTCCATTTATTCTATTCTCCCCCGCCCCCTTTGGAATCTATGGTAACCACTTAGTTTCAGTTTTTGAAGTATAAGATTCATAGTTAATTGCAATAATATTGAGGGCTTGAAATATTGGTCTGTTTTCTTTTATTAGGCACTGCCTATGTTCTTTAGGGATTCTTGCCCCTCTAACTGAGAATATAGCAGGACTTCCCAGGATAGGAGTTTAATATTTTCTTGTTTATTGTGTGGGTCTCCACCCACTGGTATAATACACTACGACAAGATGAACACTTACATAGTCCATAGAAGCCTGCCACAGGTGTGCCCTTTCCCATAGATCCCTTCTTCCACATTGATATCATATATCAGTAACCTTCCCCTGCCATATTTGCCAAAAGAACATTCCCAACATTGTAGTTTTAACCACAGACCTGTAAATCCCAGAGTTCACCTGCTTCTTCCCCTGACCCTTCTCCTAGTTCCATGGGTAGTCCACCCCCTCCACTCCCCTTCACAGACCAGCACTGCTGAACCCAAACACATCACTCATCACTGTCATACCCATCCACTACACAACCACACCCTCCCACCTTATCATAGATTTTGCCCATATGGGCTTCAGCTCAACACCCTCTACTCCCTTTCTGTCTCTTGTAAATCTATCTTCCAGACTCTAGGTCTGTGAGTCTGCTCAAGTTGCTTAATTCATATTGTGAGGTCATGTAATATTTGTCCTTCAGTGCCTGGTTTTACTTCACTCAACATAAGGTCTTCAAGATTTGTCAATATTGTCCCATGTGTTCATACTGCATTCCTTCTTACAGCTGAATAATATTCCAATTATATATATACCACAGGTTGCTTATCTATTTATCTGTTGATGGACAGTCGGGTTGGGCATTTAAAAACCATTTCTACATGAGATTTTACTTTGGGATACCAATTCTCAGGGGAGAGCTTTTTATTTAACTCTATCCATAATCAAGACAGAGATCCACCAATTTTGTTGCTATTTCCATCGGCCTCAGAAGTTAGTTCTTTTCCTAGTTTACTTTTTCATTGAGGTTGATCCTCTTCAGAGGACAAGCTTTAAGGGTTTCTCCATTCAGACTCTCTATTTGCTTTTTATAATAAAAGTTCCTTTTTTTTTTTTTTTTTTTTTTTTTTAAAGATTTTATTTATTTATTCATTTATCCCCCCCTTGCTGCTTGTGCTCGCTGGGTCAGCTAACCACGCTGTGCGGGCGGGCTTGCCTTCACCAGGAGGCCCCGGGAACCGAACCCGGGGCCTCCCATATGGTAAACGGGAGCCCTACTGATTGAGCCACAGCCGCTTCCCTTTGTTTTTTTTTTAACCAAGAATCAACATATGCCCCTAGGTATTACTATCTTCAGTGATTTCTTTTCCTGCATTTTTTTCTGGTCTCTTGAGATTTCTTTAGCTCTTCAGCTATCCTTTGAAATGGACATCATTAATAAATCCTCTAGTATATTTAAGTGTTTGAGAGAATGGAGATTTTCAGGATTTGTAGGATATTACCAGAAAGAAAAATTAGACATCTTAATTTGATGTTTTTTCTTCAGAGAAGACAAACTACTGAAGATGTAGGTGCCAGTTCTTTCCTAAAGTCAGTTACTGCTGTTGCAATGGTAATGAAGTCATTTACACTTTAAATTTTGGTTCCTGTATCAATTAAATTAGGGTCTTAATAATACTCATCCAACAATGATATGGGGTAGAGTATTAAAATACTTTTCAAAATGATAAAGAACTGTACAAACATTAGATAATGTTATTGTTATTGTATCAACATAATTAACATTGATAGTATGCCTCAGTTGGTGTCTCTAAACCAAAAAAATAGTAATATTGCCTATATATAAATACAATTTTCAAATGTTTCAGATACAGTAAAAGAAGTATTCCTCAATAGGCCTTGTGAAAACTCAGCACCATTTTTTGGAATAAAACAAAACAAAACCTGAAAAAACATATCCAAAATGAAAATGAAAATTTATAGGGATAGGAAAGTAAGTGTTAAATACATAAATACAAATAGAACCAACAGTATTTTGATAATACTCCTGTTAACTTGCTAATGTTCTGGAAGTTGGGGGTGGGGGCAGATTCTCTTATTCCTAAATCAAAGCAAAACACAAATGTAGAGTTTTATAAAGTGATATTTGCCAAGTAAGTTAGAATTAAATTCCCATAAAATGTGTTTTTTGAAAAAAAAAAAAAACACCTTTTTCGTTATTACTTGCATATTATAATGTGTACGGCTATTTATTTATACAATTTATGAAACTTTTAATAATACTTTTGAGAAACTGAATATACAAATGGACAATTACCATGAAATTCTGACCCACTATCTATAGTAGCCATCCCTGGAAGTCAAAATCACTGTAAAAATTGGTTCAAAATAGCAATAACTGACAGCTTCCCTAATTTTTACCTCCTCTTCCAACTTAAGATCTAGAGAAAGCCAAATATGCTCCCCTAACCAATCATATAGGAAGCCCTGCTTCTAATTAGCCTGTCTCCAGCTTCCCCAATGCAACAGCCTCCACTCAGGGCATATATGATGTCTTCCCTTTTTTACACTAGAAACTTACCACTCCCTTGCCTACCTTTGACAGTGGCTTACACCTTTGCTATAACAAACTCTGAATAAAAAGTCTTTGTTCTCACTTGGGTATTGTTCGCTTGTTTCCACTGTTACTGTGATGGTGGCACTGAATCCCAGTCTGCAGTATATCTTGTGGCAGATCCATCCTTCAGCCAGGTGCAGTCCCCCCAAAGGCTCTTGAGCCTGCTGCTTGTAATTTGTTGAATCTGTGATTACATGGTAAGTCAGTACTGCATCTGAAGCTGTTGAGTTCCTTGGCTATTTATTCTAAGTTTGGTACCCGGGTTTTACTATTGGTTTCCATTTGTTTGGCATCCTTGTAGGAACCAGGCCATTCCAGTTCTTTCCTTTCTGCTGTCTTTTGTGTTGCTGTTTTGTGTTGTGCTGTGATAGGGTAGAACACAGACATGGGCCTTATAAACCTGTTGTTTGAACTGGCCTCACAGATAGATGAATTTGTGGTTCTCACCGAACCAGTGTCCATTTGGACAAACTTTGTGTGGTTCACCAATAAAACTGGGTAAAGTTCTCTTTCCATCTTGATTTTTGTACCGAGAGTTTGGTTTTGATCCAGAAAGAGCATTTTCTCTGGTTTCCTGCCAGCCTGGTGTGCAGGTTGTTGCATCTGCTTTCAGAGGCAGCCATCATTCAGATCAGGTCCTGAAGCAGGAGGTATACAATCATTACATTTCATTTTCAACTGGCTGTTGCCAGCCCTCATGGAGTTTTCTAAGTTTAAATCCTTTCCTCCAACAGGCAAAACTCCTGTTTATTGTATGCACTCTCATCACAATTCTAATTCTTGAAACTACCTTTCCAAATGGCATAATCTCACCAAGGATGATTTGGGCCTTCAGTGGCCACTTTGGAGAATATTTGACTTGAACAAGATCATTCTTGTTCAAGAAGAAATGGAATAGAATTTCTCAGGCCTAATGGGCAGACGTTTTTGATTGGTATACAGAGGTCTCCAAATGAAATTCTGACTCTAAATTGCTTCTCTAAAAGATTCTTTGGCCAAAGCTAACGAGCAATTTGGCAAACTTAAGTAACAATAACTAGACTCATTTCCTGCAGTTTCCTCCCTATATTCAGCCTTCCCACCTTCCCCTTATCCTTCTGATTTCTCTACTTTCACACCTCCATTAACTCCTCCCTCCTTTCCCGTCTTCAAATCCCCTATATTTCCCAACAATTCTCCTAAAACCCCCACCTGACAGTTGCCTCTAAAGATTCATCCTATGAGCCAGGAATGCGAAGGCAGCTGTAGAATTTAAATCTTGAACCTGAGCAGAATTAAGAGCTATGATTAAAGATCTCCCTAAATCCAAACAAGGGCAGCAAATATTCATAGAATAATTTAGAATTCTTTTGGGAATGTATTATCCAGGGTTATTTGAACTATATCAACTTGTGCACATGTTGGTTGGAAACTCAGATGCTAAATCCTGGATGGCAAAAGCTAATTGGACTGACTTGGAAAGGAACCTACAGGATCCTTCTTTCCCCAATAAACCTGAGGGTCAAAAAAAGGCCCCCCAAATAGGGCAAAGACTCCTAAAAGCCATGGCTAAATAATTTTCAATAAAAAGTTATTGGGGGAAGCGGCTGTGGCTCAATCAGTAGGGCTCCCGTTTACCATATGGGAGGTCCTGGGTTCGGTTCCGGGGCCTCCTGGTGAGGGCAAGCCCGCCCGCACGGCGTGGTTAGCTGACCCAGTGAGCGCAAGCAGCAAGGGGGGGATAAATGAATAAATAAATAAAATCTTAAAAAAAAAAAAAAGAAAAAAAAAAGTTATTGGACCATAATTCAATCCTGCAAACAAGAAAAAGATGAAACTATAAAAATTTTTTGGGACAGAGTAGGAAATGCCTTATGAAAACATTTGCAAGTTAAAGAAGAGATTGACGTAACAGCAGCTCTTTCATCTCGTTTTGTCAATGGAATTAAACCTGAAGTTGGAGAACTAATTCAAACACAGAAATTAAAATGGAAATAACTCCTGTATCTGAACTACACCATCTTATAGAACACTTTGGCAGGGCTTTGGAACAAAAAACAGACAAGACTCAAACTTGTGGCTGGCAGATCAAACAGCTAGTGGCCCATTTCCTATCTGACCACCTACTGAGCAGCACACTTGGAGATACTATAGACAGAAGGGACTCTGGAAAAAATGATTGTCAAATCTTATAAAAGAAAATCCAAGACAATGTGAAATCTCTTAACTCAGATCAATTAGTGTGCTACAAGGAAGGAAAAAAAGCCCTCAGTGATATGCGTTATCTATTAAGCACTCAGGGTGAAATAACCTTAAATCTAGATGGCCATCTCATCACTGCCTGGGAGATACAGGTGCTATGCTTTCCACATTAAATGCTGCCACCTGTGCTCAGCCTGTCCGCAGCTGAAACATGCCACACAGGTGGTAGGTATTTAAAGTAAGTCACAGATTATTCCTATTTCACAGCCCTTAACTGTAACCTTTGGGCCCTTGATTGAAAAACATTGTTCCTGCTCTGATACCATCCCTGTAAATTTAATAGGGAGAGACCTACTTTGCAAATTGTATCATAAAATACATACCAGAGGGACTATTTCTTGAGGTGCCAGATGACTCCTTTATTCATAATCAAGTTATGTCTGCTTTGGATGTACCTTTGCCTTCTCCATTATGTTTAATGCATATCCCAGATAAGGATCTTGACATTGTACCTGATACTCTATGGGCAAAAAGTCTCACTGACATAGGCAAAAATAATTGGAGTAGAACATGTAAAAGTTCAGACATAGTCTACCAAACTGTTACCTAATCTTCTCCAATATTCCTTGAAGCCAGAAGCAAAGGAAGGGCTCAAACCTATAGTCAAAAGCGTTATATACAAGACTTTTGTATAAAGGCTTTGACGACCTACACTAGCTCTTTTTACACTATTGTCCTTCCAGTATATAAACCAAATAGATGAGGGCATTAAAATGTTCAAGACCTCAGGCCCGTCAACAAAATTGTTTTCCGTCGCTTCGTAGTAGTACCTTATCCAAATACCATCCTGTCATCAATTCCTCCTGAAGCCACTGCTCCACTGTAGTGGGTCTGTGCTCTTGTCTTTTTCACTGTGCCTCTAGACCAAGAGATTCAATATCTTTTTGCCTTCCCAAGGAGGCCAACAATATATCTGGCCATTCTTGTCCCAGGGATTCACTAAGCCCCCTTCCACTCTTCCCAGGACATCAATCAAGACTTAAAAGTTCTAAATTTTCCTTGTGATTTGGTTCTGATACAATTTGTAGATTATATTTTAATTTGTTCAGAGAACAATAGTCTGTAAAAAAGGTTTCTATTTACTTTCTCTCAGCCTGAACAGAAAAGGGACATAAAATTTCAAAAGATAAATTACAATTTTGCCATAACACAGTCCATTCTTTATGCACATTTTCTAAGGAAGGAAAATACTTACCTGAAAGACTAAAGCTGATCCAAACTTATCCTAGATCCCTCACAAAAGATTTAACTGGATATTGCAGGCAATGGGTGCCAAATTTTTCTGAGACTGCAGTACCTCTTTATGAATTGACTAAGTCCTAAGAGAACCTCTCCTTTGGGAACCCAAATATGAACAGACCTTCTGTAACCTGAAATAGTTTCTTCGACAGCCTCCTTTCCTAGGCATCCTTAACTATAAAAAAGCCAATTTGTCCATTTGTGCATGAGTGAGCTGGGCAAGCCCTTGGAATCTTAAGTCAACTCATAGCTATCATCAGAAACACATCCTTTACCATATAGCCTTACCCTTGACCTGGCTGCAAAGGCTTATGCTCCTTAGGGGAATAGCTGCCACTGCAAAACTTGTTGGTGCTTCTACCGAACTAGTTCAAGGCTCCCTGCTTGATTTCCTGGTTCCTCATGCAGCACAGAAACTATTACTGAGAACACACTACACTTTTGAGCCAGTTCATTAATTTCTTATGAGTCTATTACTCTCTCCCTCTCACATTACTATTCATTGCTGCAATACCCTGAACCCTCCTACTCTCTTGCTCCTACCAGAGAAAGGGGAACCTCATGATTGTATTATCTTGGCAGGGAGCTCTCTATAACTTGCTCAGATTTATGAGAGACTCCCATTGAGAATCCTGACCTAATAATTTTTGTTGATGAATCATACCTCAAATGAAATTAGTGGTATTCCATCACTAATTTAAGCTCGCCTTCAAATTATAATCCTATCAGCCCATATGGCAGATTTATTGTGGTTACTGGACAGTGTCAACTAGCCAAAGACCAGAGAGTAAACTTAGATGCAGATAGCAGGTAGACCTTTGGAGTAGTACTTGATTTGGGGATGCTTTGGAAACAAAGGGAGTTTCTCACCTCTGCTGAAACCCCCCTCATAAATGGACAAAAAGTTAAGGAACTTTTCCTTAGAGGAAAATTCCTAGAGAGGTGGCTATTATAAAGGCTGAGGCCCATGTAAAAAGAGATAATATGGAAGCTAAAGGAAATGATCTAGCAGATCATGGTGTCAAAAAAGCCCCCTTAACCAAGGTTGTAATCTTATCCAAGCCTTCAAAAGATAAACTCCTGGAGCATTCAAAGAGGTCATTATAAAATATCAATGTGTAACCCCTGATTTTGAAAAGGAAAAATGTAAAAAAATGTGGTTGAATCCTTCACTCATATAATCTCTGTCATGCTCAAGATGGCTGTTTGGTAGCATCAGATGATTTAAAATGTATATTAATTAAATTTCTCCATGAATGTACTCATTATGGAATTAACAAATTGCTCACTATATTAAATCAACATTGGTGGGGGAACTTTAAAAATATAGATGAGGTTATTTTCAGGTCATGTATTACTTGCCAATAATATAATCCTGGAAAAACTGTAAAGAGGAGGCCAGGAGCCAAAGCTCTAAAAGGCCTTTGAATATCCTCAGATGGATTTTAACCAGTTTCCATATTCCATGGAGTTTGAATATGTTTTAGTTTCTGTATGTTTATTTTCAGGATGGGTTGAAGCAACCTTGCTCAAAATCTCAGCCCTTCCTTACAGTCACTGAAATGCTGCTTGATTTTGTGTTTCCAACCTAGAGTATCCCAACTTTTATTTCACGTGATTGGGGCACATATTTTATGGGGACTATTATACAAGATCTCTGTAAGGCATTGTCTCTTACTCAAAAATGGCATTGTCCCACAATTTTCTGGAACCAATGGCATCCTAAAATTAAAAGTAGCAAAATTTTCAGAAACTTTTTAACTCCCTTGGCACTTCCTGTAGCACTTATGGCTGTATGCTTTACTCCCTCTGGGACACACTGGTTATCTCCCTGAGAATCAGTAACTGGAAGGCCTGTGAGTTTAGGGAATTTACCTCTGATACTAGACTCTGCCCTACTGTCTGAAGACATGGAAAAATATTGCCAGGGACTCCTGTATTATAACCAGTCCTATCACCAACAGGTTAAGGCCACCTTCCCACTACATCTTCCTAAACAGCCTCTTCATAATCTTCAACCAGGAGATTTTATCTACTGGAAGAGCCATAAGAGAAAAACTGTTCTTGAACTTCATTGGAAGAGACCTTATATCAGATACTATTATCAACAATTATAGCAGTGAAACTCCAGGGAGTCAATCCTCGGTTTTAAGTTTCACAATTAAAGAAGCAAGTCAAAATTTCACACAACTGGAAGGCTACTCCAACAGGAGATCTCAAACTGGGGATTTTCAGAGATTCTCTAGAAACAGATGCTCTTCAGAAGCAGACAGCTGACCCAAGATCTTCTGAGCAAGTAGATGACCATAGATAGTGGACAGTTTCTACTCAAGACATCAGACTAAGACTCCTATTAAATTTCTGTTTGTTTTTTCTGCTAATTTATAATCATTCTTTTCATTTTCTTATAAACTTCTTGTTGTAACCAACCCACAATTGCCTTTTTTCTTCCATTCTTATAAATTTTAGGTCAGAAATATTCATTCTAATTCAATTCTTAGATGATCTAAAACAATAGCTATAGTCCTCAATCTTACTGACTGCTGGATATGCCATCTTTCACCAGATACCCATGATAAAAACTTTTGGACAATTCTGCTTTCATCAAATGAGACTATAGAGAATTACTGCTGATGGCATTTCAACTTGCTCCTACATGGACAATTTACCTTAAACAAATCAACCTGCGACTTTGCTAGTGTCCCTCTCTTCTAGTAAAGGATCCTATTATTACAATCTATTGATAAAATTCTGTGTAATTCTAAATTTGAATTCAACAATTGTCGTAAGGTGATGGGCCAAATATTTGACACCTAGGAGAGACTAATGGAGATAGAAATATATTATCCAGATAATGTAAGGCCTCGATTTCAACATTGTGCCATGAACAACTCCTTTTTTCCTGGATCTCCACGTACCCCTATTGGATACTACTTCTTTTGTGACTAGGATACTCTGTTCTGTTTGCCTCAGACTAATATTTGATGTACTTTAGGAATAGTATTCCAAGACTTGTCTGTACACAGACTCCCTGATTCTATGAATCATCACGCCTGGGAATTCTGAATCAGACATGTGCTGCAAAATGAGGCCACTCTTGATTATTCAGGTACACAACCTGGGGGAATTAGTGATTCATTGTTTATATAAAAAATCAGAACAATGTTCCCATTGGAGAGAATCTAAAATAAAAAGGCTATAAAAATCTATCACTAAAACTCTAGGAAATGTTATTAATGGCATTACCTCTGCCCTAGATGGAATTTAGATCAGTCTCAACTCATTGGCATGAGTAGTGATGGACAATCGCATAGCTCTAGATTTCTTATTGGCTAGTTATGATGGCATCTGTCCCATTGCTAATACTTCTTGTTGTACTTGAATTAATGAAACAGGCAAGTTGGAACAGGCTATACATCACATAAAGGAAAAACTATTTCACACTCTCAGGTTGATCCTCATGGCCTGTGGGATTTATTCTTTTTTTAAATATTAAAAAAAATTTTTAAAGATACTTAGATTATATAAATGTTACATAAAAAATATAGGGGATTCCCATATTCCCCACTCCCTACACCTCCCTCATTTTCCTACCTTAACAACATCCTTCATTAGTGTGGTACATTTGTTACAATTGATGGACACATTTTGGAGCACTGCCACTAAACATGAGTTATAGTTTACATTGTAGTTTACACTCTCTCCTGCACAATTTTGTAGGTTATGGCAAGATATATAATGGCCTGTATTTGTTGTTGAAATGTCATTCAGGACAAATCCCAAGTCCCAAAAATGCCCCCCATACACACCTGTTTTTCCCTCTCCCTGCCCTCAGAACCTCCAGTGGCCAGTGCCTCTATATCTGATACAATTTCTTCCATTACTAGAATCACAGTAAGTCTATAATAGAATATCAGTAAATCAACTTTAGTTTATAGTTAATTCGCCAATCCTGAGGATTCTGGGATGGTAATGTCCACTCCACCTCTAATTGAGAGGGGGCTTTGGTCCCAAAAGGCAGATGGATGGGACTCTCTTGCATAAAGTTGTAGACTCTCTTGATTCCTTGGGATGGTCATTCTCTATCATCATCTCCTTGTTAGTTGACCTGGGTGAGTCCAATGAACTGGAGAGTAGGTGTTGCAACTCCATTGATTTTCAGGGCCCAGCTGATACACAGACAGCACAAAGATTTAAGCCTCTTGGACATATACCTATCAACTCTAGTACTCATTATAGGTTCAATTAGAAGGGTCAGAAGAGCCATGTGTAGGGAAACTGAGTCCAACTATGTCATACCAGGGAGCATAAATTCCAAAGTTGTGCCCACTGGCAAGGCACCAAACTTGTGAGCTATCTGCCCTGACTATAGTATCTGGATGTCTCCAGAGCCCTCAGGAGCCCTGCTATTTGAAGTAGTATTTACTTTTCCAGTCAATGAGATCCTGCTGTGATGTGCAGAAGCATAACCTCTGGAATGACCTCACTTTGAAATCTCTTAGCCATATAAATTCATTTGTCTTTACCCTTTCCCCCTTTTGGTCAAGGTCTTTCTCCAGTTGCATTGCTAGTTGATGCATGGTAGTAATCCCTCAGCACCAGGGAGGCTCATCCCTGGGAGTCATGTCCCACACTGGGCGGAAGGTAATGCATTTTAATGCTAAATTTGGCTTAGACAGAGGCCACATTTGAGCAACAAGCAGGGTCTCAGGAAGTAACTCTTAGGCACCCTACAGTACTAGGCTAAGTCTCAATTTCAAAAGTAAAGGTTCATAAGTACAGTCATCGATATCAAGGGCCCATCAAAGGACCATGCTCCTTCATTAGTTATTGCCCAGGGGATTCTTGCTGTTCCATTAGAGAATGTGGCAGAGCTCCCCGGGGTGGGAATTTGATATTCTCTTGGTTATTGTGTGAATCTCCACCCACCATGACAATGCCCCATGAAAACTTGAACAAATTTATATGACTTATATATATACCCCAAATGAACCTCCTCCCATTTATCTACCATCACTGACACCCTGCACCAATGATCCTCTCCTCTGATAGTTGTAACCCTTATAGGATCCAAAATTTCTTAAAAAATGAAGCCAACAAAATAACCAAATACAATTGATAAGAAAATTAACTAATAATGTTAGATTTAAAAATAAGAAATAAAATACAACAAATTAAAAAATAAAAAAAAAAATTTTGGAATAATAAAAAATAATGAAAAAATATTTAAAAATTTTTTTGACATTATGTCTTTCATCACCGTAAGATCTGTTGTCTTGTATGTGTAGTGACATTTTCTTCCATTTATTCCTCCAGTGTCTTGCTTTTTTCATTTTGTCTTTAAAGAAGTTTTAGGTTATAGAAAAGTCATGTACAGAATATAGGGGATTCCCATATACCCAATATCCTCCCCCCTTTCCCCTTTCCACTATTAATAACATTTTAGGGGACAGATGTGGCTCAAATGGTTGGGCGTCCGTCTCCCATATGGAGGGACCCAGGTTCGATACCCGGGACCTCCCGGTAAAAAAAAAAAAAAAAAAATAACATTTTATATGTGGATGGTACATTTGTTACAATTGATGTACAAATATTGAAACATAACCATTGTGAATGGTTTACATTATGGTTTACATTTTGGACCATACACTTTTATAAAGTTTGATGAAATTTTACTTGGCCTGTATCCATCATTGCAAGATCATGTAGAACACTTCCATTGCCCCCAAAAGGCCCCATGTTCCATCTATTCTATTCCCTCCCCTTGGGGCCCATGGCAACCACCAGGCTTCATTCCTTGAAGAGCAAGTTTCATAATTACTTGCAACAACATTGAGGGCTTGACATACTGGTCTGTCCTTCTCTATTAGGTACCGCCTATGCTCTCAAGAAACTCCCACCCCTCTTTTTGAGAACAGCAGGACTCCCCAGGATGGGAGTCCAACATCTTTACACTCATTATGTGGGTTTCCACCCACTGATACAACACCCTGTGACAAGATGAACACTCACACACTCTCTAGAAGCCTGCCCAGGTGCGCCCTGTCCTGAATGGCCGCCCCCATCCAACACCCTAAACCAGTAACCCTCTCCTGCCATATTGCCAAAAGAACATTCCCAATGTTGTAGTTTCAACCAGATACCCACAAATCCCCGGTGTTCACCTGGTCCCTCCCCCAAACCTTTCCCCACTTCCATGGACAGTCCAACCCACTCAACCCACCCTATCCCCCTGACAAACCAGCACTGCCCAATCCAATAATATCATTGCATCACTGTCATGCTCCTCCTCTGCACAATTATACCCTTCCACCTTATCATAGATTTTGCCCATACAGGCGTTGGTTCACAACCTTCTTCCTTTCTATCTCCTGTAAACCTACCTTCCAGACTCTAGCTCTGTGAGTCTGCTCAATTTGCTTAATTCATATCAGTGAGGTCATGTAATATTGATCCTTCAGTGCCTGGCTTGCATCACTCAACATAAGGTCTTCAAAATTCATCCATGTTATCCCATGTATTAATACTGTATTCTTTCTTACAGCTGAGTAATATTCCGTTGTACATATATACCACAATTTGTTTATCCATTCATCTGTTGATGGGCATGTGGGTTGTTTCCAACTTTTGGCAATAGTGAATAATGCTGCTATGAACATTGGTGTGTGTATATCTGTTTGTGTCCTTGCTTTCAGTTCTTCTGGGTATATACCCAGCAGTAGAGTTGCTGGATCATATGGCAGTTCTATAGTTAGCTTCCTGAGGAACCACAAAACTGTCCTCCACAATGGTGCCACCATTCTGCATTCCCACCAGCAGTGGATGATGGTTCCAATTCCTCCACATCATCTCCAACACTTGTAGTCCTCTGTTTTTTAAATAGCTGCCTGTGTAATGGGTGTAAGATGATATCTCATTGTAGTTTTGATTTGCATTTCTCTAATATCTAGGAACGTGTAGCATTTTTTCATGTGCTTTTTAGCCATTTGTATTTCTTCTTTGGAGAAATGTCTATTCAAATCACTTGCCCATTTTTAAATGGGTTGTTTGTTTATTTTCGAGGTGTAAGATTTCTTTATATATGCTGGATATCAAGCCCTTATCAACTATATGGTTACGAACTATTTTCTCCCATTGAGTAGGCTGCCTTTTCACTTTCTTGACAAACTCCTTTGAAGTTCAAAAGTTTTTAATTTTGAGGAGGTCCCATTTATCTATTTTTTCTTTCATTGCTCGTGCTTTGGGTGTAAAGTTCATGAAAGCATTTCCTAATTAAAGATCCTGTAGATGCTTCCCTACATTATCTCCCAAGATCTTTATGGTCTTGGCTCTTTTATTTATATCTTTGATCTATCTTGAGTTAATTTTTGTATAAGATGTGAGATGGTGTTTCTCTCTCATTCTTTTGGATATGGATATCCAGTTCTCCAAGGACAATTCGTTAAGGAGACCATTCTTTCCCAGTTGAATGGGCTTGGTGGCCTTGTTGAATATCAGTTGACTGTATATGTGAGGATCTATATCAGAACTTTCAATTCAGTTCCATTGATCAGTATGTCTATCCTTGTGCCAGTACCATGCAGTTTTGACCACTGTAGCTTTGTAGTCTGTTTTAAAGTCAGGTAGTGTGATTTCTTTCTTTCTTTCTTTCTTTCTTTTTTTTTTTTTTTTCCAGTATGTCTTTGGCTATTTGGGGCCTCTTGCCCTTCCAAATAAATTTCATAGTTAGCTTTTCCAATTCAGTCAAAAATGCTGTGGTAATTTTTATTGGGATTGCATTAAATCTATAAATCAGTTTGGGTAGGATAGATATCTTAATGGTGTTTAGTCTTCCTATCCATGAATAGGAGATATTCTTCCATTTATTTAGGTCTTTTTGATTGTCTTTTACAGTGTTGTATAGTTTTCTGCATACAAGTCATTTACATTTTTAGTTAAATTTGTTCCTAGGTATTTGATTCTTTTAGTTGTTGTAGATGGGTTTTTTTTTCTTGATTTCCTCCTCAGATTGCTCATTATTGGTGTACAGAAATGATACTGATTTTTGTACATTAACCTTATAGCCACTCTCCTGAACTCATTTGTAAGCTCTAGTAGCTTTGATGTAGATTTCTCAGGACTTTCAAGGTATAGGATCATATTATCTGCAAATAGTGAAATTTTTATCTCTTCCTTTCCAATTTGGATGCCTTTTATATCTTTTTCTTGCATCAGTGCTTGAGCAAGTACTTCTGACACAATGATAAATAAGAGTGGTGACAGTGGCCATCCTTGTCTTTTTCCAGATCTTAGACAGAAAGCTTTTAGGATTTCACCATTAAATATGATGTTAACTGTGGGTTTTTCATATATACCCTTTATCATGTTGAGGAAGTTTCCTTCTATTCCTATCTTTTGAAGTGTTTTTTTTTTAATCAGGAAATTGTGCTGTATTTTGTCGAAAGCTTTTTCTGCATCTATAGTGATTATCATGTGATTTTTTTTTCTTTCAATCAGTTTATGTAGTGTACTACATTGATTAATTTTCTTATGTTGAACCATCCTTGCACATCAGGGATAAAACCCACTTGGTCATGGTGTATAATTCATTTGATGTGTTGTTGAATACAACTTACAAATATTTTGTTGAGGATTTTAGCATCTAGGTTCATTAGAGAGATTGGTCTATGGTTTTCCTTTCTCACAACATCATTGTTTGGCTTTGCTATTAGTGTAATGTTGGCATCATAAGATGAGTTAGGCAATGTTCCCTCCACTTCTATTTTTTGGAAGAGTTTGAGCAGGATTGGTGTTAGCTCTTTCTGGAATGTTTGGTAGAATTCACCTGTGAAGCCAACTGGTCCTAGGCTCTTCTTATTTGGGAGGTTTTCTGTTGTTGTTTTTAAAAAAATCAATTTTATTGATACATATTAATAAAGCATAAAATTCCTCCAAGGTGTACAATCAATGGTATTTGCTATAATCACATAGTTGTTCACTCATCACTTCAATCATTATTAGCAGTTTCATTATTTCAGTATTAATAATAATAAACAAAAAACAGACAAAGAAACAAACAAGAAATTCCTCACCTCTCAATCTAACTATACTTTCCCTACTGTGCATAGCTGCTGTTTCTGGCTATTCCATCCAAAGTATATAATCAATGGCTTTTATTATAATCACAATGTTGTATATTCATCATCCTGAAAATTCTAGAACAATTTCATTACCCCCAAAAGAAAGACTCCAAACAGTTGGGAGGTTTTTGATGACTAATTCAATCTCATTACTTGTGATTGGTCTGTTGAGTTCATCAATTTGTTCTTTTGTCAATATAGTCTGCTTATGTGTTTCTAGGAATTTGTCCATTTCCTCTAAATTAGTCATCTTGTTGGCATACAATTTTTCAAAGTATCCTCTTATACTCTCTGTTTCAGTGGGGTCAGTAGTGATATCCCTTTCCTTGTTTCTTATTTTATATATTTGCATCTTCTCTCTTTTTCTTTGTTAGTCTAGCTAAGGTCTTGTCAATTTTATTAATCTTATCAAAGAACCAGCTTTTGGTTTTGTTTATTTTTTCTACTGCTTTCGTATTTTCAATTTCATTTAGCTCTGCTCTAATCTTTGTTATTTCCTTCTTTCTAGTTCCTTTGGGTTTAATTTGTTGTTCTTTTTCTAATTTCCCCAAGTGTGCAGTTAATTCTTTGATTTTAGCTCTTCCTTCTTTTTTAATATAAGCTTTTATGGCTTGAATTTCCCCCTTAGTACAGCTTTTACTGCATCCCATTGGTTTTGATACATTGTGCTGTCATTTTCATTCATTTCAAGGTAGTTACTGCTTTCTTTTGCAACTTCCTCCTTGACTCACTGATTGACTAAGAGTGTGTTGTTTAACTTCCACATCTTTGTGCCTAATCTGCTTCTCTGCCCCTTACTGATTTCCAACTTCATTCCATTGTGGCCAGAGAAATTACTTTGTATAATTTCAATCTTTCTGAATTCATTGAGAGTTTTTTATGGCCTAGGATGTGGTCTCTCTTGGAGAACGAGCCATGTGCACTTGAGAAGAATGTATATCCTGCAGTATTTGGGTGTAATGTTCTGTATTTGTTTATTAGACCCAGATTGTCTAATGTAGTTTTCAAGGTCTTTGTTCCTTTATTGATTCTCTGTTGAGATGTTCTGTCTAATGGTGATAATTGTGCATTAAAGTCCCCCAGTATAACTCTAGAGGCATCTGTTTCTCCACTTAGTTTTTCCAGTGTTTTTCTCATGTATTTTGAGGTGCCCTGGTTAGGTGCATAAATGTTTGTAATTGTTCTTTTTTCTTGATAGATTATCCCTTTTATTAGTATATAGTGGCCTTCTTTGTCTTTTACAATAGTTTTGCATTTAAAGTCTATTTTGTCTGATATTAGTATAGCTGCTCTTGCCCTTTTTTGGTTATTGTTTGCATGTAAAATTGTTTTCCAACCATTCACTTTCAGCCTCCTTGAGTCCCTAGGTGTAAGGTGAGTTTCTTGTAGACAGCATATAGATGGGTCATATTTCCTTATTCATTCAACCAATCTGTGTCTCTTGACTGGGGTGTTTAATCCATTAGCATTCAATGTTATTACTCTCAAGGAGTTACTTACATTAGCCATATTTTCTTTAGGTTTATGCATGCCGTATATTGTTTTTATTTCTCTTTTTATCTCTTTAGTTATTCTTATACTGTCCTCCAACTGTCTCTCTCTCTCTCCTGTTATTTTTTCTTTCTGATATGCAGAATTTCCTTTATTATTTCTTAAAGGGCAGGTTTCTTATTGACATACTCTCTTAATTTCTGTTTATCTGTGAATATTTTGAATTCTCCCTCATTTTTTAATCCCAGCTTTGCCAGATAGAGAATTCTTGGCTGGAAGTTTTTTCTTTTAAAACCTTAACTATGTCATACCACTGCCTTCTTAATATTATCGAGCTTCCCTTGTATGTGATGGATCTCTGTTCTCTTGCTGCTTTCAGTATTCTCTCTTTGTCTTGAGCATTGGACAATTTCACAAGTATATGTCTTGGAGCAGGCCTGTTAGGAATTATACTGTTTGGGGGTATGCTGTGCTTTCTGAACATGTACATCCATGTCCCTCAATAGGGTTGGGAAATTTTCAACCATTACTTCCTCCAACACACCTTCTGTCCCGTATCCCTTCTCTTCTCCCTCTGGGATGCCTATAGTGCATATGTTTATGCATTTCGTGTTATCACTCAAATCCCTATGTCCCTGCTGGATTTTTTCTCTCTTTCCATGTATCTGTTCTACTATATGTTTGATTTCAGCTGTACTGTCTTCTACTTCACTGATATTTTTCCTCTGCTGTTCAAATCTGCTGTTATGTGTTCCCAGTGTATTTTTGATCTTTTGCATTGTGCCATTCATCACCATCATATCTGTAATCATTATATGTATGTTTACAATTTCTTCAGTGTGTTCTCTCAGTGTCTTCTTAATATTCTTAATCTTTTCCTTCACTTCATTAAGTTGATTCACAATATTTCTTTGGACATCTCTGATTAGTTATTCCATGTTCTGCATCTCCTCCTGCTTTTTAGTTTGTTCATTGGACTAGGCCATGTCTTCCTGTTTCTTAGTATGGGTTGTAATTTTTTGTTGGTTTCTAGGCATCAGTTTATCTTGATGGGTTTATTCAGTTGATTAGCTTCTCTTTTTACTTTAGAGTTTTATTTTGTTGTTGTTTTTGTGTGTGTGGTAAATTTTCACTTTGACACTTCATTCATCTTATTCTATTTCTCTGCTGTTGTCTATGTTCTCATGAGAAAAAAAATTTTGGACCAGAGAAAAAGAAAAAGGTAAGAAGAGAAAAAGGATAATAGTAATAATAATAGTAACAGGTAGAAAAGGAACCATATAAGACCTAGGAAAATGAATAGTAGGTAGTGCAGAGGAGTAAGAATAAAAATGTGGAATAGAAACAATGAAATGAGAAACAAAATAGAGAGAAATATATAGAATGAATTAAAAGGCTGGAATGATGAGAAGAGAAGAAAAGAGAAAAGAGAAAAAGAAAAAAAAGGAAACAAGGGAAAAAAACACAGAGAAAAAGAGAAAGAAATGAAAAGAAGAAAAAGTGAAGACCAAACAAAAAGAGGTGGAATGAAAGAACAACAGAAAACAGAAAATAGAAAGATGAAGGAAAGAAAAGAAACAGCGTAGGTAGACAAAATCGGTAAACAAAAAACGGAAGCAAAGGAAGGTGAAACACAAACAAAAAAGAAGACAACAGCACCTAATTTTAAAAAAAGGAGAAAGAAAGAGAAAAAAAAAAGAACAAACAAACACACACACACACACACACACAAAACAAAACAAGGAAAAATACTCTTCCTTCTTAGGCCCCAAAGGAGCTTTTCAGGCTGCCAGTGTTCATCAATCAATCACCCTGCAGCCTGCCCTCTGCAGGTTTTGAACCAGGTTTTAGTGAGTAAACTAAGTTAAATTTTAAAAAGAAACCTATTTTAAGAAAAATAAGAGATCCAAGAAAAGCTAATACAAAAAGAATGTCTCTATGTTCCTTGTCATAAAGTACCAGCTGGATGTCTGATAATTCGGTGGATCACTTCTCTAAGAAGAACCAGGAATCGAACCAGGGACCTCATATATTCAAAGGAGGAATTTTTCCAGTGAGCTAGACTTTCTCCTTAGGTCAGTTAGCCTTTCAGAAAACTATCCACCCACTTTCTGTCAGGTAGGTTAGAATCTTAGCAGTTTTGCCAGAATCCTGCTGACAGGTGCCTGTCTGTCCCCATCCCCTCTCTACTCTAGTTGCTTTTTCTCCCAAGGTGGCTGCGCCTGGCAGCCTCTCTGTGCAGATACCCCGTCCCCTCTCTTGGTCAGGTCAGTGTCCCTTCCGAGATTCACAGGGGGCTCAGCTGACCAAACTCACTGCAAAGAGACCCCTCTCAATTGTCTTCCAGACTCCTCTTCCTCCCAGGAAACCCTAAATAGGCTTTTGAAAGCTTATTGATTTCTTCCTACCTCCCGTTTTCCTTAGAGGAGTTGGAGTTTTAATAGTTTTCAGCTGCTGGACTAGTTAGTTGCCTATCTCCAACCCGTCCTTTCCCAAGTTCCTCTCTCCCAGGATGGCTGGGTGTCTGCCTGAGCAGATTCCCCTCTCCCCTCTCCCCAGCATCATCTTAGTGCTGGCTGGTATCCTTCTCGAGATTCAAAGGGGGCTCAGGTGTCCAAACTCACAGAAAGGAAACCACTCTCCATCCTTTACCAGATCCCTCTTCCTCCCAGAGAACGCTCCCTCCAACTCACTGGCTGGTGAGAGGGAGTCCACGGAGGCTATTTGCCTTGAGGGTGGGGCTTAGCTGTCTGCTGTTTCCAGCTACAGGGTTAAGAAACTCACGGTTTCCCCTTGGGCTCTTTATTTCTTTATCCAGGTCCCTCCAGATCCATGCCCTGAAGCCTCCTGCTCTGTGGGTTCCCGAAACAGCTCACCCAGGTAGGATTTTGCACCTTCTCAGCCATTTTTTTTTTTTGTGAGAGAGCATTGTAGGGGAGTGACCCCCTACAAAGACGTCATTTTCCCAAAACTTTAAGAATTTATTCTTTTGTTCTGGGCTGAACAATGAGATTCTTGGTTCTGAAGGTTTAACAGGAGCTCTTAGTTATATTTGTTTATGTTATAGTGCTCATGATGCTGGCCCATTGCATTCTATCCAGAGGCTTAAATGCTTCTATGCAGCTAATCTCTCATCAAATGATTGGCATGATGATACAACAGCAAAAGGTGAAGATCTTGCAGTACAGTCAGGTGTGAAGATAACTGAACAATCTCCGAGTGGTGAAGATCTGGATTTCTAGCTTTCACTGAATTGGTCAACCTCTCATAAGGGAGAGAATGACCAAAAGGGGCAACTGAGAAACTGAGTATACAAGAACCAGGAAACTCAGACTCATTATCTGTATAAGCATCCCACGCAGTCAAACCACAAACCCTGTAAAAAAATGACCCAAAATAACCAGGACTTGATAAATAACTGTCAGCTTCCCTAACTTTTGCCCCTGCTTCCAAATGAAGACCAACTGAGAAAGCCAAATATGCTCCCAGTTAGCTTGCCCTCAGCTTTCCCATGCCAACAGGCTCCAGTCAGCAAATACCTGAAGTCTTCCCTTTTTTTCCTTGATTTTTAAAACATTAATAGAAATAGCTAACTCAGGTATGGTTCTATGTACTTAATAATGTTAATTGACTCAAACATTCCAATAGCCCTGTAGGTCTATTTCTTACAGATAAGGAAAAATAAAACCGTAGTGTAAAACCTTGCACAAGGTAACATAGCCAATAGGGGGTGAAGCTAGAATTTGTACAAGGCTCCTGAGACTGTGCTCTTTATAACTCTCTAACTGCCTCTAACCAAGTTCTTTGAAAGCTAATTTTTCATTTTCTGTTCATATTGATGAAGTACTCTTCATGTCTCTGATTCTTGAATGATTGATCTTAAAAATTTGCATTTTAAAGAATGCTTTATAGCTCAAATGAATCTTTATCAATGTAACTTCAGTAAATATAAGTAGGCAAAATGAAGAATTTGAGGCAACTTATAAGAAGACATTTATACACATGAGGATACCAGGGAGCATGTTATTTCTACAGTGTAGTTCTTGAATTTCACAGCTGTTCTCTGGGCTCACAATTTGAGATTAAAAGTCTTTCTAAATTTGTTAAGCTATTCTACCATAACTTCCAAGGTGGAAAGTGGATTATTTATAAGCAATGTTTATGTAAATTGTTGATTGTCTAGATTTGTCAACACCTATTATCTGACAATTTTCTTTTGATATAATTCAGATTGCAGACAGTCTGAGATAAAGTGCAGTGTTAGTGGAACACAATAAATTAGGGTATATTTTGGACCAGAAGGAATATTATCCTCTAGTTTTGATAACTCCAATAAGTATTGATATAAGCATTCATTCAATTAATATTAATTGTGCAAGTATCAGGTCCTTTCAAATTATTGGAGATATGTTGAAGAATAAATGAGGCAAATTCTCTACTCTCAAGGGGCTTATATTCTATGGAGATGTTATGAGTAACACAAAGAAAATAAGACCTCCATTTCACATTGTTTATTGATGAGTAAAATTCCAATCTGAAAAGGATACACCTTATATCTTTGAGCATTTGAGATGTGTTGGTAAATACATACAAATAAATTATTACAGTTTGGTATTTTTCTGTATATTCCTTTATGTCATGCTCCTATCTTCTACAGAAGGCTATTAACTGCTGATACACACTTTGTAACTTTAATTATGATCTCCAATTCTGTTTGACATGATTTGCCCTTTGCAAATCCTTAGGGTCTCTCAGTGGATCAAAATGATGAGCTGGTTGAGGAAAGGGAGACTCAGATTTTAGTAAGGCTTTTGAGAATACACACATACACACACATATACACACATATGATACTGACTGAGAAATAGAGAGAAAAAAAAAACTCCAGATGGGACAAACAGAATGAAAGAATTGTTAGGAGTCTGTTAAAAAGTCAAATTTCTTATGATCTATGATTTTCTCATAATAATATGCTCATTAGCATACAAAACAACCCTAGAATTTTCTTTCTTAAATAGGTCACTTCATTATCTTTTTTTTTTTTTTTTTACTTCACTATCTTTACATCAGCTTTGTATTTCTTTGGCTTGTCATAAAATCCCTAGTTTATCTAAATACTACTCTATTTTTGAATTGTGATAAAATCACTTTGTCTAATCAATACTGGTATTTAGTTTCATTTTCCTCCTTGAGATATTTAGGAAGGTATTTAGGTATATATCACAAGACTGAAAAAATGTTTACATGTTTTGTATGTGTGCCACACAATTTTGAGGTAACATACCAGAGATCTCTTTTCTGTGACTTGATGACTTGATAGCTGTAGTAAGTAAAATGGTCACCACTATATAAGTTTATGAGTGTTAAATAATGAGAAAGGACAAGTCCGAAACTAATTGTCTTTCAGGAAAACAATCTATTTCTGAGAAGAATGTCTTGCAAAACAACTTTGTTCTGCTGTAAGCTTTAAATTAAATCTTGTTACAAACAAGAAAGTTAGAGCCTATTGATTTTCTTAGCTATAATTCACCCGAGGCATTATCTCAGTCTCTATGGCATTTAGTTTTTGAATTTACTTATCAAAGTTAAAGATAATCAACTTCCTTTACCCTTTCAATGGGCAAATCAACAGACTAATACTCTAATCAAGTACTACTGTATTGCTAAGAAACACATCTGAGAATTCTAACTGGTCCTTTCACATTAAAAAAAAAAATCTCTTAGTGGAATCATTACTTTAGTTTCATAAAGGGTGATGGAAAATACGGTGAAGTTGTGGCTTTGCATGCTGAAGCACTGTTGGCCATCTAATTTTCTTGGTTTGTTTTTTTGTTTGTCTCTCTCTGTGTGTGTAAGATATTGTGGTATATTGGTTGTCCAGTGTACCTAAATATTGACTTTCCAGAGTAGTGGCATCAGGCTCAATTTCTATGACAAGGAAAACACAAGCTTTCTCCATATATACAAATCTAAATGACCTATTTAGATCTTGATATTTGTTTTTTGAATTTCAGACACTCTGAGCCCATTGTTCTTCTCCATCTAGTCACATTACCTAGCAAACTCACCGACCCTTAAGCTTTAACTTTAATCTACAAGAAGATAGTCTGTCTCCAGGCTTGACCCTCTCAAACCTCAGCTTTGTAATATTGTAATTGTTAAAAATAGGAATAGCAATGAAAACACCCTTTATACATAAGGTATATTTATATAACTAAGAAAATACTTTCATATATATATTTTTTTATCTTTGCAAAACTCTTAGGTTGTTGGTGGAAATAAAATTATTCCTGTGATATCATATATTTAAATACCCTCTATTACTTTGAGCCTAACATGGATAAATTTAACTCACCTCCTTTCCCCATACACCCATTACTATCAGAGAAATCGAAACTAGATATCTGTTTCCTCTCTGAGTCTTTTCTTCCTTTTACCTGCTTTGTGTGAGGTTTCTACTGTTTATTTGCTTGAGATGGCATTTGAACCTGCCCCTTCTCTATTTCCACAGCCCTTCCCCATTTCTGGTCTTCATCATTGCATAATCAACTCATTCTAACAAATTCCAGATGGTTTACTTCATTCTAGAATTTTCTCTCATTTTTACTGCATAATGAATCAAGCCATATTTCTAATTTGAAAAAATTCAGCAGTAGACAAGCTCAAAGAAAATCACTGTTTCTCTACTTTCTTTTGTGTCTGTCTAAACTCTTGGGCATCTAAGAATGCCCTAGTTGACTGGATTCCTCTCCTCCATCTCACAGTATTTTGTCTCAAGCCCTAAAAGCACACCATCATGGCAGTTTGGGTTGCAGGGCACTGTATATATGCATATCAGTGGAATGGTTTGTTTTCCTTTCTTAAGTTGAGTAGCAATTTTACAATGAGTGTGATGTGTCCACCACTTTACTTGAGATGATTACTACGGGTCTCAGGGGCTAAGAATGAGATTAAGTCTCACACATGAAAGAATCGTCTAAGGCACAAAACTCAAACCAAAAATCTTACTTGCAACATGTAGTCTGTGAAAGAGGAGGAAAAGGAATCATGAGTAGAGAATTGTGTGGACCTTAATTTTCAATCTTCTTTTAAAAGTGGCATAAGTTGCTGATTATTTTCAACAATCTGAAACACCTATTTTTTTCTAAATGGATAAATTAAAAATGGAAGCATCTATTTGAAAGAATTTCCATCATTTATAACATATATCAGTGACAAATATGAAAAAGAATAAGCTCTGACTGGTCAAGCTTCAGAGAACTACCATGACTTGCATTAACTTAAGCCCTTGATTTGGACGTAAAATGTCACCATGGGAACTGTGACATTGCATTGGGCTCTATGAAGAACAACTTCAGAAAGCTTCCAAGCAGAATGCTTTTAGCAAGTGCTGTGGACTACAAGGGGAAAAGGAGAATTTTTTTGAGAGACATTTACTTCCATTTGAAGGCAATTTTTTTCCTAAACTTTATTCCGTTATTCCTCTCCTGTTCTATGACACTCTTTCCCATCTCTATTATTTTAGCCAGCAACAGATTTGCCTACTCATTAAGATTAAGATTCTGTCCAGAAAACTGGCACTGTCTCCTTCTCTTCTAGCGAATTTTTTCCCCTGTGCCCTCAATTTTTCCTCCTGATGTTGTTCTCTATCATATAATTTCCCACAAATTAAACAGAGCCTAAGATAGGGCTCTGCCTATGACTAGGTAGTAAGTAATGAAAACCTCATTCTTACTGGTTTTTATGTGACCCAAATCTGGTGGCCCAGGAGTGGGAGCTTGCTCTAAATGTGTGGGGTTTTCTAGAGGCAGTGATAAGGCCATCCTTCAGCCACACTGATTCCTTCTAGTATTCCATTGAGAGGAGCAGAGAGCAGCTGAAATCTGCCTTTACTGCTTGTTGCAGGCTATGCTTTGTTTCATCTTGAATTTTCTACTGTTGCTTATAAATGAACATAACTTTTGAAAGAATAATGTGATGAATGTGACTTCACACAAAGGAAAATGAAGCAAAGTGTTCCCAAATGGATTCCTACTTCTCTTCCATGGCCCAAGAAAGTAATCATAATAGAGAGAGCTCACCATAAACACCAGTGGTATGTTTACTGAATATAATACAACTTCACACAGCAAAAGATGAAGCAAATTTCATCTGTGATACCTGAAAATTTCTAGTTGTACAGAAAAGGCTATACAGAGAATTACTGTAGTTAATTAACTATGGATGTAATAGGCAATTAACCATTTCACTGTCATATGAGAGCTGAAGAGACAAAATACATATAAATTGAAGAGTTGTAATTATTGGAAGTGATTATACACAACTCTTGTCTATATTTGAAGTTTAAGTTGACCCAGCTTCAGTAAAGGCAAATTAGTAATGCCTGTTTTGATAATTTAAAATACTACTACTTTTGGCTTATTGAACTAAATTTGTTTAGTGCTTTTAGACAACCCTAAAAATGTTAGGCAAATCTGAAAATGTTAGGCAGCCCTAAATGATGGCAGCAACAAATTATTTAAAAGTTTATAGTATACATTCAAGTTATTTCCAGGGAATAAGAATTTTAAAGATTTTTACTTTCTACTTTATTGTATAGAGTTTAAACTTAAAAAAAAATACAGATTTTATATCGTGAATAAAATTAACTAACTTTGGAAACAAAGTGGTAAATATACAAATAATTTTCTACTGTTCCAAGCTGAAGAAGTTTGGCTTTTTCATGGGCTATCGAAACAAATAATTAAGAAAGTAATCCCTTATGGGCACTGGCTCTGACAGATGGTGGTACACTGAAGTAAATATTTACTATTTCCATCTCTGAGTGATGTTTGGAAAGTTGCTTTTTTAAGAATTATTTTCCAAATTGTGACTCACTTGCAATTTACTGGAAAAGACAAATTATAGGAGAGTTCATTAAGGAAATGAAGGAACAATATATCTGATTATTTTTGGCATAAGATACCCTTTAAATGATCTCCAACAAAATAATTGTGTATGCTGTGATAAACGGATATTAAAACAGAGCCTATTAGTATATTCCCTCAGAGGCGTGTTTTATTGTTTTGTCCTCAGGGCAAATCAATCAAAATTCTGTATCAGGGTCTTTAGAAGAGTCCCGAATGTGCTTCCAAGAATGGGTGCTTTGAAAACTGTTTTTCCAGTGAAAGGTCCGCCAAGCTAGGAACAGTGATGGGATGGAAATGTCTTTGCCTACAAGTATAAGGCATTTTCTGCACAGTGACAAGATTTGTGCTGCTTTGTTTCTACTTCCTGGTGAACAACATAACCATATATAGCATAGTGCACTAAGAAAATTGAATCCTAAGGGCACTTGGAGTGTGAAGAGCTTATTAAAGTTGTTTGTTTTATTCATTCAGCAGATATTTTTGAGCATCTACATTGGGTCAGGAATATTGTTAAAAATCAATAAATTGTGCTGTTTCCTCAAGGAGCTTATGGTTTAGTAAAGTGAAACCAAAAATGGAATTAAATAAGCATATCAGTGTCTTAGTTTCTAATAAAGGTATATATAGAGGGTATTATAAAGGTGTGAAAAGGAGGGAGTGGCCATTATTTTGTCAGGAACAGGGGGACTATATAGGAAAGTGACATGAGCTTAGGTATTCATTAATTCAACAAGTATTTATAGATTGGCTAGTATTTTCTAGGCTGTAGATATATAATAAGCAAGGAACATCTTTGCCCTCAAGAAGCTTATAGTGTTTTGAAAGATGGGTCATTATCACCAGCAGATAAAAGGGATAAAAGCATGTTCTAGGTGGAAGCGCAAAGGCTTCAAGTAATGGCCCGGGGATGTTAGTCAGTGAGTCCCCTCCTTGCTCCCTCACTAAACTGGGAATAATGCTCTGTTGGGTTTGTTGTTGCTGTTGTTTGTTTGTTTGTTTGTTTGTATAGAAAAACACACTGGTTGGACAAGTGTAGAACAAAAAGACTTGAGGAAAACAATACATAGTCTGGCCATCTACCTAAGGTTTTACCTAAGAAGTGATAAATTAAGCCAGATTTTGAACTCCATGGCACAAAGCAGAATAACCAGTTGGTGATGGGCTCTGAAGTTGAGAGGACTTTGTAAAGAGCTCAGGATGGTGGACAAAGCTGCGTCATGTGCAAGATGAGCTGAGCAGGGAAGCCTTACCTAGAAAAAAAAAAAAATGAATGGAGCAGACTCAGGGAGGCAGAAATTAGAGATCACATACCAACATGCCATCTGGGTGAAGTCTTTCTAATTCAGAGCTTCACTCCCCATGGCATGAATTGTACTTCTGACCCATATTATAATGTTTGAGCCATTTATACTTTTACCACGACCAATCCCTTCCATTTTCACTCTAGCTGCTCTGAATGGGTTTCTTTTGCTTGAATGCAAAAGTAGCACGGAATGCTTGGGATCACTAGATAGTGTCACAAGGCTGGAATGTGGAGAGAGAAGAAAAGCACAGTAAGAAATGTGGCTGAAAAGAAGTGCAGGGGCCATAACATGGAAAGTTTCATGTGCTGTGATCAGAAGTTTGGTCTTTATATTCCAACAATTGTACCCACTTCAGGCTTCCAAGCAAGGGAGTGCATGATCAGATTGTATTATATAAAGGTGCCATGGATACTTTGGAGGGGTCATATATGGAGGCCGAGGAAGGTCTTTTAGGAGACAGGAAAACATCAGCAAGGGATAGTAAGAGTCTGTAGACAGCACGAGGTATGGGAATAGAAAGAATATATTTGGTTTGAGACATGTCAAAGTTGTGGAATTTACATGATTTGGACATTAATATTAAGAAAGAGAGGTATTAATGATTGCTTTAATGACAGACAAATTCCAGCACCTTATCAAGAAAGGAAATCCTAGACATGGTACATTTGAGGGATAAAGAATGAGTCCAGTTGTGGAGATGTTATACTTGAGGTACAACATCATTTAGGATTTAGCTAGGAAAACAGGAAGTGAAGTAAGTAGCTCAAGCAGGAAGGAATTTAATACAAGGAATTAGCGTTTTACAAAACACTGGGAGGTGCTGGGAAAACAAAGGTTGAAGTAGCTGCTGATAGGATTCAGAAAATCAAAAAGTGTAGGAATTGCATGAAATTTTTCCAAGTGATATCAGCTGACTATATCACCAAACTAGACAATTCACAGGATGCTCAGAAGCTTCTTGCACATTTTCACTTCTGCCAATGCTACCCATGCACTTACCTGCCACTACCACAGTTTTACGTGGATCTGGCATGAGTGTAAAATGGGTGGGTTATAGATTGATTTTACCAACACTACCCACTTACTAACACTTGTGTTTACAGATGGCTTACAATTTCAGTGAAGAGCAGAATTCAACACAGATAGTTTAGCAGGGAAATATAACTGGAAGATGAACATTTACAAGATCATGGTAATTAAATTACACCTACACTTACTAATTTTGTCCTTTTAAAATGGTAATAGCTGTTGTTTAGAGACTCTATGCCAGGCCCTGGGTGACAAATTCATGTGTATTATTTAATTTGTCCTAATAATCATCCTGTAAGGCAGCTATTAATATCCTTATTTTCAGATGGGTAACTTAGGCACTCAGATGTTAAATAACTTACCCGGAGTTATAATAGTAAATTTCCAAAATGAGACTTGAGACGTCTTCTACATGACTCCACAGTCTGTGTCCTAAGCAATCTGTCTGCACGTTGCACTCCTCCTACTAAATACCAGGTGAACTGGAGAATGCGCCGCTGTGTGTGAGATTCAACTTGTCCATATACCATTTGTGTCTTTCAATTCTCCAGTATCTCAGTCAAATTTTCTCATGACTGGGGGCTGGACAATAATGGCCAGGCTGAGGAGAAAGACGGTGTCATGACAGAAAAGGAGATTCAAGAGCAGAGAATTAAATGGTGACATTCTCTCCTTATCAGCCTTTGGTTGTGGTTGTGGCAGCCACAGCTGAACTTTAGTTCTAGCCTGAGCAGTATATGAGCAGAGGAGGCCGTATGTGGTTGGTTCTGCTCCACCTTGCCACACTGGGCAGGGACAGGGAGAGGCTCTGTTGAGGGAACATGAGCACTGTTTTTTTGAGAGGTGAGATCACAGGACACAGACTTGAGATCTGATTTTTTTTTTTTCATTTTAAAAAACAATTTATTGAATTCTATCAGTCATACATGAACATACATAATAAGTATTTAGTAAACATTGTAAACTTAACAAAACAAATATGTATAACATCATACAGGGCTCCAATACATCACCCCACCACAAATACTGCATTGTTGTGAAACATTTGTTAACAAATTGTGAAAGAGCACAGTGAAAGTATTACTACTAACTATAGATTTTTGATTCATACTACAAGACAGGCTGATTTTTCCTTTCTGCAAAGAGGGAAAAGTCACTTTTTATTAAACACTGCCCAGATTGTATTTTAAATAGTTAATGGTGATAGCATCCTAGGAAATCTTTGCAAATGCCATCTCTTAGCTCTTCTCTATATGTAAAGGTTAGAAATCATTTCAGGAAGCACAGTCACACGTTTTAAATAACTCCTTCCCTTTAAGCAACTGCAAATTTATATATATATGCATATATAAATATACATATAAAAATAAATATCATTGCTTTTCACGTATATTTGAAAGTGGTTAAAATGGGAAATTTCATTTTGTATTTAGGTTACCAGAATAAAAATTTTTTTTAAAAAAGATAGATATATAAAATACAAACAGTGAACCCTAATGTAAACTGTGGACTATGGTTAATAATTTAATTATAACAATATTGTTTCAATAATTGTAACAAAAGTATGACACAAATGAAAAGTGTTGATAATAGGGAAAACTGTGTGTGTGTGTGGGGGGGGATGTATGGGAACTCTGTGCTTTCTGTATGGCTTTTCTGTAAACCAACACTTCTCTGATTTTATAAAAGGAGGTTACTGACCAAAAAACTATATAAAATTAAAAATTTCATTCCTCAGTCACACTAGGAATCAAAGAAACAGTAAACATATAAAAAACAGTATCAAGGAAGAAAGAGTAGTCAGCTATGTCAAAGAATATTGCTTAATTATCCCAATTAGCCCTTCTTTTTGTATTGAAGATTAATATAGCAAATATCTTTTGAATAAATTTCATTTATGTTTGTATCAGTCAGAGTTCTCCAAGCCAACAGAACCAACAGGATTTATTTATTTATTTATTATGATATATTTATATATATTATGAAATAGGAATTGGCTCACAAGACCTTGGGGATTGGCAAGTCTGAATTTCACAGGGCAGGCTGCTGTTGAAGCTGAATTCCCCAGGAGAAGCGGGCTGGCTGAAGTACAGATAGAAATAATTAATTTATTTATAATTATTTCTTTAAGATTTAAGAAAAAATATATCCAAATGTATTTGTTTTTTTCTTCTTCTTTTAGCTAATACAAAAACACTTTTGAACAATGCATGAAGTGTAAGCATCTGCAATATGGCAGAAGAGAATTTGATTTTTTAAAAAGATAACATTAACTGAGAACCTGCTAGATCCTGGGTCCTTTAGATCCAAAAATGAAAAATCAGTGGTTATAATATAAACTCAGAACTTCCATTTCCTGAAAGTGAGGCAATTCATCTTATCCAATGTTTTTACTACCTTGGATTTTTGCCAGTCTGGGTCATCTATTAATCTGATTGATAGATGCTATTAAGATACTATACAACTCAAGAGAATCCTTCAAGTTTTCTCATTCCATTCTTCTTTATCCATCTATTATTATAGTCAATTATCCCACCAATTTATTCCACCCATGCACTTAAACTGGTGAATATCTGCATAAATATTTCATTTTCTTAACATAATAAATAATAAAGTATATATTAGTCATTTAAGTAACAGAATCTTCGGCCTGTAGGCTGACTTTATAGGAAAATTTGATCTATTAGTTTTGGTTAAATAACAATTAACTATTAAATTATTGGGATTGATACCTACTTTCAATTTTTCCTATTATTATTTCTGTGGCAATTTTAAATTTGTTTGGATTCCTGCTTTTGCTCTTCTTTTTTCATTCTCTTCTCACTACTTTTAAGATACAAGCATTTAAAGCCCCTTCTTAAATAACAGGTTAAATATTCTACAAAAATAAATGAAATGAGCTCTTGAATTACTGAAGTTTCTGGTTATTACAGGAATTGACTTTGGGCTATTGAAACAAAATGCAATTCTTTTAAATTAAATTGGACATAATAGAAGTAAAGTTAAGTTTATAGATTAAAAAATAAATACTTCTATTATAATTGCTACTTAATTTCTTCTTAGGATAAGGCCAAATTAATTGTTTAAAATTGGAAATTTTCCTGAACTGGTCCCAAACCAGAGATCATCTGTAAAATGATAGAAGACAAAGAATGTGATTTTTTAGGCCAAATAAATATACTGTTATAAATGATTAATGATTCTTTTGGATGACTAATTTCTGTTGAATGTCAACACTAATATTTGCTAAGCATGTTCAGACTTTTCATTTTGTCTTCTAGATAACTGAAATCCTGATGACAACAAGGTTGAAGGGGGTCCACAGAAGCTATGCTTTTGCTAAGTCATCCTAGTCATCTACTCACACTTCATTGATCCAGAACTGTGCTGCTGACCCAAGCAGGATCAGTTAGTTATTCCCCATGGGCATAGTGGGTGTATGGGAGTGTGTCTATGATATAATTATGTAGCATGTCATGTATGTGTGTGTTTTTGTCTGTAGACATGCACACATATTTAGAAAGAGTCAGTGTTTTTGTGTAACTACTTCTGTAATAATAATAAAAAATCTCTGGAGCTTCGAACAGCTGCTGTTCATCTAATGAAAATGTGTGCAACAGAAACCAGTCTGTAGAAAGAAATCCGACAAAAGAATATATGCAAAACAGAGGTAAGAGTTTATTTCTGTCTCTCCGGTTGTATTCAGAGGCATGCTTGTGTAATCCTGAGGCTTAGCTACTTCCCTGTTCACTCCCAATAGCTTTTAGGTTCTGAGAGGCAGCCTTGTAGCCCTATGACAAAACTTCTCTTTTTTATGTGTAAGCTTTCTCTTCTTAAACTCACAGTGGCCTAGCTAACACTTTTGGGAAGAAAAACATTGTTTGAAGGACAAATAGCCAGTTATTCTTAAGACGCTTTATCTGTTTACCTGCTATAGAATACTGCTGCAAAATAAAGTGAAATGCATTTGAGTCTATAGAGAAAGGCTTTATGTGTTTGTCTTTGGATGACATTTAAAGATCTTTGTGTTCTGTTAAAATATATTTTCATGAAAGATGTTTAGGATGGACCACGGAGATACTGTTTGGAAACTTTCCTCTTTAGTAGGGTCAGTAAAATCCATGGTCATATCATTGCTATTGGTTTGATGAGGATAGTCTCATCATGTCACTTGCAGCGAGGGGATTTTATTGCTGGTCTTTCTTAATTGACCTTCCTGTAAATATGGATTTAGCATTTTGGAGACCTTACTGTGAAAGAGATAGAATGTAAGAGCTTTTAAATTTGTTCAAATATTAATTATTTATGGGTAACTATGTGAAATATACCCTAAGTAAAATTGCTGAGAAATTAAGATCTCAACAAGAAACATGCAGATGTGTTTATTTGTGATTCAATTTTTTTTTAAATCTCAGAAAAAGTGTAGAACTAATTTTCATTTTAGCTGTATAGATTTCATATTATCCATATTGGGTAATAAAGTATCCAATTCCTATGTGTAAGTTACCCACTCTCAGAAAGAAATACAATATCAGATGAGTGACGGAGGGCAAGGTTAGCCTCATAAAACACAGTTGGTAGTTTGCCATTTGGCACTATTTACTGTGGACTGGTGTGATGTTTGAAGTTTCTTCCATCATTGCTGCACTTTAGGAGTCTTCTAACAGCATGTGAATTTGGGGGATGGGATGGTGAACATACAAAGTTTATAGCACAGAGCAAAGTTCAGGTTATCTTATCCCTTAATTATTTCTTATTGATGAGATGAAGTGGGCAAATCAGGGATGAGCATATAATAATGAGGAGGTTAAAAAAAAAAATTAGTTTGTGATTTAGTCCCTGTTAAAAAAACAAAATATGAAATAACAAGGTAACCAGGTGGTAGCTTAGGGGTGCTGAGTTCCTGGCTGTGAGATGGAAGGGAATGGAGAAAAAGGAAATCATATATAGTGGGCACCTGTTTATTTAGGCACTTTAAAACTAATTGGTAATTTAATCCTCACAATAAATTTGGGAGTAGGTATTATTGTTGTTGTCTTTATATTTTTCAAAAGGAGACACCAAGATACAGACAGCTTATAATAATTTGCCTAAGACCTCACAAGGAGTTGACAGCACCAGGATCTGAGCAGGATATTCTCTGATCCACTGCATCATATGGCAGATGAGGAAACTAAGTCTCAGAAAGATTTTCACTACCTAAGCATGGAGAACGACAGCAAGATAAACCTGAGATCTGTGCTCGCCTTTGTTTCACTTCGAGGTCTGCGCGTACTTCCTCCTCCATCTGCTGTGAGAAACTGTCCGTGCATCATCTTACTCTTGCGGGTTCACAATTCAAATTTATATATTGAAAATTTTGAGAAGCCTTGTAAGAAAATCTGCTTAGTTTTATTTAACTCAGCTTTCCTTGTGTGTACCACACGCTATTAACTTTGCCTATTTCATTTCCTGCGGAGCACATTGAGGAGTGGCCGCGCACCAGGCAGTCTCACAGTTAACCCGAGGATGTTTAATGAAGCAACAAAGACAAATTGCACTTACTCTTTCTACAAGGGCTTTATTGCTATCGATTTAACCGGAATCTTTTATACTGTGTGGGTAGGAGGAGTAAAACATATTTCTGAGACATTTTCCAGTTTGCTTTATGCATGTAGCCTAACCCTGTGGCTAAAAATATAATAGTTATAATTTCATAATTTTAAAAGATTGTTTAATAAGACCGGAGAAGGGAGACTATGAAACCATTTTTGGTATTTGAAATTCACACATGTGCTACCTGAAATAGAGCTATTAGGGTAGGAGTTGAAATTAGCATTCAGGTCTTGTTCTGGTCTGGGTGTTAGAATTTCTTTAAACACAAATCAGAACTTGTTACAAATTTCACACTGGGGATGAAAGGGATTTAACTTTACAAACAGATGAACAGGGAATCTGACTTCTTGTTGTGGGAAAGTGTTGTTATTCTGAGTCCCTGCAAATAATCTGATCCTTGAATTATCTAAAAACAATTTAAATGAAATCAGATAATGTGATGAAGTGTTTGGTGAGCTGTGGCTAACTCCTGCTTCATCCAATTGAGTTCTGAACGTGATCTGTGTAAGAAGGATAGTGTGTTTCTTTGATATGTCTGTGACAGGGAAAGGCAACATAGTCTTAAATTTTGCATCTAATATCATTTAGGTATTATCTTTTTAAACAAAACATTTTTTGATAGATATTAATCCATCTAAAGTGTACAATCAATAGTATTTGGTAAAATCAGATAGTTGTGCATTCATCACTTCAATTATTATTAGAGCATTTTCATTATTCCAATAATAAAAATAATAAAAAACAAAAAAACAGGCAAACAAACCAACAAAAAAACTCATCACCTCTCAAGCTCTCTATGCATTCCCTTCCATACACAGCTGCTATTCTGTTTCCATCTCTCTAGTCTGTTTGTATTTATATTTTGTAAAAACAGTCTTATATATGCAATATCACCCATATTCATATTTCACATGAGGTTTCACTATGTTGTACAGTCCCATGTTAGGTTTTTTGGCTTTAATTCTAGTAACATACATGACTTTGGACTTTCTCTTTTCAACCACTGTAATATCCACGTGATAGCACTGCTTGTTACAAACACTACGTGCTTTCACCATTTCTATTTATTACCAAAGATTTATAAACAAACCTTTAACCAATTCTGTACAGATTAACCCTCAGGTTTCCATTCTCTCCCCTCATTTTATTTTCTGGTGACCTATTGTAGGGTAAATGAAGATGGAATGCCCTTTCCATGAACCCTAGGCCCTGGAATGAGGATGGATTGTTCTGGCCAAGCACCTCACCCTCATAAACAGGGTTTTGGATGTAAGCATCCAAAAAGTGAATGTACTTGCGATAATAACAGGAGGTTTGGTCATTATTAACTAGTAGCCCTTGTGTCCCAAAGATTGTAACCTTATAAAAGCTGACTGTGTCTGTTAGGCGGCGCGAGCAGGGTGCCGAGCACCCCGGCCTGCCGCCACTGGGTTCTGTGTATGAGTAAGTAATAAAGGCATGACCATCGCTGGGCTCCCGTGTGGTTTCTCTGGAATATCAAATTAGTTGGTCAGGCTTGACCACCTGCCTTACTATGGGCACAGATGGCAGGCCAGGGTCTCTACCTGCATTACACCTATACTCTAATTACTACCTCCATGAGTTTACACAAATATATTAAGTTCATAATAGTGCAATCATGCAGTAATCATCCTTTTGTGTCTGGCTTGCTCACTCAACAAAATGTCCTCCAGGTTCATCCCTGTTGTCATATGCTTCACGACTTCATTTCCTTTTACAGCAGCATAATGTTCTATAGTGTGTATATACCACAATTTGTTTGACCAGTCATCAGTTGATGGAAACCAGGTGTATTCGTCAGCCAAAAGGGGTGCTGATGCAAAGTACCAGAAATCTGTTGGCTTTTATAAAGGGTATTTATTTGGGGTAAAAGCTTATAGTTACAAGGCCCTAAAGCAGGGGTTCTTAACCTTTTTTTTCCATGGACCCCTTTGCCAATCAGATGAAAACCACAGATCCCTTACTAAGTCCACACTATACTGTGTATTATTTATTAAATATATCACAGACATACCAACATGTCCCACAAGAATAATGTTTTTTGAATTTCAATTCAAGCTCATGGGCCCCTGCCCTAAAGAGTCCAACTCAAGGTTGCTTTCTAACCAAAGTCAGTTGTCAAGTGTTGAAGCAAGATGGCAGGCAATCTCTGCCTGGTCTCTCCTTCCTTCTTCCTCTTAAGGCTCTGTGGGCCCAACTTCCAATCTCAGCTGTAGGCTGGCATAGGGCTCATCTCTCAGGCCTTCCTATATCTGTCTGGCATAGGGCTCGTTTCTTTCCAGGCTTTATCAGTTGTTCAGCTCCTCTGTTCTCTTCAGCTGCAAAGACTATCAGGCAAATGGCTCATCTCTCCTTGGAGCTGCGGGATCAAAGTTCTCTCCTCTGGCATCTATGGAGTTCTCTCTCTTCCCGTGTGAGTGTCATTTTATATCAGTCCAAAGGGGGCAGGGACTCATCCAGAGTCATGCCCTCTTGACATGGTCAAATAAAATCCCTAATTTTAACATAATTTAATCAAAGACATCTCAGTTGAATCTAATACACTCAAAGGGTATCACACCTAGAGAAATAGATTAGTTGACAAATATGATCTCTCTTTTGGGGCTTCATAGGTAATCACAAACTGCTACACTCCACCCTCTGAATCCCCAAAAGGCATTACAATATTTAAAAAAAAACCACCTTAAATCATTTGAATAGCAATGCTAAGTATAAAATCACATCACAAGGAATCATATATAAAAATAAGGTTTGTCTGAGGGCAAAGTCCCCTCTGGCTGTAGACCTGTGAAACTTACAAAACAAGTTATCTGCTTCCAATGTACGGAGGAATAGACATAGGATAAACATTTGCATTACCAAAAGGAGAATTTGGGAGGGAAACATGAGTCACTGGTCCCCAACAGTTCTGAAAACCTACAGGGCATACTCCGTTAGATTTCAAAGTCTGAGAGTCATTTCCCCCACCCCCAACCCGACCCCCCCATAGCTCCCTCGTCTATTTGCTCATTGATTTTGTTTGTTGTTTTTTGCTCATTGTTTGTGCTCATTATCTGCTTATTGGTTTTGCTCATTGTCTGCTCATTGTTTTTTGCTCATTATCTATCTGTTTGTTTATTCTTTAGGAGGCACTGGAAACTGGACCTGGAATCTCCCATGTGGGAGGTGGGTGCTCAACTGCTTGAGCCACATCTGCTCCTCTGAATGTCATTCTTAAGATGATGGTCTCTTCTCCTTGGGGCCTCATGGGGACCCACAGTTTCCACAGGTTTGCCCAACAGCCATTTTCTTGTTTCCACCCACATCTGGCATCTGGGTGGTGATGAACTCCAGACGTCAACCCCAAGAACATTGGGGTGATGGCCACTTTTTCCCCAATCTCTGGCATACAGTCTCAGCTCCCTTAGCACAGTGAGGCGGTGGCAACATTCTTCCTAATCTCTGGTGTATAGGTCCAACCCTCTCAGATCGGTGAGTTGGTGACCTGGCCTTCCCTAATTTATGGGGACCATGCCCACCTGCCCATTTCAGAGCAATGAGGAACAGGCCCACCCCTCTCAGTGCACTGGGGTAGTGACCTCACTCTCCCCAACCCTTGGGGAATGTGCTCCTCCCTCTCTGTAGCCTAGGGCAGCAATACTTTACCCGAATAGTGGGCTGGAACATCTACCCTCTTCAAATGCCAGGGAAAATTTAACCTTTCCATACACATTGGTGGGGGTCCCTCTCTTGGACCAAGGAGATGTCTTAATTCCAGACCTCAGCTTCCATGGTTTTCCTCTTAAAACCATTTCCCTTCCATCTCTCTCCTCCATGTCTCTTTTAGTCCAGGCTGACAGTGGTTTTGTTCATACAGATCTCACAAAAAGTTTGTTGGTTTAGCATGCAGGAAGCAGGGGTCCAAGTCATCAGACAGTAAGACTTTCCACAAATCCTTCCTAGATAACTGCATTTTCAATCCTGACTTACAAGTTCCAAGTTTAGTTAGTTCCTCAAATGTGAAACTATAGTCTGAGGGCTTGATGTCTAGATGCTTGGAATTTCCAGAATCAATTTATTTCTTTGTGGCCAACAATTCAGTTCTCAGTTATTTCTTTCCTCTATCATTTTGCTATAACTTGCAAGGAAAAGTCAGGGTGTATTTTCCACATTTAGTTTGGAAGTCTCCTCGGCTAAATGTTCAAGCTCATAATTATCAAATTCTGCCTTCCATTTAACATCAGGAGTCAATCTTGCTAAGGTCTCTGCAATTTTAAAACACCAATCACCTTTCCTCCAGTGGCCAATAATAGTTTCATCATTTTCTTCTAAGACCTTATCAAAAGTCTCTTTAGCATCCATATTCCTATCAACACTCTCTTCAAAGCAATCTAGGCCTTTTCTATCAAGCATCTCACAATTCCTCCAAAAAATGTTTCTTACCCATTTATAAAACTGTTCCAGCATTTTTGGTAATTACATCAGACTGTACTCCACTCTCCTGGTACCAAATTCTGTATTAGTCAGACAAAATAGGTGCTGATGCAAAGTAGCAGAAATCTGTTGGCTTTTATAAAGAGTATCTATTTGGGGTAAATGTTTACAGTTACAAGGCCCTAAAGAGTCTAACTCAAGGTTGCTTTCTAACCAAAGTCAGTTGCCACATATTGAGGCAAGATGGCAGGCAATCTTTTCCTGGTCTCTCCTTCCTCTTCCTCTTAAAGCTCCATGGGCCCAGCTTCTTCCAATCTCAGTTGTAGGCTGACATAGGTCTCATCTCTCAGGGCTTCTTACATCAGTCTGGCATAGGGCTCGTTTCTTTCCAGACCTTATCAGTTGCTCCACTACTCTGTTCTCTTCAGCTGCAGACTTATCAGGCGAATGACTCATTCCTCCCCAGGGCTACGGGATCAAAGTTCTCTCCTCTGGCATCTAGGGAGTTCTCTCTCTTCCCATGTGAGTGTCTGTTTATATCAGCCCAAAGGGGGTGGGAACTCAACCAGTTCTAATCTTAATTTAATCAAAGACATCTCAGCTGAATGTAATACAATCAAAGGGTATCACACCCAGAGAAATAGATTAGTTTATAAACATAATCTCTCTTTTGGGATTCATAAATAATCTCAAACTGCCACACCAGGGTTGTTTCCAACTTTTGGCAATTGTGAATAATGCTTCTATGAACATCAGTGTGCAGATGTCTGTTCATGTCACTGCTCTCAGTTTTTCTGGGTATATGCCTAGTAGCGATATTGCCAGGTCACATGGCAAGTCTATCTTCAGCCTTCCTTAGGAACTACAAAACAGTCATCCACAGTGGCTATACCCAACAACAGTGAGTAAGCATTCCTATCTCTCCATATCCTCCCCAACACTTGTAGTTTCTGACTTTTTAATGGTGACCATTCTAATAGATGTGAAATGGTATTTCATTGTAGTTTTTCACCATTTGTATTTCTTCTTTGGACAATTGTCATTTTGCCCATTTTTAAATTGGATAGTTTGTCTTTTTATTGTTGAGATGTAGCATCTTTTTATATATCATGGATATTTAACCCTTATTGGATATTCGATTTCCACATATTTTCTCCCATTGAGTCAGCAGCATTTTCATCCTTTTGACAAGGTCTTGTGAGGTGCAAAAGTGTTTAATTTTGAGGCTGTCCCATTTATCTATTTTTTTCATTTGTTGCTTTGTGCTTTGGGTGTAAGATTTGAGAAACTACTGCCTACCACAAGATCTTGAGGATGTTTTCCTACATTTTCTTCCAGGAATTTATAGTTGCCACTTTTATATTTAGGTCCTTGATCCATTTTGCGTTAATTTTGTACAAGGCATGAGATAGGGGTCCTCTTTCTATCTTTTGGGTATGAATATCCAGTTCTACCATCACCATGTTTTCAATAGAATGTTCTGGCCCAGCTGGGAGGCTTGACTGCCTTGTGAAAAGTCATTTGACCACTGCTCAATCTGTCTATATTTATGCCAGTACCATGCTGTTTTTACCACTGCAGCTAAGTAATATGCTTCAAATTCAGAAAGTGAGAGCTATTAAACTTCGTTCTTCTTTTTAAAGATATTTTTGGCTATGATGGGCCCCTTTCCCTTCCAAATGAATTTGCTGTATTTTTGTTTTAATTCATCTCAAGATATTTGCTGACTTCTCTTGGAATTTCTTCTTTTTCCCACTGATTATTTAAAAGTGTGTTGTTTAATCTCCATAATTTATGAATTTTCCTTTTTTCCATTCATTATTGATTTCTGTTAATATTGAAAAATTGTTATGTATAATTTCAAATAGTTTTAAATTTATTGAGACTTGTTTTGTGACCCAGCATATGGTCTATCCTTAAGAATGATCCATGAGTGCTTGAAAAGAATGTATATTCTGCTTTTTTGGGGTGTATTGCCCTATAAATGTCTATTAATTCTAGTTCATTTATCATATTATTCAAGCTATTTTTTTTTTTTTTTTTTACAATATTAGTATTAGTACTCCAGGTCTTAATTTGATTACTATATGCATGGACTATCTTTTCCCAGCCTTTCACTTTTAACCTGGTTGTGTCCTTATGTCTGAGGTGAGTAGACACCTTGTAGACAGCATATAGATATCTCACATATTTTTTTAATCCATTTTATCAGTCTATGTCTTTTGATTGGGGAATTCATGCTATTAACATTCAATTTTATTATTATAAAGAAATTACATACTTCATTCAGTTTTTTCCTTTGGTTTCTGTTATCATATCTTACTATTGTCTGTCTTTTAACCCTTTAATTTACCCTTTCTTATCATCATTTCTACACTCTTCTCCAAATCTTTCACACTTGTTTTTTCCTTTCAGGCTGCACCACTCCCTTTAGTTTCTCTTGTAATTCTGGTCTTTTGGTAACATACTCTCTCTGTTTTTGTTTGTGAAAACTTGTAAACTCACCCTCATTTTTTGAAGGACTTTTTTTGCCTGATACAGAATTCTTGGCTGGCAGTTTTTGTCTTTCTATACTTCAAATAGATCATTCCACTTCCTTCTTGCCTCCATGGTTTCTGATAAGAAATAGGCACTTAAGCTTACTGAGCATCACTTGTATGTGATGAATTTTTTTTCTCTTGCTGCTTTCAGAATCCTCTCTTTATCTCGGATATTTGTCATTCTGAGTCACAAGTTCCTCCGAGTATGTCTATTCAGATTTTTTCTGTTTGGGGTGCATTGTCCTCCTTGGATTTTGATATTTATATTTTTCACAAGGGTTGGGAATTTTTGGGTCATTATTTCTTTACATATTCTTTCTGCCCCCTTTCCATTCTCTTCTCCTTCTGGGGCAGTGATAATACATATGTTTGTGCATTTCACATTGTCATTCAATTCCCTGAGACCCTGTTCCATTTTTTCCATTCTTTTCTCTTTCTTTTCTCTAATTTTTTCCTTTCAGTTCAAATGTTCTGACTTCAAAATCACTAATTCTATCATTGAGCAATTCAAATCTGCTCTTATGTGCCTCTAATGTATTTTTAATATCATCCATTCTGTCTTTCATTCCCATAAGCTCTGTTATTTTTCTTTTCTTTCAAATTGTTTGTGATCACCCAGGGGCTTCTTAATATCCTTTATCTCTTTTGTCATATTTTCCTTCAATTCTTTGAATTCATTTAGGAGTTTTGTGTGATTATCTTTGGTTCATTCTCGTAAATCTTATATCTTATCAGGATATTTGGGTGGGCCATCACTTCCTATTTCCCAGTATGTCTTGTAATTTTTTGCTGATATCTAGGCATCTGAATATGTTGGTGAATTTACTCTGATGGTCAGTTTCTCTCCTTTGCCTAGTGTTCCCCCCCCCCACACACACATCTCTTCTCTGATATTTAGTTTAACTTATTCTAAGTCTTTAAAATTTTCCACTGTAAGTTATCAAAAATCGGGCCTGGGACTCACTAATGGTATCCAGATTTTCTCCTGGTGGTTAAAGAGAGACCTAAAAGCAGTTTTTCTCCTTGCAATTTGCTGGCCAGCCAGAATTCCTCTCTTGTGGGCCAAACTTTCCATGGAGGTATTTCTTTCAAACTCTGCTTTCCAGTGTTTCTTGTCTGGCTATATCCATGATTCAAGGCAGGCTTTGCTGGCCAAATTCACTGAAGAGAAACCCTCCAACTCACCCTCCCTCTTCCCTTGTAACCTTCTGACAGGAAGGAAGATGTCTGTTCCCCTCTTAGTTGACTGAGAGCCACATGTTTCATCCAGGCTTAATGTCTTGAGAGTGGGGGATGGGGATCCCCTCCCATTTGTTGCAGGGGCATGGTAACTCACATATGTTGTTTTGGGTTTTTTGTCTCTCTCTGTCTCTCATCCTTCTGGGAGTTGTGCAGCACTGTTCTGGGCTGCTGACCTCCAAAGCAGGTCCTTCACAGCTATTGGCCCTTTCTTTGTTGTTTTTGTGAGAGAGTCGAGCCTTTCCTATCTACTCTGATACCATCTTCCTGGAACTCTGATAAAATAATCTAGTTATTATCTTTGTTGTGACTCTTTTTCCTCTTGTTGTTGTCCCTCTAATACTGTGTTATTTTCCTTTAAAGGGAAAAAATTATGTAGAGAGAGAGTGAGAAAGAGACTTTAAGAATAAAACTATGTTTAAGAAAAGGAAAACATGAAGAATGCAATATAGGTTAGCAGAAGCAATAAATGTTTAAAATGTTTAGTAGCTGGTTTAACTGATGAACTTAGCATAGGAGCTAAAGCTGTATGCATAATTATGAAATCCCAATTGAATACTTTTAATATGGACTTGTATCCAGGCATAAGGTTTGAATAAAAATATTTAGCGTAAGTACCATTAGGCATATTTTACTTTGTATTTTCCCATAATAAAATATTAAATTTCACTGCCTGGATCATTTTTTGAGGGAGTCACATTTTCCATTTTATTTTTAAAGGAAAAGTAAAACTTTATGTTTAGAATTTTAAAGACTATATTCCAAAAGATATAATGTACTACAGCAGAACAATAAAAAAGAATGGAAAAATAACCTTTATATGTGGCAAATTAAGGAGGAGATTTGTAGCAGTTTGCATGTAAGGTTTGGAATTGAGGGCGTTATAGTTGAATTGAGAGATAGGTAAAGAAGGGGCAGTATTTGATGTGTTTTTTCCCTTGTCCCTAACCCATTTGATAACATCAGCATGGTCCACAAAACATGTATGCAGCGGAGTATGGATGGGAAAATGAGTATGTACGTTTAAATTTTCATACTCCCTTTGTATAAGTATTATGGATGGTACTCCTTTGACTCATAATTGTTAGCTTCGCTCTGTTGAATAAGGTTTCTACCCTCTGATAGAAAGAGGAATAGGTTTTATTAATATCTTCTGAAGACATCCAACCTGTGTATTCTGAATGAATGAACCTCGGTTTGTAGCCTTTTCCTTAAGGATTCGTCATAATTTGGGTTAATCTCAGCAGATATGGATTGGCCACATTCTTGTCTTCAAAGCTCTATGGAGCATGATGATGACTCTTGACCAATGATATAAAATAAAGAGATTAAAGATAAATAATATTTTATAACCATGGGTTCATGAACTGTTTCACAGGAAGGATGTACTAGTCTGTTAGCATTATTTGGTAATGAAACGTGAATTTATGATTTGCACCTAGTTTCATGGAATCTGGGCGGTTTCAGTATTTAAGGATGGCTGCAATAGCTGGAAGGCCTCGATTGTGCCCATGTGACTAGCTCACCATAAGGGACCTCCAGGATGAGCAGGCTTTGCGTTTCCTCATATAAAGTCACTCGTCATTCATGCAAGTGGTGCTTCTAAACCTGGTGACAAAGTGAGTTTCTATAAGCCTCAAAAGTGAGAGGACGATGAAGCTTGCACCTGTGATCTTGGGTCCCCTTCAATACCTATCTTTCCCTTGCTGTTGTTGTACTATATCCTGTGCCTGGAATAAAGTTATTCCCTAAATAGAAACTGTTTTAGTCCCGTGAATTCTTTCATCAGTTGAACACTTAAGGTGGTTGTGCACAATTAATGCAGTTCCTTACCCCAATCTCCACTAATATTCTTAGTCATTTTTTTCGCTTTTACTTTTTAAATAGATTTCAGTTTTCAGAGCAGATTTAGGTTTACAGAAAAATCACACAGAAAATACAGAGAGTTCCCATATATCCTTTCTCCCTTCACAGTGTCCCCTATTAACAGCTTGCATTAATGTGGTATATTTGTTAGAATTGGTGAACAAATATTTCTATGTTATTATTAACTAAAGTCTGTAGTTTACATTAGGGTTCACTTTTTTTTTTTAGAAATTTTATTGAGATATATTCATATACCATACAATCCATCCAAATTATACATTCAGTGGGTTTTGGTATAATCACAGAGTTGTTCATTCATTACCACAGTCAATATTAGAGCATTTTCATTACTCCAAAAAGAAAAACCTCCCTCTCCTTAGCAGTTACCTTTCAATCCCTCTATCCATCCCCTGCCATACATATCCGCTAATCTAATTCCATCTCTATAAATTTATTTATATTTACATTTTATATAAATGGAGTCAAACAATATGCAGAACTTTGTGTTTGGTTTCTGTCACTTATGATGCTTCCTTCTCTCTTTTTTTACAATTGATGAAAAAATATTAATATATTACTATTCACTACAGTCCATAGTTTGCATTTTAGCTCAGCTGCCACACTATTATTAACATCTTATAATATGAATATACACTTTCTGATTCATTGAAGAACATTTTTATATTTGTAATATTAAACATATTCATCATCTGCAACAGGGTTCACTATGCTATATAGTCCCATACTTCATCTTTTAGATTTTTCTAGTGACATACACAACTCTAAATTTTCCCTTTCAACCACAATCATACCCCTATATTGGTGCTGCTAATTACATTCACTCTAATGTGCTATCATCACCTCTATCCAATTTCAAGCATTTACAAAAAACCTTATTACCAATACTGCACAAATTAAGCCAATGCTCCCCATTCTCTATCCTCATTCTATCTTGTAGTGGCCAGCCGGATCATAAGGCAGTTCTCTATTTAACTTCCTGAGGAATGGCCAAAGGGTCTTCTACAGTGGCTGCTCCTTTCTACATTCACACCAACAGTGAATAAGGGCTCCTATTTCTTTACATCCTCTCTAACACTTGTAGTTTTCTGGTTGCTGTTTTTTTTTTTTTTTTTTTTTTAATATAATAAACTTTGTTTTTAAGGAGGTTTTATATTACAGAAAAGTTACATTGAAATTATGAGGGATTCCTGTGTACCTCCCTCTCTCTCCCACATCATCCCCTATTTTTAAAAAATGTATCAGTGCACTTTATTATGACGTACATGTAAAATTTGCTCAATAAAAAAAAAGCACATTTAAAAAAAACGACTCACTTGTGGTAAGGACTAACCTACCTTCAGTGATAATCTGAAAAATAAAACCATCATTGTGACATTTATCAGTACTTCACACATCTAACAAATATTGAAAGAGACAACTACCATTGTTATAACTTCCTTAAAGCCCAAAACTCAGGCGCAAATCAGAATTAAGAGAAACTTCAGAATGTTCACATTTGCATGCATTTTTGGCTGGATTTTCAAAGATTCCACATATAACAAAACCACAACTTTGAATCAAAATGTACATTAAAAACATTTAAGCCTTGTGACAAACTTACTCTACAGAAGCAAGGAAAGCAGAGTGAATAGTAACAAATTTCTTTTATCATAAAACAAAAGTCAATGAGTCAACATTTTAATAACACTGACCAAGTTATTTTCTATTCAAGAATTTGCTTTCCAAGTTGTGTCTTTAAAACGTATCCATCTATATACTTTGATTAAGTTTTCTGGTTTTTTAATAGTGGTCATTTTTATAGGTGAAATGATATCTCATTGTTGTCTTGATTTGCACTTTCCTAATAGCTAGGGATGTTGAACATATTTTCACGGGCTTTCTTTGCCAATTGTATTTCCTCTTTGGAATAACACCTACTCATATCTTTTGTGCTTTATATATCAGTGAGAGTAACCCTTATCAGATATGTGCTTTCCAAATATTCCATTAAGTAGGCTGCCTTTCATTTTCTTGACAAAGTCCTTTGAAGTACAAAAGCATTTTATTTTGTAAAGGTCCCAGTTATCTATTTTTTCTTCCATTGCCTGTGTTTTGGGTGTAAGATCTAAGAAACCACCTCCTACCACAAGGTCTTGAAGATGCTTTCCTTATTTTCTTGTAGTTTTATGGTCTTAGCTCTTATATTTAGCTCTTTTATCAATTTTGAGTTAATTTTGTATAAGGTATGAGATAGGGATCTTTCATTCTTTTGGATGTGGATATCCAGTTCTTCTACCACCATTTTTGAAGAGACTGTTATGTCCCAGATGAGTGAGCTTGGTAGCCTTGTTTGAAATTAATTGACCATAGATGTGAAGGTCTATTTCAGAATTCTCAATTCAATTCCATTGATCTATATGGTCTATATGGCCCGTACCATGCTGTTTTGACCACTAAAGCTTTGTAGTCATGAAGTGTGAGTTCACTAACTATGTTCTTCTTTTAAAATATATTTTTGGCTATTTGAGGTCCTGTTTCCCTCAAAATAAATTTGGCAATTGACTTTTCCATTTTTGCAAAGTAGGTTGTTGGAATTTTTGTTGGGATTGCATTGCATCTGTAAATCAATTTGGGTAGAATTAACATATTAACAATACTTAATCTTCTAATCCATGAACGCAGAATGAACTTCCATTTGTTTAGGTCTTCTTTAATTTCTTTTAGCAATGTTTTGTAGTTTTCTTAGTACGGAGAATTTATATCCCTGGTCAAATTTATTCCTACATATTTGATTCTTTTAATTGTTACTGTACATGGAATTTGTTTTCTGATTTCCTCCTCAGATTGTTCATTTCTAGTGTATAGAAACACTACTGATTTTTTGTTGTCCCTGTTGTTGATTTTGTATTGTGTCAATTAGCTGAATTTGTTTATAATCTCTAGTAGTTTCATTGTTGATTTTTTTGGGTTTTCTAAATAGAGGATCATGTTGTCTTCAAAGAGTGAAAATTTTACTTCTTCCTTGACTATTTGGATTTCTTGTATTTTGATTTGTTGACTATTTGCTTTAGCTAGAAGTTCTAGTACAATATTGATTAACAGTGGTGACAGTGGGCATCCTTGTCTTGTTCCTGATTTTAGAGGGAAAGCTTTCAACTTTTCACTATTGAGTACAATGTTGCCTGAGGGTTTTACATATATGCCCTGTACCATGTTGAGAACGTTTTCTTCTATTCCTACCTTTTGAAGTGTTAGAATGGATGCTGGATTTTGTCAAATACCTTTTCTGTATTAATTGAGATGATGTGATTTTTCTACTTCGATTTGTTAATGTAGTGTATTACATTAACTGATTTTCTTGTGTTGAAACACCCTTGCATACCTGGGATAAAATCCACTCGATTGTGATGTATAATTCTTTTAATTTGCTTTTGGATTTGATTTGCAAGTATTTTGTTGAAGATTTTTGCATCTATATTTATTAGAAAGATTGATCTGTAGTTTTCTTTTCTTGTGGTATTTTTATCTGGCTTTGGTATTAGGGAGATGTGAGCTTCATACAATGTGTTAAGGAGTGTTTCTGCCTCTTCAATTTTTTGCAATAGTTTGAGAAGGATTGGTATTAATTCTTCTTGAAAGATTGGTTGAATTCACCTGTGAAGTCATCTGATCCTGGGATTTTCTTTGTCGAGAGGCTTTTGATGAGTGATTCAATCTCTTTACTTGTGATTGGTTTGTTGAGGTCTTCTATTTCTTCTCAGATAAATGTGGTAGTTTGTGCATTTCCAGGGCATTATCCATTTCATCTAAGTCATCTAATTTGTTGGCATATGTTTGTTCATAGTATCTTTATATGATCCTTCTTATTTCTGTGGGATCAGTAGTGATGCCCTCTCTCTTATTTCTGATTTTATATTTGCATCTTCTCTCTCTTTTTCTTTGTAAGTCTAAGGATTTGCCAATTTTTTTGATCTTCTCAAAGAACCAAATTTTGGTTTTGTTGATTCTCTCTATTGGTTTTATTTGTTATTGTTGTTCTTGATTTCATTTATTTCTGCTCTGATCTTTACTATTTATTTCCTTCAGCTTGGTTTGGGATTAATTTGCTGTTCTTTTTCTAGTTACTCCAAGTGTTCATTTAGGTCTTCAACCATAGCTCTTTCTTATTTTTTAATGTAAACATTGAGGGCTATAAATTTCCCTCTCATCACTGCCTTCACTGCATTCCATAGGTTTTGATATGTTGTGTTCTTGTTTTCATTCATCTCGACATATTTACTAATTTCACTTGCAAGTCCTTCTTTGACCCACGAATTATTTAAGACTGTCTTGTTTAATCTCCATATATTTTTGAATTTCCCTTTTTCCATCAGCGATTGATTTCCAGCTTCATTCTATTGTGATCAGAGATAGTGCTTTGTATAATTTCTATCTTTTTAAATCTATTGAGACCTGCTTTGTGAATCAGCATATGGTCTATCATGGAGAAAGATCCATGAGCGATTGAGAAGAATGCATTTCTTGCTGTTTTGGGGTGTAGTGCCCTATAAATGTCTATTAGGTCTAGTTCATTATCATGTTATTTAAGCTCTCTGTTTTCTTATTGATCCTCTGTACAGATATTCTATCCAATGATGACAGTGGTTTGTTGAAGTATCCAACTATTATGGTAGAGGCATCTATTTTTCCCTTCAGTTTTGTCAGTGTTTGCCTCATGTATTTGGGGACACCCAGATTAGGTGCATATTTATTATTGTTATTGCTTCTTGGTGAATTGTCCCTTTTATTAGTATATGTTGACCTTCTTCATCTCTTCTAACAGTTTTGCATTTAAAATCCATTTTGTCCAATATTAGTCTAACTGCACCAGTTCTTTTTTTTTTTTTTTTTTGTTAATATTTACATGGATTATCTTTTTCCAACTTTTCACTTTCTACCAGATTTGTTCTTGCACCTAAAGTGAGTCTCTTGTAGACAGCATATAGATGGTTCTTTTTTTTTTTTTTAAAGTCCATTCTGCCAGTCTTTTGATTGACAAGTTCAATCCATTAACATTAATGTTATTACTGTAAAGGTATGACTTATTTCATTCATTTTATCCTTTAGCTTTCTGTAATCATATCTTACTGCTATCCTTCTACCCTTTTAGTTATCCTTATCAATAATCTTCATTTCTACAGTCTTCTCCAGGCTTCACTTCCCTTTCTTTTCCATTCAGGCTGCAGCACTCCCTTTAGTATCTTTTGTAAATTTTTTCTTTTGTTGACACACTCTGTTTTTGATTATATGTAAACTTATCCTCAATTTTGAAGGACACTTTTGCCCGATAAAGAATTCTTGGCTGGCAGTTTTTCTCTTTCAGTACCTTTAATATATCATACCACTGCCTTCTTGCTTACATGGCTTCTGATAAGAAATTGGCACTTAGTTTTATTGAGCATCACTTGTATGTGATGCTTTGCTTTTCTCTTGCTGCTTTCAGAATTCTTTCTTAATTTGTAGCATTTAACATTTCTAAATATTAGGTGTCTCAGAGTGGGTCTATTCAGATTTATTCTGTTTAGAGTGTATAGTCTTTCTTAGATGTTTATGTATTTCATAAAAGTTGGGAAATTTTCCGCCATTATTTCCTCAAATACACTTCCTGCCCCTTTTCTGTTTTCTCCTTCTGGGATATCCATAACACATGTTTGTGCATTTTGTACTGTCCTTCAATTCCCTGAGACCCTGTTGAATTTTTCTCTATTTTTTTTTCTCTTTCTGTTCTTCAGTCATTTCAAGGTCATATTCTCTGAATTCTAATTCGCTAATCTGTTCTTCTGCCATTTCAAATCTGCTGTTTGTATGCCTCTAATGTCTTTTATAAATTTTAAATTAACAAATATATTTTATTGATGCATATTAATAAAGCATAAATCCATCCAAAATGTAATATAAATGGTATTCAGTATAAATGGTATTCACATAGTTAGTGCATTCATCACTTCAGTCATTTTCATTATTCCAGGGGTAGTAGTAGTAATAATAATAATAATAATAAAAACCAACCAAACAAACAAAACTCTCAATATTTCTATGCTTCTGCTTCTGTACAAAGCTGCTATTCTGTTTCCTTCTCTTTAGTATATTTGTATTTATATTTTATATGCAATACTACCTATAAAATACTTTGTATTTTATATGAGGTTTCCCTATGTTATACAGTACCTTGTTACCTTTTTTTTAGCTTTCCTTCGAGTAATATACATGATCTTAGACTTACCCTTTCAACCACTATCATACCCATATAATAGCTCTTCTAGTCACAAACACCTTAATGTGCTTTCACCATTTTCATTCATTTCCAAAGGTTTTCAAACAGCCTTTTAACCAATTCCACACAGATTAAACCCCAACTTTCTATTTTCTACCCTCATTCTATTTTCTGGTGACCTATATTCTAATTATTAACTCCATGAGTTTATATAATATATTTAGCTCATAATAGCACAGTCACACAGTATTTGTCCTTTTGTATCTGGCTTGCTTCACTCAGCATAATGTCCTCCAGGTTTATCCGTGTTGTCATATAATTTACGACTTCATTTTCTCTTACAACTGCATAATATTACCATAGTTTGCATACATCATTTGTTTATCCATTCATTAGTTGATGGACACCTGGGTTGTTTGCAACTTTGACAATTGTGAATTACGCCACTATGAACATTGTTGTGCAAATGTCTGTTCATGTCACTGCTCTCAGTTCTGGGTATATACCCAGTAGTGGTATTGCCAATCACATGGCAAGTCTATCTTCAACTTCCTTAGGAACTGCCAAACAGTCCTCCACAGTGGCTGTACCATTCTACATTCCCACCAACAGTGAATAAGTGTTCTTATCTCTCCACATCCTCTCCAACACTTAGAGTTTTCTTACTTTTCAATAACAGCCAGTCTAATAGGTAGGAAATGATATCTCATTGCTGTTTTGATTTGCATTTCTCTAATCACTAGTGATGTTGAACATGTTTTCATGTGTTTTGTCACCATTTGTATTTCTTCTTTGGACAATTGTCATTCAAGTCTTTTGCCCATTTTTTAATTGGATAGTTTGTCTTTTTATTGTTGCATTGTATGATCTCTTCATATATCATGGATGTTAGACCCTTATTGGATATGTGATTTCCAAATATTTTCTCCTATTAAGTTGGTTGCCTTTTCAGCCTCTTGACAAAGTCCTTTGAGGTGCAAAAGTGTTTAATTTTGAGGAGGTCCCATTTATCTATTTTTCCTTTCATTGCTTGTGCTTTGGGTATAAAGTTTAAGGAACTATGGCCTACCACAAAATCTTGAAGTTGTTTTCCTATATTTTCTTCTAGGATTTTTATGGTTTCACTTTTATATGTAGGTCCTTGATCCATTTTGAGTTAATTTTTGTATGAGGTGTGAGATAGGGGCCCTCTTTCTTTCTTTTGGATATGTATATCCAGTTCTCCCAGCACCATTTGTTGAACAGACTGTCCTCCAACTTCATTCTTCTTTTTAAAGACATTTTTGGCTATTCAGGGTCCCTTACCCTTCCAAATAAATTTGACAATTGGTTTTCCATTCTGCAGAAAAGGCTGATGGTATTTTTATTTGGATTGTGTTGAATATATAAATTTCCCTTTTAGCATTGCCATTGTTTGTCCCATAGATTTTAATTTGTTGTGTTCTAATTTTTATTCATCTCAAAACAATTACTGAATATCTTACAATTTTTTTTTTTTTTATTATGGGTAAAAATCAAAATTCTCACAATACATACAATTTTATTCTTTGTCCCACTGATTATTTAAGAGTGTGTTGTTTAATCCACATATATTTATGAATTTTCTCTTTTTCCATCTATTATTCATTTCCAGCTTCATTCCGTTATGATCAGAGGAAGTTTTTTGTATAATTTCAATCTTTTAAAATTTATTGTTTGTGTTGTGACCCAACATTAGGTCTATCCTGGAGAAGGATCCATGAGCATTTGAAAAGAATATATATCCTGATATTTTGGGGATGTCTGCTAGGTCTAGTTAATTTTTTATATTATTCATGCCCCCTATTTTTTATCCTCTGTCCAGATGTTCTATCCAATACTGAGTGTGGTGTATTGAAGTCTCCAATTATTATTGTAGAGACATCTATTTCTCCCTTCAGCTTTGCCAGTGTGTGTCCCATGTATCTTGGTGCACTCAGGTTAGGTGTATAAATATTTAGTAAAGTTATTTCTTCCTGGTGAATTACTCCTTTTATTAATAAATAATGACCTTCTTCATTCTTATAAGAATTTTGCATTTAAAATCTATTTTGTCCAATCTAGTATTGCTATTCCATCTCTTTTTTTGGTTACTATTTGCATAGGATATTTTTTCCCCAAACTTTCAATTTTAATCTGTTTGGGTCCTTATGTCTGAGGTGAGTCTTCTGTAGACAACATATAGATGGCTTATATGTTTTTATCCATTCTATCAGTCCATGTCTTTTGATTATGGAATTCAAGCCATTAACATTCAATGTTATATTGTGAAGGTATTACTTACTTCATCCATTTTCTCCTTTAGTTTGAGTTTTCATATCACACTATTTTCTGTCTTTTAACCCTTTATTTTACCCTTCCTAATAATTTTCATTTCTACACTCTTCTCCAAGTCTCTCACCCTTGTTTTTTCTTTTCAGGCTGCAGAACTTCTTTTAGTAACTCTTGTAATTCTGGTCTTTTTGTAACATAATCTTTCCATTTTTGTTTGACTGTGAAGACTTTGAACTCACCCTCATTTTTGAAGGACAGTTTTGTACGATAGAGGATTCTTGGCTGGCAGTTTTTCTCTTTCAGTACCTTAAATACATCATACCACTTTCTTCTCTCCTTCAAGGTTTCTGATGAAAGGTCAGCACTTAATCTTTTCAAGGTTCCCTTGTATATGAAGCTTTGTTTTTCTGTTGCTGCTTTCAGAGTCCTCTTTATCTCTGATATTTGTCATTCTGAATAGTAGGTGTCTCAGGGTAGATCTATTCAAATTTATTCTGTTTGCTGTGCATTGTCCTTCTTGAATATTGATATTTATGTCTTTTATAAGGGTTGGGACATTTTTGGTTATTATTTCCTCCCATATTCTTTCAGCCTCTTTTCCAGTCTCTTCTTCTGGGACACCAATATATCTATGTTTGTTTGTTTCACATTGTCATTCAATTCCCTGAGACCCTGTTCCATATTTTCTGTTCTCTTCTCTTTCTGTTCTGTCTTTTCCAGTTCAGATGTTCTGTCTTTGAAATCACTAATTCTGTTGTTGATTAATTCAAATCTGCTCTTATAGCCTCTAATGTATTTTTAATCTCATCACTCATGTCGTCCATTCCCATAAACTCTGTTACTTTTCTTTGCAGGCTTTCAAATTGTTCTTTATGCTCACCCAGTGGCTCTTAATATCCTTTATCTCTTTAGTCATATTGTCTTTCAATTTTTTAAATTGATTTAGGATATTTGTTTAATTATCATCGATTAATTAGCTTAATCCTGTATCTCTTTGGGATATTTGGTTTGTTCCTTTGGTGGGCCATCTCTTCCTATTTCCTAGTATGGCTTGTAATATTTTATTGATGTCTAGTCATCTGAATATGTTGGGGAATTTACTCCGATGGCCAATTTCTCTCTCTCTTATTTTTTTTTCCCCACAGATCTTTTTTGATATTTGGTTCAACTTCTTCTATATCTTTAAAATTGCCCAGCTTAAGTTATCAAAATTGGGCCAGGATCTCACTAATGGGGTGCAGATTTTTCCTAGGAATTAGGGTACAGAGAGACCCAAAAGCAGTTTTTGTCCGTGCAATTTCTAGTCTGGCTAGCAGATGGCACTTGTCTGTGTACTTGTCCATATAGGTGTTTCAGTCTCCACTTTCCTGTGTTTTGGTCTAGCAGAGCTGAGATTCAAAGTAAGCTCTCCTGGCCAAATTCACTCAAGTGAAGCCCCCCCAACTCCCCCTGCCTTTTCCCCTGTACCAGTTGACAGGGAGAAAGATGTCTGTTCCCCTTCCAGTTGGCTGCAGTAAGCCAAGGGTTTGACCCTAGCTTAATATCTTGGGGGTAGGAGAGGCAAGCCCTTCCTGAATGCCACAAGGGTTTGGTAACTCACATTTGTTTTTTTGTGTGCTTCCTATCTCTGTCCCCCAACCTCCTGGGAGTTGCACAGCACTGTCCAGGCCTGCAGACCCCAAAGCAGTTTCCTCAGACAGATTTGACTTTTTCTTCATTGTTTTTGTGAGAGAGTTGAGCCCTGCCTGCCTACTTCAACACCATCTTCTCAGAACTCCAAGGTCTTTTTAATTGCATCCATGGTGTCTTTCATTACCATCAGATCTATTCCTTTTCATTATAGCTATCAAATTCTTCTTTATGGTCACCCAGTCTCTTCATAATATCCTTTATCTCTTTAGCCATATTTTACTTCAACTCCTTGAATTGATTTAATGATTTGTGTTAACTTCAATGATTTTTTAAAAATATTTTGTCTTATCAGGATTTTAATTTTTTCCCCCTTTTCCTGGGCCATATCTTCCTATTACTTAGCATGCCTTCTGATTTTTTACTGATGTTTAGGTGACTGATTAAGTTGGTGAGTTTATTCTTATGTTCAATTTCTCTTTCTTGCCTAGGATTTTACTGTTGAGTGGTTTTATATTGAGTGGCTTTTCTTTCATTTTTGTTTAACTTATTCTAAATCTTTAAAATTGTCATGTTTAACTTATCAAAACTGGGCCAGGGACCCACTAATGGGGTACAGACCATGTCCAAGGGGGCATGGGTATAGGAACAGGAGAAACTCCAAAAAGTCTTTTTTTTCCCCCTTAACTTTCCAGGTCTGCCAGCAGATGGCGCTTTTCAGAAACCTTCCAAGCAGGTATCTTTTCCAACCTCCACAGGCTGGTGTTTCCACTCTGGTTAGTGCCAGGATTCCATGCAGGGCGCTGTTATTTAATTTCACTGAAAAGTAACCACATCCACTCAGCCCTCCACCACACCCTCCCTCTTCTCAGGGAGGAAATTATCTGCTCCCTTCTCAGTCATTTGCATTCAGCCACGGGTTTTACTGAGGCTGTTCACCTTGAGGGTGGGGGATGGGCACCATTTCCTACCACAGGGGCAAGTGACTCAGTTTTCTTTTCAGCCTGTTTATCTCTCTGTCTTACTCCCTCCTGAATGATGCATGTGGCATACCCCTGGTCTGCAGATCCCCAAAGCAGTGGATTTGGGCAGCTTCTGCCCTTTCTCTACTGTTTTTGTGAGACCAGTTAGCCCAGGTGATATGCTCTGACTTAATCTTCCCAGAACTCCTACTCTTAGTCACTTTAATAAACTAGTTGATAAACCTAGAAGCAATATTTTAAACTCCATCTTGCCAGGGAAATATTGGCACCTCAGTAGTTGCTGTCTATTAACTAGACTTTAATCCCTTTTATTTCCAATAAAAACAATCAGTATGTCCATGAGTATTTTCCTAAAAGAATTGAGTTAGTTAGGTTAACTCAATGGGGAATGAAAATTTAGTATGGACTGTGACAACTCTGTACTCAGAATTATTTTAAGCTGGTCATTCTTATTAACATTTCTTAAAAACTCTATATTATTTTGAACAGGAAAAGAAGGAGAGTGAGAGAACTAAAATTTGAAGTGCTTCATTTATCTTATTTTGTTATTTGAATCTAACTTGGTCACTATTTATTGCCTTACAATAGTTAATTCATTTCATCTACTGTTTGAATCATAAAGAAAATTTTGGTAGTCCTCTAAATTCTGCATGTAGTTGGGTCAGTGATAATATATTTTCATTCATATCCTTTTACAAGTATAACATTTACACTTAATTATTTCAGACTTCTTTGAATAGATGTAATTTACCACAATAATGGTAGACTATTAGGGCTAAATATTTTTTTAATAAATCTAAATATATTCATACAACAATGACTGATGAAGTATTAACATCTAAGAATTTAAAAATATCACCATCATTTAAACACAAATGCAGCTTTATGATATTTAAAAGGAGTACAAGTTGAATGAAAAGTGCTTTATTTCCTGATAATGGAATAATGTTGAATATAAGCAGTATTACATAATTAGTGACTAATTTTCAAGTGCCTGCTTTTGAAGAATCAAGGCAATTCAGTTAATGTATTTAATTAAGAATTAAAGAGTTGTTTTCAACACTGCATATCATCACAAATGCTTCACTCACATTTCAGTGACTACCGACCAGGGAGCTTGTGCATGGCAGATAAATCCATGCAATCATTTTTTCAATAAGCAGTTTATATTTTCAGACATTCCGTGGGCATCTTCTACTTTTGACAGACAGCCATCCTCCCCCATAATCACCCACACATGGTGTGGAATGAAGCAGCAGCACTAGATCCCTTTTATTACAGACTGGAATATGGAGCTCCAAATAAAAAGTTCACATGGTCATTTACCTACTATTGAATTCTTTCCAATTATTTTTCTAATGTCAATCTTCCAAATGATAAATTTGGTTACACTTTTCTGAATCATAGATTACCAAGGAAGCAGGATTTATACTTTCTTTGTGGAAGGCCATAAATCCTATTTTCTTTCTGTGTTATTTATCGATGGAAACTTCTAAAATTATTTTCATATATAACAAATGTTACAGATGAAATGGATTTAATAATTAACTTAGGACTATCTACTTTTTTTGCTAGGGGATGTGGTAGCCATAGTATATTTTAAAAATATTTTAATCTGTTAGTTATTGGGTTAGAAATAGAAAAAGGATATATAAATTCATTTGGGTTTGTGTTTTGATGGATTAAGATAGAGAAATGATTCCATCACTTATCATACAGATGAATGTGCATAAACAACTGGATGCTCTGAGCTTTAGCTCCCTCATTTATAACATGGAGAGAATGGTTGCCTTGCTTCTGTATATCTTCTGAAATTGCTGTATGGATAAAAGCATTCAATGAAGATTTTTTCATAAGTCATTTCTCAGGCTCCTCGCATTATTTTCCTTTGTCAATACTTCTCTTATATATGGGGGATCTTATTTTCTGGTTTTAACTATCATTATTTATTAGTTGCTTTACCTCCATCATCATTAGAGTTTAAGCTCTTTGAATGTAGAAACTATGTATTATTATGCTATATCTTCAACAATAACAAGCATAGTACACCTTGCCCATCAGTGATGACAATAAATATTTTATATATAACTGTAGGGAGTATTTTCACATCAACCTACCAATTCATTAGAAGGCAGTCAGTGCTCACACCTACACAGTACACCTATGTACCTGAGATAAGAAATTTGAGTTATTTTTCTTACATCAAATCATTAGGAAAATTGAAAGATAAGTTTCTTCTCCATTCTCAAGCATATATGACCATATGAAAGCTTAGAGATCAATTTTACCAAGAGTGATGATGCTGTATGGTGGGATTAATGTAGTTGTAATTTTCTTGCTAAGTGTCTAATAAGAGCAAATACATGTATTTGTAGGCGTGTGTTTTGGGTTTGAGGAAGGGTAGTGAGATGCTTATTCAGGGGGGATAGAGAAGAAATGTGAGGTCTGCAAATGAAGAACCCTGGACCAAGAGTCAGGAGCCTAGAATTCACACTGGAGCCTGCATATTAACTCAGTTACATTAATGAATCTTCCTGTGCCATCTTTTCCTTGTCTTAAAAATTGTCAGGAGGAATGTTTGATCCTGTGACTAGGATGTTTGAAGGGGTAGAAGGGTGGCAGTGAGGTTTTTAGTCCTCTTTTTAATGGAGTCAGTTCTTGTGACTATTTTGTTTCCTAGGGAAGATGCAAAGAAAAAGAATGTGTTGCACTGAGGAGAAAAATTACTACTGGGAATGGTTGCATCCAGAGATTTATACAGCTTTCAAGGAGGAAAAAATGGCAAGTAATTCATTTCTCTAAAAGCTGACCCTTCGTCCAAAATATCTATGACTACATGCCAGCTCAGACGAGAATCTCCAAACTCTCCTTGATACTTTTCAGACTATCTCTGAAGAGCTTGACCCTTTGACTAACACAGTATTTTCTATACCTTTAGCAATAATGCTCTATCATAGCACCATTATCAAACTAAAAAGCCTACATAAACTCATCACTAAGTTACCCAGAAGGTTTAGAGGCAAAGGTTAAACAGATAAAGGCATCAATTTGCTCTCAGGAATTGTATAATCTTTTTTTCCCCCCTTTTAGTCTTTTAATTGATCCTTTCAACCACCTCTTTTTTAAAGAAGGAAAAATAAAAAGATCTGAAAAGTTGAGTCTCAGTCAAGACTTCCTAGCTATAAAATGGTAGAAACAAAAGTATACAGAGGCCTTTAAAGATCGTGGTATAATTTACGTACAATGAAATGCAAAGGCCTTAAAGATACTTGCATGAGTTTTGACAAATGCATACCCACATGTAATCCACACTCCAGAAAGTTCTCACCTGGCCCTTCCCAGTCAATCTTGAGCTATCACCCCTCTCTTCAGGGAAATACTCTGATAATTTTTTCAGCACAAATTACTTTTGACTGTTGTAGAATTTCATATGTATGTGTTCATAGAGTGTGTTTCTTATTCTGTTTTATTATGGTAAAGTACACATAACATAAAACTTATATTTGTTGTAGTTTGAATAAGTATACCAGGAAAACAAATAAACAAACAAACAAATATGTTCCTAATCTTAATCCCATTCCTATGGGGGTGAACCCATTGTAAATAGGACATTTTGAACATGTTGTTTTTAGGTAAACTGTGGCCAACTGAATCAGGATGGGTCTTAATCCTGTCCCTGGAGCCCTTATAAATGAACAATGGACTAGAATAGACTTAGTGTTATTCTACTATAGACTTATTGTTATTCTAGCACTGGAAGAACTTTTGTCATTGATGTGGAGGCAGTGGCCACTGGAGGTTTTGAGGGTAGGGAGAAGGAAAAACAGGTGTAATATGGGGGCATTTTTGGGACATTGGAATTGTCCTGAATGACATTGCAATGTTGGATACAGACCATTATATATTTTGTCATAATCTACAAAATTGTGCGGGACAGAGTATAAACTATAATGTAAACTATAATCCACACTTAGTAGTAATGCTCCAATATGTGTTCATCAATTGTAACAAATGTACCTAACTAATGAAGGATGTTGTTGTTTTTTTTTTTTTGTTGTTGTTGTTTGTTTGTTTTTTCTTATTCTATTTTGATAGACTGTCTTTACTGATTTTTTTGTTTGTTTTTTAATATATTTTTATTTTTTTAAAGATACTTAGATTAAACAAATTTTACAAAAAAAATATAGGGATTCCCATATGCCCTGCTCCCCACACCTCCCACAACCTCCCATAAAAACAACATCCTTCATTAGTGTGGCACATTCATTGCCATTGATAAATGCATCGTGGGGCATTGCCATTTACCATGGACCGTAGTTCACATTGTAGTTTACACTCTCTCCCACACAATCCGGCAGGCTATGGGATGATATATAATGGCATCTATCTGTCATTGCAATGCCATTCAGGGTGATTCCCACGTCCCAAAAAATCCCTCGCACTACACCTGTCTTTCCCTCCCCCTGCCCGCAGAGCATCCAGTGGCCACTGCCTCCACATCAATGTTGTAATATCTTCCATTGCTAGAATCACAAGTCTATTGTAGAATACAAGTAAGTCCACTCTAGTCCATAGTTCATTCTCCAATACTGAGAGGATTCTGGGATGGTGATGTCCACTCCACCTCTAATTGAGAGGGGGCTCGATCGCATACAGTCGATGGATGGGACTCTCTTGCTTGTAGTTGTAGACTCTCTCTTTTCCTTGGTATGGTGGTTGTCAATCCTCACCTCCTTGTTAGTTGTCCTGGGTGAGTCCAATGAACTGGAGAGTAGGTGTTGCAACTCCACTGAGGCTCAGGGCCCAGCTGATACATGGACATCCCAAAGATTCCAGTCTCTTGGATATATACCTACCAACTCCAGCACCAAGTATAGGTTCAAATAGAAGGGACAGATGAGCCATGTGTAGAGAAGCCATAACTGAATCCAACTTTGTCACTATCAGGAGCAAAAACTCCAAAGTAGGGCCCACTGGCAAGGCACCAAACTCTGGAGCTATCTGCCCTGACCCTAGGACCTGGGTGTCTCCAGAGCCCTCATGAGCCACACTATTTGAAGTATCCACTTTGACAGTCTATGAGATCCTGCTGAGATGTGTATAAGCGTTACCTCTGTGATGACCTCCTGACTCACTTTGAAGTCTCTTAGCCATATAAACTCATTTGTCTTTACCTTTTCCCCCTTTTATTTGAGGTCTTTTTCCAGTTGCATTGCTAGTTGGTGCTTGCTAGCAATCCCATGGTGCCAGGGTGGCTCATCCCTGGGAGTCATGTCCCACACTGGGGGAAGGCAATGCATTTATATGCTGAGTTTGCCTTAGAGTGGCCACATTTGAACAACAATGAGGCTCTCAGGAGGCAATTCTTTGGCACCCCACAACACTAGGCTAAGTTTCAATTTCAAGAGCAAAGGCTCACAAGCATAGTCATCCATATCAAGGGCCCATCAATGGACCATCTTCCTTTGCCAGTCATTGCCACTGCACTTGGGGGACTGCTGCTGCTACATTAGAGAATGTGACAGAGCTCTCCAGGATGGGAATTCAATATTCTCCCAGTTATTATATGAATCTCCACCCAATGTGACAACGCCCCATGAACATTTGAATACATTTATCTACCTTATATGTATGTCCAGGTGAACTTATTCCCATGTATCCCTCTTCACTGATACCCCAAACCAATGATGCTCCTCTGCCCCAGGATGTTGTTAATGTGGGAAAATGTGGGAGGGTAGGGAGTAGGGCATATGGGAATCCCCTATATTTTTTATGTAACATTTATGTAATCTAAAGCATTTAAAAAAAAAGTATTAAAAAAAAAGAGAAAGCCTTGGGCAGGAGCTGGAAGCAGGAAGCCAGTAGCCTACCGAACCCAGAAGAGAAAGGAGAGGACATTGCCATGTGATGTGAGGCAGGGACACAAGCCAAAGAATCCCAAGAGCTACTGGCAGCCAGCACGGGAATATGACAAACTTTGGGAAGAAATCACTCTCTTGGTAACACATTGATTCTGGATGTTTAGCCTCAAAATGGTGAGCTCATAAATTCTCATTGTTTAAGCCAAATCCATTATGCTGTATTTGTCATAGCAGTTTATCAAACAAAACAAAACAAAACAAAACAAAACAAAAAACGAAAAAACACTTGGTATGGTTTTCTTAATGTTTATCTTGCTTGGGATTCATTGACACTAGATCAGTGGGTTAAGTTTTTGGTAAGCTGGAAAAATTTCAGCCATTATTTATTCTTTTTTGTCCAAATCTCCTCTCTTCCCTCCCCATCCTCTCTCTGATTCAATTTTGATAATTTCTGTTGCTTTATCTCCAAGTTCACTGATCTTATATTCTGCAATTTTCATTTGCTATCAAGCCCATCCAATTATTAGATTTTATTTTCAATATTGTGTTTTTATTTCTAGAATTTCATTTGGTTATTTCATGTAATTTCCATTTCTCTAGTGAAGTACTAATCTGTTTCTCATTATATTCATTTTTTTAAAATTCCCACAACATATTTATAATACTAATTTTCAAGTTCTTATCTGCTAATCCCTTCATCTCTTTCAGGTTGTTTCTATTTTCTGAAAATTTTCCTGGTTATTGATTACATTTCCATGTTTCTTTGAATGTCTGGTACTTTTTGATTTTATGGTGAATGTTGTGGTTATTATGGAATTTGTTGTCTTCTTTTAAGAGTATTGAGTTTTGTTCTGGCTAAAGTAAAATTTCTTGAGGATCAACCTGATACATTTTAGGCATGTTTTAAAATTTTACTTCAACAGGTCTAAAGTAGCCTTTAGAGTACAGCCAGATTAACACTATTCCAAAGTGTTGTCTTTCTGGAATATGAACTGATTGCCCTGTGTGTTCATGAAGCTTTTTCATTTGGTCTTTGCAGAATTCCAATATCACTCAGCCTTGTGAGAATTCTGAATTCTCCATTCTGGCTATTGCCTGGTAATTTCACTTTGCCAAGCCTCATCAGGTCTCTCTCTGCTTATGTGAAGCTTCGTATTCATGGAGAGATTTAGTAATCCTTTGGCAGAATTTTGAAGCTCATTCTCTGAATAGTTGCCTCCTCTCTGGTATTCTGCTTGACAAATTCTAGTCACCTCTGCAGCCTAAAAATTCTGTTTCTGTCTCCTCAATTCAACGAGGCCACCATGCTCTTTGTGAGCTTTCCCTCCTTACATGACAATCTGGAAAGTACTTCAGACAGAAAGCTGGGCGACAATTGGGGCTCACTTCATTTATTTCCTTTCTTTAAGGATCAGAGTCCTGTACTGTCTATTGCCTAAAGCCTGAAATCTGTTGTTTCATATATTTTGTCCATAGTTTGTTTATAATTGTCTATTGTTGGAAGGCTAGTAAAATTTCAGTTACTTCATCAAAGCTGTAAATAGGACAATCACCATGTTTAAATAAAATCCTCTATAATTCCTCTAATATATCTGCTTCTCTGATATAATGACACTAGTATAATTTCATAACAGGAGCAGAGATGATATAGAGCTGAAGTTTTAAGCTTAGATAACATCTATAATTATTTAAGTAAACCAACATTAGTGGATCCAGAGCCCTCCAAAATGTATTATATAGTTCACTAATGTATTTGCCCATTCCTGAGACTCCTCTTAGACTTTACCTTAATTACTATGCAATGAGAAGTTTCCCAGTCTTTCCTTGTCCTGTAGGTTAAATGACCTTATTAAAGATGGAAACAGTTGCTAAACAGCAATTGGTAAGGAGAAAAAAAATTAAGGGTAATTTGCCTACAGAACATTTTAGGCTTAATCATGCATTTGTGGACTGTTTCCAGGCTCCCCTACCTGCTGCAGCCATCTAACCAAAGATGTAAACATCCTTCTTAAACCTGAAGATGTTCCTTATGTATTCAAAGATCCATCCACCTCTCCTGGAAGTTTTTTTTTTCCTGACAGGCTGGTACTAAACATCCAGTAAATAATGTGACAGAATAAAGGTCTGAGATAAACCATTTGAGGTGACTATCATTTCTTTAGATTAACCTTCTAGTATTGATATACTTTATTTTTTTAAATTTGGAAATCTCGAGTGGTTTCTTATTCCATGAAAGGATAAATTGTACTACGCTTCAATTAACAAGTCTATAAGGACCTTGAGATATACATCTCCTTTACCAGAGGACATGACATTTGTAATTTCCAGTCATATACATGTATTAATTCTCATTTTTGCACTTTCAAAAAAATCAGACTTCTCACTGAAAATCTGGAGAAATGAACTGCAAATACATTAAAATAGAAGCTATAAAAATGACAAAAGCTATCAGTGTTTTAAATATAGGAATTTTAATATTGTTTTAGGATAGGGAAAATCAAGTTAATGTTGTTTTGTTGACCCCCGTGTGTCTCTTCACATGTTCACTCCAGTAAGGCTCTTACATGTTAGCTCAGGGTAGCAAAAAGTACAAAAGTGGAAGCTTCCAAGCCTTCTAACGTCTTAATCCTAGAGCTGGAACAGTTACTTCAGTTAAATTTTCTTGACTTAAGCAGTCACAGGGCCAGACCAGATTCAAGGGGAGGGGAAATAAGCTCTTCATCTTGAAGGGGACAGTAACAAAGACTTTGTGGCCATTTTTAATCCACTCTCAAGAATACCAATTCCAAGAAATTAAAAAAAAACCCTAGCCTGTAGAATGTGGGAACTGCAGGCCTATAAATGAAAGCAAAATGCTTCCTGTACAGTTAACATCTGTAGGGCACATGCAAATGCTTCCATGCTATGGAGACATTTTCATCCGCCAAATGACATCAACCTCCTAAAGAAGAAAAATAACTCCACTATAAAGTAGGTCACAATTGAAAATTCAAATCACACAAGAAAATTGACTGCTATGAACAATCATCATACACTATAAACAGAATAAGCACATTAAGAACTATAGATGAAATAACATAGCCCAAGAACTTTAAATATGACAGTTTAAAATGATTAAAGAAGGGATAGAAATTACATGCAAGTATGGAATTAAACAAAATATAACTTCTAGAAAGAAAAAAATATTATTAATAAAAATTTAAACACATGGTGGATTTAACAGCAGATTAAGTCAGTTAAAGAAAAGTTATTAAACAGCAAGTTAGAGCCAAGAAAATCCTCCAAAATGCAATACACATATATGTAATATGTTCCTATGTACACACACACATACACATAAAAGATGACTTAAGAGCAATGGTAAATAAAATGAGAAAGTCCAAAATACTTAAAACTAGAATTCTAGGAGGAAATACTAAATGAAATGACAAGGACATGATATTAAAGTTATTATGACTGAGACATTTCTAGAACCACAGAAGGCTATGATTATCAGATGAAAGAAGAAATTCTGAAAATAATAGACAAAATAATTAGACACAAGGTGCAGAACATCAAAAAAAAAAAAAAAAGGAGAAAAATCTTAAAAGGGAAGAGGAAAAACACACCATTTAGAAGAAATGATCATTAAACTGACAGCAAAATACAAATTAGCAAAAAAAAAAAAAAAAAAAAAAATGCTGAAAACACAACGGAATGTTTTCAAAGTAATGAGAGAAAATATTTACCAATTTAGAATTCTAAATCAGCTAAATCACACCTGAAGCATAAAGTTAGAATGAGGATTTTTTGAAAAAAGATGAATTTACCTCATGCTCACAAATTTATAAAGCATGTACATCTGTAAGAAGAAAACTGATGCAATGCAGAACAAAGGACCTAAAAACAGTTGTACAAATCCATTAACTTAGAATAGAAATTTGACAAAATTCCAAATACATTTCTGATAAGTAACTTAAAAGAAATAAGAAAAAATACACACTTGCTTAATATTATAGAAAATGTACATCTCCACCAAAACATCAGAATCATACTAAATGATGAAAATCTGAACATTTACTCACTAAAATGATAAATTACACAAAGATACACAAGATCTATTTAAATTAGGTATAAGAAAGTAAGAAATATAAGAAATAAGAGGATAAAATGTTATTTGTGGACCATATAATTATGTACCAGGTAAGACCTAGCAAGTCAACAGAAATAAAAGAGTAGAAAAGCAAAACTATTCAGTGTGCTGACTGTGTATAAAATTAATATTCAAAGGCCAAACAACTTCTTTTGCCCAAACAGAGACAATGTGAAAATAAAATGAAAACAACTAAATTTACTCAAGAAGAATGTGTAAGAACTGTATGAAGAAGTATTTAAAACACATTACCAAAAGGAATAGAATGTTTTGAATGAATGGAAACTCAGATGAATGAATGTGTTGTATTTAAGAGGGAAGATTCAACATTACAAAAATGTTGATTACCAATAGGTGTCTATTAATTAATCATGACCATAATTAAACAAAAATATGATATTAAAAAAACTTGAGGGAGGTGGCTGTGGCTCAATCAGTGGGGCTCCCGTTTACCATGTGGGGGACCCCGGGTTCAGTTCCCGGGGCCTCCTGGTGGGGGCAGGCCCGCCCGCATGGCATGGTTGGCTGGCCCGGCGAGCACAAGCCGCAAGGGGGGGGTTAAAAAAAAAAAAAAAAAAAATTAAAAAAAAAAAAAAAAACAAAAAAAAAACTTGATAGAATGATACTAGATACCTCAAAAATATACAGGAACATTCTGAAAATTCTGAAAACCATACAAAATATTAACCTAATATAATGTTATATTAATTAAAACAATTTGGTACAAGTATATCAGTGGAAAACACAGAAGTAATTCCAATGACATTGGACTTTGATACACGATAAGTATAGGCTTTTAAAACATCATAGCAGAGCAAGGCGGATTGTGGACGGGGTCCTGCCTGGGGGTCTGTGCTGTGCACGCGTGGAGTGAGAAGCTTGGGACATCTATCTGCGAGGATTGGCGGTGTGGACGGAACGGTGGAGATTCGTGAGTTTTGAGGCTGCCGGTGGAGGTTGGCACGGGCGGCTGAGCCCCGCGGTTAGGGAAAAAAAAAAAATTAAATAAAACGGCCATTTGGAGCCGCAGGCGGGGCGAAAAAGTTTTATTTTCTGGGGATCTGGCTGCCTGGTGCCCCTTGGACATTGTGTGAACAGAACAAATGAGCTAATCAGCACCCGGTGAACCGGAGCGGGGATTTTGGTCGGGGAACGGAGCTGATTTCCCTAGCCACCCAGGGATAAGACTGGGGCTGCTGCAGAGCCAGGAAGAAGGGACACTTCCCAAAAGAGGGTGGGTTCTGTTGGAAGACAGGGAAGGGTATTTTATATTTTTAGACATCGATCTGGCTGCCTGCACTGCCCCATAGCTTTGGGGAGCAGATAAGCCAACCTGAAGCAGCATTAGGCTGAGAGCAGCCGCGAATCTGCACTCAAACCGATTTACTGAGCAGCCCGGTGACGCTCGAGCTCGGCTCCAGAAGAGGCGGAATCGGCCATCGTTAGCACTCCTCACTGACTAACAACAGAGCTACAGCTAACCTAGGTAGTCCGGAAAGTGGGACGTGCTTGATTAATTTCCACGGGCCCAGCTAGGGTCCCTTCCATAAGGGGGTTGGTCTAGAGGAGGAATTATTTTGGGTCCTGCATTTGGCTAAAAAAATAAAAATTAAAAAAAAAAAAAAAGTGAGGTCATCTCAACAAATGAAAAATAAATTCTTTTTAATTTAGTTTAATAGCTAAAAGCTGCTTCAGACCTGCATATAGAACCCTGTGGGGAAATTGATTGATAAACACAAGTAGGCAGGAAGGATCCACGTGGACCCTAGGGGAATCATTGACCCCCCTTAGCTCTGTTTGACTGCTTGCCTGTGTGGATCTTTGGTTTCTCTCTTACTTTCTGGTCTATTGCTATTATTTCCTCTTTCCTCCCCCTTTCCTTTTTCCTTCTATTTTTTTGTTTTTTAAATAGGTGCTGCCAGCTTGTCGCTTCTTTGCTGGGCTTCTTATTCAGTAATTTCCCACTCGCTGTATATATTGATTCTGTATTACAAACTATTGCTTATCCTTCCTGCATCTTTCTGCCTTCTGTTTTCTGTTGTGGCTCTTAGAGACAACATTTTTTCATAGGCCCACAACTTAAGGGTGTCAATTTCTATTCCATCTATTTTGTTTTCTTCTTCTTTTTTTTAATTTTTTATTTTTTTATTAGTATTAACTTTTTCCTTTCAGAACTTTCTTTACTATTTCTCTCCCTCCTCATAATTCTAGCCTTCTAAATCGCTATATATATATTCCTCCATTTGTTTTCCCAGTCCATTGTAGGAACTCCATATTTTTTCCTAGAACTCTACTGCCTACACAAGTTAAATATTCATCTCCTTAAGTCTCATTTTGCCCCTCTTCTAACTTTTATCAATATTTCTATTATCCTTCTGCCTTCCTTACATCTTTTGATTCCTCTGGCCCTAACCTTTTGCCTTCAAGGGAACATAGAAAGAAGCAAGGAAATAAAATAAGAAGAAAAACTGCCAAAGAGAAAACTTAACTCACACACAGAACCAACAGCTAAATAAAATTCTATAGCATAGAGAAAAGCTAATCAACTGAACAAACCCATCAAGATAATATGATGACCAGAGGGCAACAGAAAAATACAAATGATTCTGAGAAACTGGAAAACATGGACCAGTCCAATGCACAAAATAAAAACCAGGAAGCAATGCAGAACATCGAACAACTAATCAAAGCTATCCAAACAAATATCATGGACCAACTTAAAGAAGTGAAGGAAGAGATTAAGGATATAAAGAAGACACTGGGAGAACATACTGAAGAAATAGCTAACATGCCTAAAAAGGTAATGGATATGATGGTGAACAAAGCACAAGTCAAGAAATGAAAAAGACGCTGGACTCACATGGCAGCAGATTTGAACAGGCAGAGGAAAAAATTAGTGATATGGAAGACAATACAGTTGAAATCAAAGAGATTGTAGAAAAGATAGACAAAAAGATAGAAAAAATCCAGCATGGTCTCAGGGCATTAACCGATAATACAAAACGCACAAACATAGGCATTATGGGCATCCCAGAAGGAGAAGAGAAGGGAAAGGGAACAGAAGGAGTGTTGAAGGAAGTTATGGCTGAAAACTTCCCAACTCTATTGAGAGAGATGGATGTGCAGATCCAGGAAGCACAGCGCACCCCAAATAGTATAAATCCCAACAGGCCAACTCCAAGACATATACTTGTCAAATTGTCCAATTCTCAAGACAAAGAGAAAATACTCAAGGCAGCAAGAGAAAAGAGAACCATCACATACAAGGAAAGCACAATAAGATTAAGTGCTGATTTCTCAGCTGAAACCATGGAGGCAAGAAGACAGTGGTATGACATAGTCAAAACACTAAAAGTAAAAAAACTTCCAGCCACGAATTCTCTATCCAGAAAAATTGGCATTCAAAAATGATGGAGAGTTCAAAATATTCACAGATAAACAGCAATTAAGAGAGTATATCAAGAAGAAACCAGCACTTCAAGAAATACTAAAGGAATCTCTACAAGTTGAAAGGAAAAAAAAAGGAGAGAGAGTTGGAGGAGAGTTTAAAAACAACTGAAAAGTCAAAAAGAGAAACAAAACAACATATGACATACATTAACCCAAAGAAAAAATGGCTGAAGTAAGAAATTCTTTACGAGTAATAACACTGAATGTTAATGGATTAAGTTCACCAATCAAAAGACACAGATTGGCAGAATGGATAAGAAAATATGATCCTTCTATATGCTGTCTACAAGAAACCCACCTTCGACCCAGGGATTCAAGGAGGCTGAAAGTGAATGGCTGGAAAACCATTTTACAAGCTAACAATAGCCAAAAATGGGCAGGAGTAGCTATTCTAATATCAGACAAAATAGACTTTAAATGCAAAACTATTGTAAGAGGCAAAGTTGGACACTACATATTAGTAAAAGGAGTAATCTCTCAAGAAGAGAGAACAATCATCAACATTTACGCACCTAATCGAGGTGCCTCAAAATAGGTGCGGCAAACTCTGGAAAAACTAAGAGGAGAAATAAATTCCTCTACAATTATAGCAGGGGACTTCAACACACCACTATCATCATTAGACAGAACATCTGGGCAGAGAATCAATAAAGAAACTAAGGCACTCAACAATACATTAGAAGATTTGGACTTAATAGACATATACAGAACACTACACCCAAATACAGCGGGATTTACATTCTTCTCCAGTGCACATGGAACATACTCCAAAATAGACCACATGCTAGGCCACATAACAACACTCAATGAATTCAGAAAGATTGAGATTATACAAGGTAATTTCTCTGACCACAACGGAATGAAGTTGGAAATCACTAAGGACCAGAGAAACAGGTTAGGCACAAGGATATGGAAGGTAAACAACACACTCTTAGACAAACAGTGGGTCAAAGAGGAAATTTCAAAAGAAATCAGTAACTACCTTGAAACTAATGAAATCGACAACACAACATATCAAAACCTATGGAATGCAGCGAAAGCAGTCCTGAAAGGGAAGTTCGTAGCCATAAATTCATATATAAAAAAAGAAGAAAGAGCTAAAATTGAACACCTAACTGCACAGTTGGAGGAATTGGAAAAACAACAACAAACTAAACCTAAAGGAAGTAGAAAGCAGAAAATAAAAAAGATTAGAGCAGAACTAAATGAAATAGAGAATAAGAAAGCACTGGAAACAATAAACAAAACCAAAAGTTGGTTCTTCGAGAATATCAACAAAATTGACAAACCCTTAGCCAGACTAACAAAGAAAAAGAGAGAACAGATGCAAATACATAAAATACTGACCCCACAGAAATAAAGAGTATCATAAGAGGATACTTTGAAAAATTATATGCCAACAAGAATGATAATTTAGAGGAAATGGACAAGTTTCTAGAAACCCACAAACAGCCGACATTGATGAAAGAAGAAATAAATGAACTCAACTGTCCAATTACAAGTAAAGAGATAGAGTAAGTCATTAAAAACCTTCCAACTAAGAAGAGTCCAGGACCAGATGGCTTCACAGCTGAATTCTACCAAACATTCTGGAAAGAGCTAACACCAATTCTACTTAAGCTCTTCCAAAAAATAGAAGTAGAAGGAATACTACCTAACTCATTCTATGATGCCAACATTACCCTAATACCAAAACCAAATAAAGATACCACAAGAAAGGAAAATTACAGACCAATATCTCTAATGAACCTAGATTCTAAAATCCTCAACAAAGTACTTGCTAATCGCATTCAACAACATATCAAAAGGATTATACACCATGACCAAGTGGGTTTCATCCCAGCTATGCAAGGATGGTTCAATATAAGAAAATCAATCAATGTAATACACCACATAAACAGACTGAAAGAAAAAAATCACATGATCATCTCTATAGATGCAGAAAAAGCATTCGACAAAATACAGCACTCTTTCCTCATAAAAACACTACAAAAGATAGGAATAGATGGAAACTTTCTGAAAATAATAAAGGGTATATATGAAAAACCCAAAGTTAACATCATTTTCAACGGTGAAATCCTAAAAGCCTTCCCTCTGAGATCGGGAACAAGACAAGGATGCCCACTATCACCACTCCTATTTAACATTGTCTTAGAAGTACTTGCACGAGTACTGAGACAAGAAAAGGACATAAAAGGCATCCAGATTGGAAAAGAAGAAGTAAAAATTTCATTATTTGCAGATGACATGATCCTATACATAGAAAGCCCTGAGAAATCTACAACAAGGCTTCTAGAACTTATAAAGGAGTTCCATAATGTTGCAGGCTATAAGATCAACGCTCAAAAATTAGTAGCATTTCTGTACACCAATAACCAGCAAACTGAGGAGGAAATCAGGAAAAAAATACCATTTACAATAGTAAATAAAAGAATCAAATACCTAGGAATAAATTTAACTAAAGACGTAAAGGACTTATATACAGAAAACTACACAACACTGTTAAAGGAAATCAAAGAAGACTTAAATAAATGGAAAAATATTCCCTGTTCATGGATGGGAAGACTAAACATCATCAAGATGTCTATCCTACCCAAACTAATCTACAGTTTTAATGCAATCCCAATAAAAGACAACACTATATATTTTAAGGAACTGTAAAAACTAACCACAAAATATATTTGGAGAGGCAAGAGGCCCCGAATTGCCAAAGATATATTGAAAAAGAAAAATGAAGTTGGATGTATCACATTACCTGACTTTAAAACATACTACAAAGCTACAGTGATCAAAACTGCGTGGTATTGGCACAAGGATAGACCTACTGACCAATGGAACCGAATTGAGAGTTCTGATATAGATCCTCACATATACAGTCACCTGATTTTTGACAAGGCCACGAAGCCCACTCAGTTGGGAGAGAGTGGCCTCTTTAACAAGTGGTGCTTGGAGAACTGGATATCCATATCCAAAAGAATGAGAGAAGAATACCATCTCACATCTTATACAAAAATAAACTCAAGATGGATCAAAGATCTAAATATAAGAGCCAAAACAATAAAAACCGTGGAAGATAATGTAGGGAAGCATCTACAGGACCTTGTAATAGGAAATGATTTCATGAACTTCACAGCCAAAGCACGACAGCAAGAGAAAAAATTGATAAATGGGATCTCCTCAAAATTAAAAACTTATGCACCTCAAAGGTTGTTATTAAGAAAATAAAAAGGCAGCCTACCCAATGGGAAAAGATATTCGGCAGCCATATATCTGATAGAAGCCTAATATCCTGCATATATAAAGAAATCCTACACCTTGAAAATAAAAGGACAAACAACCCATTTAAAAAATGGGCAAGTGACCTGAAAAGACACTTCTCCAAGGAAGAAATACAAATAGCTAAAAAGCACATGAAAAAATGCTCAACATCACTTGCTATCAGGGAAATGCAAATTTAAACTACAATGAGATACCATCTTACACCCATCAGAATGGCAGCTATTAAAAAAACAGGAGACACTAAATGTTGGAGAGGATGTGGAAGAATAGGAACCCTCATCCACTGCTGGTGGGACTGAGGTATGGTCCAGCCAAGTGGAGGACAGTTTGGCAGTTCCTCAGAAAACTAGCAATAGATCTTCCGTATGATCCAGCAATTCCACTGCTGGGTATATACCCGGAAGAACTGAAAACAAAAATACAAACAGATATATGCACACCAATGTTCATAGCGGCATTGTTCACCATTGCCAAAAGTTGGAATCAGCCCCGGTGCCCATCAATAGACGAATGGATAAGCAAAATGTGGTACATACATACAATGGAATATTACTCAGCTGTAAGAAGGAACAAAGTGCTAACACATGGAATAACGTGGATGAATCTTGAAGACCTTATGTTGAGTGAAGCAAGCCAGGCAATGAAAGATGAACAGTATATGACCTCACTGATCTGAACTGAGGAAAGTGAGCAATCTCTGAGAACCATTGTCTGAAAGATAGGTTAACAAAGGAGAGTAAGAGAAGAGCAGGCTTTGAGCCATCACCCATATGGACATAATCTATGGTAAAGGGATAGAGTGTTGTTGCATGTTGGGGGATGGGGCAGATGAGCGGTGGTGTTCCTGGCTTTGGTGGTGCAGCACTGGGGGGTGGGTGGATTAGGAAGGGCAGGTTCAAATCCCCAGGGCATGTAACTGTGAATCTTGACATTCCATGGGTTGGGAGAGGGGGGTATCACGGGCCCTGGGGGGCTGGGGGGAAGGGAACAGTCAAGATCTAATAGGTTGTTTGGTGTTCATCGGGAAGGTTTTTCATTACCTTACAGTAATGGACACAGGACATGGTAAATATCATCAAAATTATTAAACTGTATCATCTAAATTGTAAACTATACTGTAAATCACTGACAATGTTTAATTGCTATATTTTGCTATCTGTATAACAGTTATAACAATGCTAACAACCAAAAAAAAGGGGGGGGTTAATATGGGGTGGGGAAGGGGGGGTGGTTTGGTTCTGGGAGTCTCCGGCACTCCGTGTGTGACTTTGCTGTGACCTAAAACTTCTTTGAAAATTAAATGAAAAATTGGGAGACAATGGGGATTGAGAGGAGGAAGGTGTCATGGCACACCAGACATCCCATAACACAGTGATAAAAGGCAGGAAAAAAAAAGAAAAGAGAAAGGAAAAAAAATGAATATATATATATTAAAGGCATTTCCTTTCCTTTTTTGCCCATTTTTTGAATGTCCCAATCTACTAATTATATTTTATTTTGTTTTGTTCTTTGTTTAATTATTTGTTTTTTTTCCCTTCTCTTTTTTTCCCCCCCTGAGTTTCCTTATGTTTGTCTCTTGCATGTAAACTTATCACACTTGTTTCTTTTTCCTAGTAAGTGTATTTGATTATTTTATGGACTAAATGTTCATGGAGGATTTGCATCACAGAAGGGTTATAATGGGTACTGCGGGGGATTATTGGGGGCGGTGTCTGGGGGTGGTTTCGTGGGTGTTGATTCATCCAAATATACATGAAAGATATACAAAATCGTTCAAAGGATCGGGGGATGGGGCATGGTCACGATGGGTGGATAATCATACAATAAATGAGGGAATCTGAATTCCTAGCCTGGAGAGCTCTGCCACAGTCTCCAAGGGAGCAGCAATAGTCCTCTGAGTGTAGGGACAGTGCCTGTCAAAATAGGATGACCCACTGATGTTTTTGTTTGTTTGTTTGTTTGTTTGTTTGTTTTTTATTGATGACTACCCTTGTGAGTCTTTGCTCTTGTAAATGAGACTTAGCCTGCAGTTGTGGGGTGCCTAAGGGTTGCCACCTGAGAGCTTCCTTGTTGCTCAAATGTGGCCTCTCTCTAAGCCAAACTCAGCATAAGATTGCATTACCTTCCCCCCAACGTGGGACATGACTCCCGGGGATGAGCCTCCCTAGCAACGAGGGATTAATACCAAGTGCCAACTGGCAACACAACTGGAAAAAGACCTTGAATAAAAAGGGGAAGTGGTAAAGACAAATGAGTTCAAGTGGCTAAGAGACTTCAAAGAGAGTCAGGAGGTCATCTCAGAGGTAACTCTTACGCACACCTCAGTAGGAGCTCATAGAACATCTAAATGCCTATCACCCCACACAGAGGGGTTCCTGAGAGCTCTGGAGACACCCAGGTCCTATATAAGGGGGGATAGCCCCAGAGACTGATGCCTTATCAGTGGGTTCTATTTTGGAATCTGTGCTCCTGAGAGTGACAGAATTGGACTCAAATAAGTCCTCCCTGCACATGGTTCACCAGTCCCTTCTATTCAAACCTATATGTGATGCTGGAGTTTTTAGGTATACTTCCAGAGACTGGAGCCTCCGGCCTACCTATGTGCCAGGTGTGCATGAAATCTCGGTGGAGCTGCAACTCCTACCCTACAGCTCAATGGACTCATCCAAGTCACCTGGTGAGGAGACAACGATGGGCAATGGCTATCCCAGGGAATGGAGAGGGCCTGCATCTGCAGGCAGGATCATCCCACCCACCATATCCATGGGATATAAGCCCTCTCATTTGGAGTTGGAGTGGACATCACCATCCCAGTTCCCTCAAGATTGGGGGAATAACTATGGACTAGAGTGGACTTGATGGTATTCTCTTGTTCACATATGGTGATTCTAGCAATGGAAGAAATTATAACAATGAGGTGGAGCCAGTGGCCACTTGACACTTCTGGGGTAGGGAGGGGTTGAGCAGTTGAAATACAGGGGCTTCTTTGGGAGTTAGAGGTTGTCCTGAGTACCGTTGTAGCAACGGATGTAGGCCATTTTAACTTAGCACACACCACTCAGAACTGAGTGCGAGAGAGTGTGGTCTACGGCGTGAACCTGGGTCTATGGTTGGTGGTAAGGCTCCAGGATATGTAAGTCCATTGAGGGTGGTGGGCCACACTGTGGGAGATGTTTGTGTGGGATGTGATGGGAGTTGTGGGAGGTGGGCAACATGGGAATCCCAGTGGGTTCGGTGTAATATTTTGGGTAATCTAAGCACCTCTTAAAATATATGTATATATATATATATATAAATAACATTTTTGTAAGCAAATACACATATATGCATATATATTTATATATCATTTTGCAAATGTTTGTATGTATTGTGAGAATTTTGATTTTTCCCCACAATAAAAATAAATAAAAAATTAAAAAATATATATATATAAAGATGAATTATTCATAATAAAGGGTCCTCTTTAAGAGAGTTTTGGCTCTTTTTTTTCCCTCAAAATCATCTTTATTTGAATTCATAAATTCATTAGTTTAATAGGCTAATCTACTTTGCTCTTATTCTCAGAATACATAGGTTATAATATTTAGTACATTAGATATTAAAACTGGTATATGGTTTTGGGGTGACCTGAACATTTGCATTTCTTGCCAATTTCCACGATTCTGTCTTTAAGGCTGGAATTCTTTGATTAACTCCGTTTTTTAAAAAGCCAAACATGGAGACAAATGTGTGCCAATTTTCAAACCCCCCATGATCTTCTTCAAGATAGCATAACATCCACTTTCCCACCTCATATTTCAGTGTCAAGGCTTTGCTCCTCTTCTCTCCTCAAATCTGAGTTATTCTGGAATTCTTTTGAGAATCTGTGAAACAAAGGTACAAAGTGTAAGAGTAATTCACCAATGGATTAAAACAAGACAAAGCACACTACTCTTGGACACGTGGTAAAGTGAACCTAGATGCAGACTGGGATGCTCAAGAGAGCTGTTTCCCGCATGGTTTGTCTCCTCAGTCTTTGTCCATAGGACGCTGAGAAGCTGTAGGAATACGCAGGTGCGGGCTCGAGGCCGGCTTCATCTCCAACGTCGTGGAGTGGGACTGGGTGGAGCCCTATGCTTTCCTGGGCCACCTGGACAGAGCCCCGGGAGAGTGGCCTCCCGGGATATACATGTTGGGATCGGCTTTTTTTGAATTCCGTTCTCTGCAAATTTTAGAATTAGTTCTCAAGTTCCACAAAAAATATATTTATTGATAAATTTGGGGAGATTTAACACTTTCATTATATTTAATCTTACAACCAGCAGGAAAAAAAGATGGTTTATCTCACTTTTTGTCTTACAAAGTTTTTAAAATAAACTTACTTCCTTTTCTCCTCAAAAGTTTTACACATTTTCCCCCTTTGATTTATTCCTATTTATCTTGTATTTTGCTGCTATTGTAAATAGAATTTTTAACAATTCCCTTTTCTAGCAGTTTCTCCTAAGTGTAAAGAAATGAAATTGACTTAAAAATTCATTGTATGTCTAGTAACATTGTTTAGCTCTTTTACAAATTCAGTCATTTATTTGTGGATTCTCTTCCATATCTTGTTTAGAATATTATTTCATCTGCCAATAAGGATGATTTTTCATTTAATCCTTACAGTTTTAATTTCCTTTTATAGTCTTTTTATGTGGGCCAGGCCTTCCAGTACAATATTGACCAGAAGAAGTGAAAGCAAGTAAACTTACCCTGTACCTGGTTTAAAGGAAATGCTTCTAACTTTCTACCATTAAGTATGATTATGCTTTAAATTATTCATTTGTAGTCTTTATTAGGTGAAATAAATACTTTTAAATTCATACTTCATTAAAAGTTTTATTTAAAATGTAATCATGCTAAAATTTCAACAATTAAAAATACCTATTTAGAGAATTATGTGGTTTTTCTCCTTTAACCCATAAATGTGGTAAATTACTAGATTTTCTAACATTGAACCAGTTTTGCTCTTTGAGATAAAGTCAATTTAGTTACAATGCATTCTATTTTTTCCATATTACTAGATATAGTTTGACAATATTTTTATTAGAATTTTTGTAACATTATTCATACGTGAACTGACCTGTAATTTTTACTCTCTTTGATTAGTGTCATATTAATTGCATAAAATAAATTGGGGTTCATTCCATATTTTCAGTTTTCTGGACTACTTTACGTCAAGTTGGAGTACACCTGTAAAATCCAATTGTACTTACTGGATTTATGTTTTTATTGGGAGAGGTGATTTAGATGATTGATTGAATTTCTTGATTGGTTAATTAATGACTATGGTTTTCTATTTCCTCTTTAGTTACTTTTGGTAATTTTAATTTTTCTGTGAATTTTTCGATTTTTCCTACATTTTCAAATTATTGAAATTAAATTGTTCATATTTTTTTTTTATCTTTTTAATCCCTTCTAAATTTGCTTATTTCTACTTTTCTACTTTTTTTTAATCAAACTTGCAAAATATCTGTCTGTTATTCTTTTCAGTCTTGGCTTTGTCAGTCCTCTGATTTATTTTGTATTTTTAATTCATTATTTTCTATTTTTATCTGTCCCTTCTATTTTCTCCAGTATACTTTGTAATTGTTTTTTATCTTAGGCTGAAATTTTATGTAATTGTCTTTAATTTTAATGGTACATATTATGCTCACCATTAAACATTTTAAGTATTGTTTATGCTATTAACATTTGTATTAATATAACTTTCACAATCAATTCTGTATCTAACATTCCTTTTTGTACTCACACCTTCCTTTTTATACAATTTTCATCTTTTTCTCCCTGTATATTCTTCAGAAGTTCTTTACTGATCATAAATTTTCTGTAAATTCTATAAATTTCTATTTTTCTGAAAATTGACTTTTCCTGAATGCTAAGTCTGTAAAATATTTTGGGGAGCATCTAATTCTAGATGTTTAGTTACTCTCTCTTGACACTTTGAAAAAGTTATTCCATTAAATTGTGATTTCCATTTTGCCATTGAGAAGTCAGATAATCTGACCAATTTTCACTAATTGTAGATAATCTGTCTTTTCTGTGTGATTCCTATTAATATGTTTGGTGTTCTGAGGGTTTTATTGCCATGAGTCCAGAGTTACTTCCTTCCCATTGACTCATCCACGGAAGCTCTAAGTTTCCTTTTGTCAAACTGGACATTGCCTAAGCACAAACTCATGCCAACTTTTTCTGTTCGGTGAGAATCCTTTCATGTATGAGTGATTGTTCTTTCAGATATCCAGGCCAGGCATATGACCAATAACAAGATACATGGTATTTTCAACAAGACTTATCTGTGCGAATTTAATAGGGCTTGCTGAAGCTCCCTTCCTTTTAGCGCATTGATATTTTATCTATATTTTCTAACCTTTGAAAAGAAATTTTGAGAATCCTTTTATTTAATCCTTCACAATTATTTTACTTATTTAATTTTGCTGTGACCAGCTCTGAAAAACATAATGAGCTTTCATATATCTAGAATCATTGTGGATTGCATGTTACAAGAAAAACATTTCTGGGCTAACTGAAGATTGTTCATTTTTAATTTAGTTTAACTACTTTTAATTAGCAATTTATATAATTTTAGAATGTATAGAACACATTTAACTATAGTAATAAACAAAACACAGCACATATAACTTAACCATGTCTTGCTATCGCAAAATAATAAAAAACATTAATTATTATACTCTTTCCTTTTACAGTGAAGCTTTCTGAAACCATTGAGATGTGTTTGCCAATGAAAGACTACACTTAGTTATTACAGACTGTTATGCTGTTTGGATTCTTGATTATTTTTTATGAGTTCTTTTGCCTCCACTGACATTGTTAGCATTCACTCCGTTTAATGGTTATTGGTGTTTCTGCCTTAAAAGAACAATTACCTTTCTATTTTGATATTTCTAATGCACTTTGGGTTGGGAAACAAAGTTGATTTCTACTTTGTTTTTAATAAAAATAAGGACATTTTGAGTAATTAAAAGTAAAGCTTTTAAGTATTGATGCCTATTCAATATGACATCTACTTTGACAATGTAAACATTCTTCTCGATTGTTTTCTTCAGTCTCTGTTCATGTGGTTGGAGATGAGGAAGTTTTCTTGAATATGATAACTGCACGATATGATAAGGAGAATTATAAAGCTACTTTTACTCTGCACTGATTTTGGTAAGCCTAAACAAAGTCTACCTTCCAGATAGAAGCTAATTTTTGAGTCCTTGTTCAAGCATTGATGATACCTGGAAAGGCCTTTACCACAGTGGCTTTTAATGGTCTTCTCCTGTTTCAGGCTGAAAACCATATGGAAACACAATGGTTCCACCACAATTATAACCGTCAGGAAGACTCCTGTGCATTATTACAAGCTTAATGAGCAAAGATCTAAACAAGGACAAAGCTTATCATGCCAGGAAAATGAGTGGCAGAAGTGGCTGTCCAAGGTAGGGGCAAACTATGATTATAAAGCCCAACTCTGGTCTAAAAAGTGACTTCCACAAATCTTAGTCTAAGCAATGTGCTCTCATCATAACAACACTGTGGTGTCAAAGAAATGTACAGTTTCTTGAATACAAGAAACGTTTTACCTCTAGGCTTTATGATTCTCAGGAGGATATCACCCAGGTCTCGGACTGTGCTACATTGTTCCCAGACTATCTCTTCTGCAGGGTCCGAGTACTTAACTCTGTCAGAGGCTTAGGGCTGGCTAGTTGTCTGTCAGGAAGGAAAGCATCCATTTTAAGGGGTAATGCAGGTCCATTCTAGGTATTTGCAGTTGCCAGTTTAGTAACATGTTCAAGTGATCTGGGAGTTTTATGTCGTGAATAATTACTGACAAATAGTTATAAATGAGAAATCAATAATATAGCCATTCAAATGACTGACAGTAATTTGCTATCCCAGTAGAGTCCCATATATAACAGATAAGGGAATGTTATGCTTGTACACAGAAAAAAAATATTTACATATCTATGATTCCTGTTGTTGTATCACTGTGGAATAAATACATACCTATATTTTCGTTTCATCAGAAAACATGCAAGTTGAATATGTTATGCCAAATATTGCTTTAAGCTTTGTAATTTAAAATAATTTCAAACTTATTGTACAGTTGCAAAAATAATACAAACCCCATACAGAGAACTCCAGTGTAACCTGCACCCCAAATACCAAGATCCACCAATTTTAGCATTTTGCTACATATGCCGTATCATTCTATCTATCCATCTATCAGTCAGTCATCTATGTATGTAATCATCTATTTTCTGAACATTTGAGGGTTGTACTCATTATACTTCTTGAACACATAACACTTCCATGTACATTTCTAAGAACAAGGATATTCACTTATGTAATCACCTTAAGTACTGTTATCAAGTTCTAGAAATTTACCACTGATATAAACCTTACATTCCATAGCCCTATTTTCTAAGATGTTCCAGTAATATCCTTTTGAGCCTTTTCTCCTCCATTCCTAGATCCCATCCAAGATCACATATTGCATTTATTTGCCATTGTTTTTTTAGTTGCTCTCTCTCTTTTTTTAAATTGTGGAAACATATATATAATATAAATCTTCCCATCCCAACCATTCCCAAACATACCACTCAGTGGGATTAATCACATTCACAGTATTACAGTACCCTCATCACCATCTGTTACTAGAACTTTCATTAACCTGGCTGTGGCAGTGACGCACTCTCCTTATGCTAAGTCTATGTACTGTTGTCCAGATCCCCATCTCCGTTTTCCTTCTTAATCTTAGCCTGAACCCATTCAGATATGAAATCTCAAAGTCAAATTCTCATTTATAGATACTGGCAGTACCCAAATTAGGATGATTTGTCTCTAGGGCATTAAGTTAATTTATCACACCATGTTCATTTTTTTCTAAGCAGGAGGTACACAAATGGACTTATATAGCCCAATTACCCTCATTCTTGATGCATTCTCTGAAGATCTTTCCAAATCTATCTGACTATATATTGTCTTGCCACCACCTACACTCACAAAGTGCTTAAAAATGTCATAATCACAAACACTGGTCAATAATGATAAAGAAGGGAGGATGGAAATAGGCTAAGCCTAGGGAAGTTGAGAGAGATGTAGGAAGAATTGTTGATCTCAGCCAAGGTGACCTTTTGGAAAGTAAACTGGTTATGAACATTTACGGAAATAAATTCCCTTTAGGTAAATAAAATCTATCAGCTTTCATGGTATTATTTAAAAAGTGCTCCCAAAAGAGACATTCTGGCTGAGTAGGGCCAGTTCTAACAGCAATCTAAATCTTTCTCCCATAAGTCTCAACTTCTCATTAAATACCTATCAGCACTACAGACCTATATCTAATATCTCAAAGTTTGAGCAACACTAGTTTCTGCTGGGAATTGTTAAAAATGAAAATTTTGGAGCACTCTCCCAGACCTACTGAATCAATAACTCTAGATATGATTCCCAGCAATTGTGGTTTAACAAGCCCTCCTGGTAAATTGGTTGCATGTTGAAGTCTGAGAACAGCTCTTCTAACACAGACAAAGACCATCTAAAGCAGGGGTTCTTAACAAGAGGTCTGTGAGCTCGAATTGAAATTCAAAAACCATTATTCTTGTAGGGACTTGTTGGTGCAGGTGTGATATATTCATTAAATAATACACAGTATATTGTGCACTTATTAAGGGGTCCATGGTTTTCACCTGACTGGCAACAGGGTCTGTGGAACGAAAAAGGTTAAGAACCCCTGCTCTAAGGAGTACAAGTGGGGAGCTCTAGTAGGAGGAGCTAAGAAGTGACAGAATGCAAGATGGTTGTTACTATCTCTACTTACAGATGAAGAAAAAGGCAAAAGGAAATGGAAACAAGGAGTGGTGAAGTACTGAGTCCAATAAGTCAACCCACCCACCTATACTAGAAACTCAGCTTCATGAGGGCAGAATCTTAGTTTCTCTTTGTTGACTCTGTTATCCAGGGAGCTTGGAAAAATATCTACCACATAGTAAGTGTTGGAAGAGTGAAGGACACACTCAGCATCCATCTCTCAGCCCTTGCTGGTTCCCTTCTTGTTTGTTTGTGTGCAGGTGTTTGTTATGTTTCCATTTGTGCTTATTTGTATGCAGGTGTTCAGTTAAGTTTCTATTTCACAAAAGACTACAGGCCGCAGAGGGAGACGTTAAATGTTAGCCACTTGCCAGGGCACAGCGGCTGCTCATTGGCAGATAACACCTCCCCCCTCAGCCCCACCCCCCAGTATATAAAAGCTCAACACTCAATAAGTGCAGGTGGTCCTCATTCCCAGTGAGAAGAAAGGTGTGCGGAGCTGCAGAGCAGTTGGCCTCTCCAGTGAACCAGCCAAGGTTAATATCTTTTCCCCTGCTCTTTTGCACCCTTTGTGCTGGGCAAGCAATAAAGTGGTAATTTTCTGGGGGCCTCTGTTGTACCTGAGCCTGTGTTTTCATGATGCACTACATGGCAACTTGATCCATAGGAAGCACTCAGAAATATTAAGTAAATAAATGAAGGCAAATGTTACTGCAAATAATACGGGTTACTCTTGTATTTCAAAGACAGGCCTTGTCCTGAGGCCTCCTGAATTGAGATTTTCCACACTGACTAGAGAAGAATAGAAGTTATTCTGGAGATAGTTCAAGTTAATACTTCTGAGTGCTCTTTTCTTCTCGTTGGACAGTTTCTTTTCGCATATGTGCTGTTTGCCTTTAGAGTACTCATTCTTTGCAGCTCTTTCCTTTTGAGTATTCTCAATGAACTCTAGTTGGCCTCTCTATACTTTAAACTACAGCTCTTTAAATCAGGGAGACTGTAGGCTTTGTCTGAGAGCTTCTTCCCTATACTATGCTCAGTATTTGCTCTCTAGGGAGTAAGATGAAACAGTCATAGGGATTAGCTCCTTTATTTTCTATTTCTCTGGGATCAGTGTCCTTTGTTTTCTGCTGTCCTATGTTTTAAACTACTTCATGTTTTCCCCCCCCTTCTTTGGTTGTTTGAAGTTAAAGGATAAATCCAGTCACTGTTTTCCCAAAGCCCAAGCCCTGCTCAATTTTTAATATTAAAAATAAGAGGAATTAGAGGCACATAAATATTATATAAGATATAATGGTATTAGTTATGTGCTAGTTTATTTAATTTACAAGTACTAACAAGATATACAGTGATCGTCTTTTATATATAAATTATATTAAATGGTTGCAGTGGTAGTTACACTGACATTAGGGGACTTGAACTTGATCACAAAACATAAATGCCTCTTATAAAATATATCTAATAGGAAAAAATTCAAATTAGCATTTCCTCCAATAGACTTATATTTATAAAGAATGATATTCCTGGAAAGGTACTATATATATATCTAATGTGGGTCACCAAAGTGTTGGGAAGCATAGAAAAAACAAATCAATCCTAAAACATTAGAAGATGTAGGATATATGAAGTTCAGTATTCTTTTTAAAACCAATTTTCCCTGCAGTGGATGAACATAAAACATCTTTTAGTACAGAGCACAGGTGCAGTTGTGCCACAAATGAGTGATGGAGATGTCTTAGATTTGGGTCCTTGTAGCCCTTGATGTGGTCTGGTAGGGCCTGAGGAGGGTGATCTCTTCAGGTGAATTCCCTCTAGCCATAATAAACCTCAATTTACCACAGTGTTTCTTACACATGTTCATCTTTTTTTTTTTTTAATGTGTGGCATGATGTAGAAAAGGTCAGGACACACTGCTGCAGCAGTTACAGGTTTTTATGCTTTTTTTCTTTTTTTCATCTAATGTGCTCAAGTTATAAATTTGTCTTGCTTTTCAAGGTACAACTGACTTGTTTGGAAAAGGAGTTTAGCCAATGGAAAAAGAAGAATGGGCTTCTTGTGACTGTCTTTATTTCTGAACTCAATTGCCTTAGGGAGATTTTGTTGTTAAGATGCAAATTCTATGTGTGTGCCTTGACTAATACACATCTATAGTGGTATAGTCTGGGTATATTAACAAAGTAAATCAATACTGCATATTGTTTTTTTAAAAGTGAATTTCATCTTCAAAATGAGTTTTCTCAAAAGAACGAATTTTATTGCAGATATGACACCCTTTGTAAACATATAAGTAGATTACTATCCTTATCTGTCCTGTGCTTTAGCTTCCCCTTTAGAAACCTGGGTAAAATGTAGTTTGTATTTTCAACAAAGAAGAAAGCTTAAATCATAAAACAGGAAGTGAGAGGATTTTATTATTCAGCTTATGTATATTTTTCAAATGAGTCTTGTGTAATAGACATTCCGTGCTACATTTTACACATATTAGCTACCTGTGCTCTGTTTTCATATGTGGTCTGCAGCATTTAAAAAGGCCAGCTTTTTTCTCTTTAATTTTATTTACTCATGCTCCATTTCCATTAAACATATACACCCCTGTCCCTCCATCTTCTGGTAACCTGTAATCTACTTTATCTCTGGGGATTTGTTTTTCTAGACATATAAGTCACATCATACAATATTTGTCCTTATATGCCTTTCTTACTTCACTAAGCATACTGTTTTCGAGATCCTTCCACGTTGCAGCATGTTTCGGGACTTATTTTTTATGGCTGAATAATATACCATTGTGTGTACCACATTTTGTTTATCGATTCATTTACTGATGAACATTTAGGTTATTTCTGCCTTTTGGCTATTGTGAATAATGGTATTATATAGATGTACAGGTATCTGCTTGAGATCCTGTTTTCGCTTTTTGTATATGTCTAGAAGTGCAATTGTGGACCACATAGTAATTCTATATTTAACTTTTGGGGAACCTTCTATGTTGTTTACTACAATGGCTGTAATATTTTACATTCCTACCAACAATGTCCAAGTATTAATATCTCTGCATCCCTTCCAACACTTTTCTTTAAGAGCCATCCTTGTAGGTGTGAAATTGTATCTCACTGTGGTTTGATTTTCATTTTCCTAACGGATAATTGTATGTTGAGCGTCTCTTTGTGTTTATTGGCCATTTGTCTATCTTCTGTGGGAAACTCTCTATTCAGTTCTTTGTATATTTTTAGTTGTTGTTTGTCTTTTTGTTGTATTGTAAAAGTTCTTTATATATTTGAATGTTAAGCCCTTAACAGATGTATTGTTTGCAACTATTTTCACCCAATCTGTAAGTTGTCTTTTCACTTTCTTGATAATGTCTTTTTTACAAAAGTTTTAAAAATTTGAAGTTGAATTTTCCTTTTCCTTTTTGCCCATGCTTTTGGTGTCATATCTGAGAATTCATTGCCAAATCCTGGTCATAACAATTTGCCCCTATGTTATCTCTCTTACCTCTCACATTTAGGTCCTTGGTCCATTATAGTTAGTTTTTGTATATGGTATGAGGTATAGGTCTAATTTCATTCTTTTTAATGTGGATATCCAGTATTCCCAGCACCATTTGTTGAGATTATTCTTTCTCTATTGCATGTACTTATCACCCCTTTGTCAAATCAATCTTCCTTCAATTTATGGGGTATATCTCCTCCTCATGAACTAGGGGAGCTGTGCTTGGTTGCAGCAGCTGGGAATGGGAAACACTTTGATTCAGGTGGGCCCATGGTCCCCTCTCCCAAGCTGGGAGAATAGGACTGTCCAAACCTGGAGCCTTTACCTGAGGAAAGGTTGGGCTTTCCTTCTCACCATGTGGTTAGGTCACTCTCACACTGTGGAGAGAGATAAGGCCTCTGAGGCAGGAGGCCTGGTGTCCTATCCAGCCCCTCCCCATGAAATTGCCCTGTGTCTGTGCCAGTCATTTCCCCTCTCTTCACCATAGCTTCCTTTTCATGGCTTGGGGGGAGTGATAAGTATTTGATGCCATCTTTTTATAGAACAATTGCAGTGTCCCAAGCACTGTGCTAAGTTTTTGCTTTGATTTCATGTCATCTTCAAAACAACCTTATGGGTGTGTACCCAGTCAGCAGCCAGGCCACAGACCTCTGATGTCACCCTCATTGGGGGGAGGTATTGAGTTGATGGTGGTGGCAGGTGTGGTAGTGCTGATTCTAGTCTTGGTCCTAGCTTGGTGCTCTACCTACGTAGCAGACAGTAGTAACAACCAACTCCTGGGCACTATTGTGTCAGCAGGTGACACATCTGTACTTCATCGGAGGAATGTGAACCACCTGGCAATGGACAAAGGCACCTCAGAGTCCACCGAACCCTCCATCCATCAGAGGGTAATGACAAGAAGACTGAAAATGTGGAAGAAAGTGGGGGAGACTCCACAAGGGAACCTGGAGCTGCGGGTGGTATTGAGCCAAGCCTCAGGCATCTGTTCGACATCTAAGGTCTGCCCAAAAGACAAGCAGACCCAAAGAGCAGCAGTCCAAATGCCTCTTTGAATGAGGATAATACCTGCTTCCCTCCCAGCCTAATTAATCTGCAGCTCAAACTCCTCAGTGACACTAGGAAGCTGGTGGTGGCCAGGCTGGAGGATACTGTAGTTGCCCTGAAGAACAAATACTTCCCAAGACTAGAGAGACAAATGAAAACTGATCTACCAGGGCTGCCTGCTGTAGAACCCAGCCCACATACTGCTGTCACCACTAAACCCCAGAATCAGTTGTTCTAGGCCCTCAGCCTCCCTGGCCTCCTTGGGCACCAAGCCTCCCAGCCTTGGCATTGATGTGGGCACCACCTATTGATGGTGATCCTGGGTGTGGTCTGGTGCTTCTGTATCAGTTGCTGCCAATTCTTCACAGCACCTGTCATTGTCTCCCTGGTGGGAAGTCACTTCAGCTTCCTAGTATTTGCGATAATGACAAAGGACGTAGGGAGAAAATGAAAGGTATTGTTTTCCTCCTTTATCCCCATCCTCCTCCCCAAGGGCCTGGGAGAAGGGGGAAGTAGAAAGGCTATGTTTGTCCCACCATAGGACACAGGAGGCAGGAACAGGCCTCCCCCTTCATGTCTTCAGGCATGTGGAGTCCCCTCTGTGCAAGCACAACTCAGGTAGAAATGAAGATTCCATATTCCATTATTTAGGGTCCTGAAGGATTTCAGAACTGATGGCCCAGCTCGGTGGGCAGACTGGGCTCTGAGGAGTCCCTCCCACTGTGGCCTTAGCTTTTCCTTGTGTTCTGCATGTCTGTTCCCCATCCCGCCTGCCAGGGCAGCTCAGTGTGGTCCCAGCAGGCCTCTGTGAGGATCATGGAATTTCTGTCAACTCTTAGTCAAGTACCAGTCTTCTGATACTAAATTGATACAGGCAGAAATGAAGATTTGCCATCTTTCCCTTTGGGTACTTAACCTTCCCTCCCCTCTGTAGCAGGAATAGGGTGCTTTCCATGTTCTGGACAGTTTCCAGTGTTCTCCTTTTATCCAAAGCATTTTGTTGCATTCTTTTTCCTTCCTGTCCTTCCTTTGTCATTTGTAGAGACCAATCATGAGGGGGACTGAAGCACAAAGCCTGACCCCCAGAATTGGGAGAAGCCTAAGGCTGAGAGCAAGAGACAGCACTGGCCCTCAGACTGTGTGGTACCCTGACCAGCTCCAAGCCTGATCCCTGGATATGGAGCATTAGACCCCAGCCCCTGACTCTGGGGTCCTTGAATGGAGTCTCAGTGTGATTGAATAAACTTCTATTTTATGTCTGTGGGTGTTGGAGAGAGGAAGAGGTAAAAAAAAATTTTTTCTTCCAATTTGGATTAGAATCTCATAGAAATTAGAAATGTTGATAAACTCTTGCATCTTTCTTATGAAGGCAGAGGGAACTAATAGATCCAGTTGGTACATAATAGGCCTTGAGATAGTTCTAAGTGAGAAAGCCGACCTGAGGATTTGCTGTATTCCGTAATCTGGAATTTAGCATTTCTTTTTCCACATGAGATTTGATGCTAGATGAACAACAGAAATGGAAAAGTATCAGAAAGTGATTTTTATTTTTATTTAGTATAGGAAGAAGTCAGATGAGTGGGCAATGTTACATATTCTGGCCTTTGTGTGTACAGTATGTGTTTGCTTATATAAGTATTTTCTAAACTTTATTGAGGCATAATCAATGAATGATAAACTATACATTTAATGTGTTCAATTTGATAGGTTCTGATGTAGTTATCCTGTAGAGCCATCACTGCAATCAAGGTAATGAATAGATCTGTTGCTGCAAAGTTTTCTCATGCTGCTTTGTATTCCCTCCAACTTACCCATCTCAGCCCAGGTAAACACTGGTCAGCATTTTGTCACTTAGTTTGCATTTTCAATAACTTTCTGCATATAAATGGAGCCACATTTTTGTCTGCCTTTTACATTCAGAATTATTTTGGATTCATCCATGATGATTCACTCTTCATTTTATTGCTGAGTAGTAGTCCTTTGCATGAATATATCACAATTCATTTGATTGACCCGTTGATGGACATTTGGGTTGTTTCTGGATTTTGGCAATCTCAAAGCTGTGATGACATTCATGTAGAAGTCTTTGTATGAACATATGCTTTCATTTATTTAAGGTATGTAGAAAGTTGAGCAGAAGCTGGGTCATATGTTCATATGTCAGACATATGTTAAATTTTTTTTTTTTTTTTAAGCTGCCAAACTGTTTTCCAAAGTGGTTGTACCGTTTTTTTCATTCCCAGTAGCAGGGTTTGGGAGTTTCAGTTGCTCCACATCCTTACCAACAGTTAGAATGGTCAGTCTCGACTTTGGTTTTTCTAATAGATGTTTAGTGGTCTCTCAGCATCATTTGAATTTGCATTTCACTAATGACTGATGTTGCACATCTTTTTCTGTGGATGTTTGCAATTAGAATATCTATTTTGGTAAAGTATGTGTTCAAATCTTTTGCCTAATTGTATTGGATTGCTTGTGTTCTTATTGTACTTTGAGAGTTATTTATGTGTCTTGGATACAGTGTCTTTCAAAGAAGTGCCTAATTTTGAAATACAATTTACCACTTTTTAAAAGCTGTGCTCTTGGTGTCATATCTAAAATCTTTGCCTGATCAAAAGTTTCAAGGGTTTTCATCTGCCTACTCCAAGTTTTACAGTTGTAGGTTTTAGATTTAATTCTATCATTCATTTTGAATTAATTATTTTTTATGATTGGAGGTATATGTCAGGGTTCTTTTCTTCATATGGCTATCAATTGTTTCTGTAACATTTTCTGAAAAGACTGTCTTTTTTTCCTCCATTAAATTGCTTTTACACCTCTGAAAATCAATTGACCATATGTGTCAGTTTATTTCTGGGCACCATCTTCTCTTTCATTGTCTACCTTGATCCCAATATCCTGTATTGTTGCTTTAAAATAATTCTTAGACTCAAGTAGTGTAAATCCAACAACTTTGTACTTTTTCAATGTTCTCAAAATTTCTAGGTACTTTTATTTTTATATAAAATTTACAATTGTCAATTTTTACTAAAGTCTGCTTGGATTCTGATTGGGAATGCACTGAACTATAGATAGATTTGGGAAGAACTGACATCTTAACATTCTTGAATCTTCTGATTCAGCAGCATGCTACATGTTAACTTCCTTAGTTTTCTTTAATTTCTCTCAGCAATATTTTGTAGTTTTAAATAAACATATCTAGCCCATTTTTTGTAAACTAATATCATAAGCCCAAGAGGTGAGCATAAATAATAACACTAAATACCTTCTTTATAGAATAAACAAAAACAGAATTAAAAAGAGCCTCACCACATGCACATACATACAGAGCTGACAAATTTAACTGTCTCAAACTTTCCTCAGATCTAAATTAATCTCATGTGAAAAGCCTTGTTCAGGCCCTTATATATTTTGGGGGTGGTGAGGGCCTTCAAAATCCTTTCCAGACATCTTTCAGCAGGCTTTGGTTTCTTTTGAAGAGGAGCCATTTTTAACTGTCTCTTTGCAACCTCTCAGGGAAGGTTTCTCTCTCTCTCTCTCTCTCTCTCTCTCTCTCTCTCTCTCTCTCTCTCTTTCTCTCTCTCTCTCACCTCTTCTAGTTTCCATATTTGTCTTGAGCACCCCCCCCCAATAATTTAGAATAAAATATTTTTAAATCACAGCCTATAAAATGTTAGCTTTCCTCAAAACCTCCTAATAGTTGTGAGGGATTTATACTCCTAAAATTCTTTTGTACATAGCTTTTAGGCCTTAATATTTCTTTACTCTTTAAGAAGTTCTATGACCTTCCATTGTTTTAGTGATCTAAACTTTCTTTAAACAGAATTGATCAAATTTACCGTTATAGATTTTTTGTTCTTTAATTATAAAACACTATATTTTCTTTAGAATAGCTTACTGTCTATACTTTGAAAGAACTTAGCTATTTTAAAGGAATTTGTTTCATTTTATGTAATTTAATTTTTAAAAAACCTTTATTCTATTTAAATGGATTTTGAACTAGAATTCTAAAGTGATTTCTCCCACGAAAAAATGGCATAGGGCAAGAAGGACATTTTGCTGTGAAGATTGGTAGCACATTTCTCTCAGTGGCTGAATTAATTTTAGTTTCTATTTTGATGAATTTATAATTTTTACATTGACTTAGAATAGAAATCATTTGTTTGCCTCACTCATTCCATATATAATGTCTGGCACCCTATTATAAGTGGTATTGTTACCATTTTCATTCTTGATTACCCAGCTTTTAACGTACAATTTCATTTTTGACATTTTGGAGTATATTATGACCTCGTGTAAGGAATTTCTCTCTTTGCTATGTCCAGAAGCCACACTGATTTTCCATAAGGAAGATAATTTAAAAGTAGTATAGTATGTTTACATTTCCTCAGTGAGTATAAAAATGAAAGAATGATACAGAAATATACACATGGAACAAACAGTAACATATAAGGTAAGAATTTATTTAGAAAAGACCTACACATAGTCTCATATAGTGAACCAGTCATAGACCTTGGTCAAAGAGACATGGGTTTGATTTCCATCCCAAATGATCAGCTGAGTCATCTTTGAAAAGTTGTTTGGTCACTTCTAGTGTCATATTCTGCATCTGTCAAGTGGGCATAATAATACTGCCTCTTAGGATTGTGTATTAACTATATTTTTACTTTATAGAATTTATGTACCATATGATTCCTTTTATCTTAAAATTGACTTCATCAGTTCTTTATTGAAAAATCTCATACAATTAAGAGGTTAAGTCCATTCTATTATGTGAACAATGACATATAATTGCTTCTATTTAATAGAAGAATGCTGATAACATTGTCTTCTGATGCATAATGCCATCTGACGGAAAAGACATTTACTTTATTACATGATACACTGGTAAATGCTGTAGGATACTAGTGAAGTAAATTTGAGTATATTGATTTATTTTTCAACTTGCTCCATTCCATTGCTTACAGCTAGACTCATAATTTGCTTCCAGCTATGTTGAAAAATGAACTCTACTCACAATGTAATTTTATTTTGTGACAGAACAGTGAATCTTGATTAGATAAAAGTGAAAAATGGTTTAAAATTTATTTTAGTCAACATCAAGATATGCTAAACATTTAAAATAAAAAGAAAAATGTATAAACTGTTGAAAGCTTTTTCACTTGTACATTGCTACAAAAGTTTTTTAGTTAACATACATATTCTTTATCTTAAATGCTTTTTCCCCTTTTTCTTTAAAGCCTTTGAAAAATGAATTTTTCTCTATGCACCAACTATTCCAATATTTTTACCCAATTAAAACCCAATTTACACTGCAAATTTCTAACTGAAGTAGTGTTACCATGCAAGTGGGAGGGTTTGCTGCCCAATGCACGTGGAAGTTAATGCTATGATATCAGGATTTTGAGAAAAGAACATTTTATCATCTGGCAACCAAATAAGGAGATAGGAGCATCTACTCAGATCTGTCACCCAGATTGGAAAAACTTTGAGGTTTTAAAGTTGATTTGGATCTGCTGTAAGATCATTTCTAGCTGGGGTGTGGTTGTAGCTAATTAATTACTTTATCTGAGGAGTGGGCTGTGACATTTCGAGAACTTATTTTCATCACACCTCTCCCTCTTTATTACCGTCTTGTGCTCCTCCTTCCTGTTGTCTCAGTTTACTTTGATTCCACTTTCAGGACACTATGTTCTGGGGTTATTTTTGGTCACTATTAGGAATAAGAAAGCATCACCCAACATGTCCTTGAGAACTGATTAAAGCAAGTTGGGGTAATCTCAAAACTGGTTGCACAGGAGAGACAAGGGAAGCATCTGGTCATAACAATGTTATAAATCATTCTGTTAACATAAAATAACTACAATAACAAGGAGATACATTGTTGGCAGTGACTTGCGCAGTAACAACACAGTGAATTTCAACTGCTGTAGTTAACGGTTACAGATGGAGTGATGACAGTTTAAAAAATCACCATTTGGAAGCAACTACAATAATAGTTTTGTTTAGAATCATCAATGTGTGTGAAAACTAGTGGATGAAAGTTTTAATTAAAAACAGAATATTTTTCTTTCTAAAAGTATTTTCATATGATACATATTAAATACAAAGAAAAGATATTAACTTCACTGTGAAAAACAAACTGGCAAATATAATCTAAATCAAGGATCAAAGTTAACATCACTAGTAAGAAAATGAATAACTGTTACTTTCCTCCTGCAATGATACACTTAATTAGGACACAATAGCACTTCAGTGGTATTCTTTCCAAAAAATGTGTGACATGGATCTGTTCATAAGGAAAAATCAAGCAAGCCCAATTTTATTCAGTAAAATAAATGTCACGGTCATGAAAGGTCAAGGAACTTTTCCAGTTAAAAGCTCATAACAATGAAGGGTCCTGATTCAACCCTAGACCAGGAAAATATTGTTTTACTTTAAAGGTCATTAGGGGAAACAATTGTGAAAATTGTCTTATGAAAGACTATCAAACCAGTGTTAACTTCCTGTGGCAGTTTGAGATTATTTTATGAATCTCAAAAAGAGAAAGATTATGCTTGTAAACGAATCTATTCCTCAGGAGTATGGTATGAAATTTGGTTGAGGGGCCTTTGATTAGATTACTTGATAAGATTGCTTAGGACTTTTTATTGTACTATGTCAGTGAGGGAAGACTCAGGTTGAGTCCCCACCCCCTTGCTGAGTCTGATATAAACAGACTCACAAAGACAGACACCAGAGAAATAAAAGGAGCCTGCAAATTTGATTATGCAATGTGAAAGAGAATTACTTAGGCATGAAGCCACTAAGAGGCTGGGGCTATGGAGCAGCTCAAGAGGAAACCAGCCCTGCAATGCCCAATAGGAGCATGATATAGGAGGCCTGGAAAGATGCAAATCCTATGTGAGCTTGCAGCTTAAATTGGGAAGAAAGCAGAGCAGCTGAGCCTGAAAGAGAAAGCCTGGAGGGGAAAGCAGAGACTAGGCAGAGATTGCCTGCCATCTTGCTTCAAAACGTGGCAGCTGACTTTGCTGGGAAGGCACCTCTTATGGTACCTTGAGTTGGATTTTCATGGCTTTGGAACTGTAAGCTTTTTCCCCAGATAAAATACCCTTTTAAAAGCCAACACATTTCTGGTACTTTGCATTGGCACCCCTTTGGCAAACTGAAACCCTTCCTGATGGTAATAATTTTACTATGATTCTGTTAGAGAATATCCTTGCTTTTAGGAAATAAACAACTGAAGCAGTTAGGAGTAAAGGGTCAACTTGTCTAGAATTTACTCTAAAATGGAGAGGTTGAGAAAATGTAAGAGCTTGTAATATATTGAGGGGGGCGGGATAGAGATGGAGAGAGACAAGAAGGGAGAAAAGGAGAAAGATTGGGGGAGGGGGGAAGAAATGTCTTAAGATGTTAAACATTTGGGCTTCTGGTTGAATGGTAAATGGAATTTTTTTTGTACACACTTTGATAACATTTATTTAAATCTGAATTTATTTTAAAATAAGTTTGAAAAATCAGATGAGGGGATTGGATGGAGCTCAGCGGTTGAGCACCTGCTTTGCATGTGCAAGGTCTGGGGCTCAATCCCTGGTACCTCCTGAAAAAAAAATCAGATGGACTACATTAAAATGTAACAAATTAGTCAAAAGAGTTCTTCAACTAAGGTAATTCTTTGATTCAAGTCAGTGCTCAATGCTGTTGACATTACTGCTGTTAGTTCTTCACGTGGACTCCTTTGCAGTCTTAGATGCAAACTAGGAAGTTACTAGTTCACCTTCTGGAAAATAGTAGAAACCACACCATGAGTATATGCATGTGAAAACCATATTCACTTTTAATTTTCCATTTGGTTATAATAAAAAAAGTATATGATATTGTCTTCAACCTATTATGAAAACATCTACTATATTCATTTCCTGACTCGAACAGCAGCAAATAAAAAAAGTAAAGCTTAACTCTCAACTTTTCCAGTGCAGTTGTTCTGACAGTATCATCCTTCATAAACACCTGTTTTAACTTCTATAATTCTTAGAACATTGCTATTAAATAGCATAGACACTTTTCCTGATTCAGACTTACCAACAAACAATTCACCCATGCCCTGCCCTTGTGTTAGCCTATGGTACCCTTAAAAATTGTTACAATTATTCCAGCCATCTGTTACTTTAAAAAAGGGGAATTTTATTGCAATTAACTACAAATTGTTACAGCAAAATCACTATATACATCTAGTGAAGATGAACTGAAGGTTGGGACAGCCTACATAGTCCGTCAGTGTCTCAGCAACTTCCAACTTCTCCCTTCAGTAACTTTTTTCCTGTTTGAGTGGCAATATGATTTACTGGATTTTCTTTATCCATATGATATTTTGTTTTGTTTTCCTTTTTTTTTTTTTTTTTTTACCCGCCGGGCTTCGTATTTTCTTTGGGAACTGAACCTGGGACCTCCCATGTGGGAGGCATGTCCTCAACTGCTAGAGCCACATCCACTCTCTGGCTCGCTTGCTGGCCTGCCTTGCCCAGAATGCTGGGAAAGGCAATGCTTGCCTCCAGGTCTCACATTGGCTTGAGGTCTCTACTTGTGCCTACATTCTCCTAGTTTCTGCCTAGGGCATGCTCTTTTTTTGTGGATTTCAGCAGGGCTATAGGGTAAGCCAAAGTTCCTAAGAATGGTGAATGCCTGTGGTAGTGTCACATCCACTAAAATTTCATTGGCTTAACCAAGTCAGAAGGCAAAACCCACTATCAGTGTAGTGGGAGAGAACATTCTATCTACAGGGGGAGGCACTGCAAAGTTACAGGGCAAAGAGGATTTATGTCTCATAACATAGGGAAGAAAGGATGAGGAAAAAAGATCCATTTTTCATTTGCTCATCTAAACTATCTGTGCACTTTAAGAAATCACTTTAGTCTTTTGATATGGTGGATTACAATAATTGATTTTCACATATTGAACCAATCTCATCAACCTGGAACAAATTCCACTTGGTCAATATGTATAATTCTGCTTTCTGACTGAAATTATCAGCTCTCCCTTTAAGGCCTTCAACTAGTTGGATGAGATTCCTGTCTTTGCTGAAGGCAATTGCTTTTCTTAATTGTAGATGTAGTCAACCTTAGATGTAATTAACTGACTAATGATTTAAATCGATAGAATACCCTCACAGTAATAATCAGGCCAGTGGTTGCTTGACCAAACAACTGGATACTATAACCTAGTCAAGTTGACTCATGAACTTAATCGTCATATCTGGTTTTGATATTAGGGTAATTGTGGTCTCATAAAATGAGTTGGGAAGTATTCCTTATGCTTCTGTTTTCTGGAAGAGGTTGTAGAGAATTGGTATAATTTCTTCCTTAAATGTTTGTCAGAATTCACCAGTGATGCACCTGGGCATGGCACTTTGGTAAGGTTAATATTAATTAATTTTACTTAATAGAAGCATATTCAGATCTATTTCTCCTTGTGTGAATTTTGGTGTCTTTCAAGGAATTGGTTCATTTCATCCACGTTATCAAATTTTTGGACTAAGAGTTATTCATATTATTCCTTTATTATGTTCATGGATTAGTAATGATGACTCCACTTATTTCTGTTTTTCATAACTTATATTTTCTCTTTCTGTCTTGGTTAGCATGACCAAATGCTTTCTTTATTTTCTCTGTTGATTTTCTCTATTGTTTTCATGCTTTAAATTCCATTGAATTTTTTCTGCTCTAATTTTTATTTTTTCATCCTGCTTTAGATTTATTTTATTTAATTTCCTAAGGTCAAATCTTATATTGATTTTTAGATCTTTCTTCTTCTTCTAATACATGCTTTCATCGCTATAAATTTTTTACTAAGTATCACTTTGGCTGCATCCCACAAATCTTACTATGGTGGATTTTTATTTTCAGTTCATAATATTTTGTAATTTTTCATGAGACTTATTTTTCACTCATGTCTTATTTATAAAAGTGTTTTATACCCAAATATTTGGGGGAACTTATAGGTGTCTTTTTGTTATTAATTTCTAGTTTAATTCCATTGTGGTCTGAGAAAATACTTGGTATGGTTTCTCTTCTTCTAAATTCAAGTTGTAGTTTATGACCCAGAGTGTGGTTTAGCTTGGTGAATGTTCTAATTGAATTTGAGAAGAGGTTGTTTTAGTCAGCCAAAGAGGTGCTGATGTAAAGTACCAGAAGTCTGTTGGCTTTTTATAAAGGGTATTTGGGGTAGAAGCTTATACTCACAAGGCCATAAAGTGTAAGTTACTTCCCTCACCAAAGTCTGTTACCACATGTTGGGGCAAGATGGCTGCTGTTCTCTGCAAGGGTTCAGCCTTCCTCTTCCTCCTAAGGCTTCCTGGTTTCAGCTCCTTCCATTCTCAGCTGTAGGTTAGCATAAGGCTTGTCTCTCTCTCAGGGGCTTGTTTCTTTCCAGGCTTTTTTAACTGCTCAGTTCTCTTCATAAGGTCAGCTATTGACTATCAGTCTCATCTCTCTTCCCAGGGCCTCTGCCATGTTCAATGAACTGTGTCTCTTCCTCTGTGTTGTTCTCTGTGTGTTTACTTCTGTGTGAGCATCTGTTTAATCCCGAAGGGCCTGAGATTCAATGCTGAGTTGCACTCCAACCAAGTGGTTGGATCTAGTTCTAATCTTAGCATAATTTAATCAGGTGTATCAGATGAATCTAATACAATCAAAGGGTTATCATGCCAGAGGAACTGACCAGTTTGCAAACATAATTTATATTTCTTTTTGGAATTCATCAATAATATCAAACTGCCACAGAGGTATATTCTGTTTTTGAATGAAGCATTCTATAAATGTCAATTAAATCAAGTTGGTTGATAGTACTGTTCAGGTCAAATATATTTTTACTGATTTTTCAACCTGCTCCATATGTTAAGTACTGAAAGAGGGGTGTTTAAGTCTCCAAATATAATAGAGAATTTGTATATTTCTCCTTGCAGGCCTATCAGTTTTTTACCTTGTGTATTATAATATATGCAGCTGTAGTATGCCTACACGATCAGTATTGTTTTGTCTTCTTGGATAATTGGTCTCTTTATCATTACATAATTCTCATCTTTATCTTTGATTATTTTCCTTGTTATGAATTCTGCTTTGTCTAAAATTAATACGGCACTCTGGCTTTATTAATTTGATTAGTTTTAGCATGTTATGTCATTCTCCATCCCTTCACCTTTAACCTATCTGAATCTTTATATTTGAAGTGGGCTATTTGTACCTAATTATTTTTTTCTTCTCTGATAATCCATCTTTTAAAACTTGTGCATTTAGCCTACTCACATTTAAAGTGACTATTGATATACTTGCATTAATATCTACCATGTTTGTTCCTATTTTCTATTAGTTTTATTCTTTTTTTCCACTACTTATTTTGCCTTCTCTGCTTTTACTTTAGCATTTTATATAGTCCGGATTTTCTCTCTGTTAATATATCCATTATAATTTTCTAGTTCGCTGATTTCCTTAGAGTTTTCAATATACATTTACCATAAAACTTAGTCCACTTTCAAATAACACCATACTATTCATGTGTAGTTCTGGTGGTACTTAGCAGAGTATTCCCAACACCTTCCTTCCATCCCTTATGATTTTCTGTCACCCATATGTTATAATCAGTTGATACCTTGCTACCATTATTACTTTAAACAAACTGTTGTTTTAGATTAAGAATAAGAAAAATATTTTACCTTAATTTATTCCTTCTCTGCTCTTCCTTTCTTTATGTAGATCTGAGTTTCCTTATCTATATCATTTTCCTTTTCCTTTGAGAACTTCTTTTAATATTTCTTCCAGGGCCAGTCTGCTGGTGATTAATTCCATCACTGTTTGTCTGAGAAAGTCATTATTTTCCTTGATTTTTTGAAGGATAATTTCACTGGATTTGGAATTCAAATTTTCCATTCTTTCAACACTTTAAATATCTTACTCCTTTCTCTTCCTGCCTGCATGGTTTTTGATAAGTCTACTACTAGCAGATCTCAGGTATGATCCTCTATGCTACCACCTCTGCAGGTTTCAGGGTAGCAGTTTTCCTTATGACTTCAATTCTTTGATGGGTTCCAGAGAAATCATTGACTTTTATTTTCTTCAACTTTGCTCTCATTGTAAATATGAGTGATTTCCAAGCCCTCTACATCTTATAAATGAAACCAGGAGTACCTTTGTTTGCTTTTTATAAAATATAGTTTCACTGACTGTGAAATTCTAGGTTGCCATTATTTTTCTTTCCTTCTGTAAATATGCCATTCCCCTTTATTCTAGTTTTCATAGTTTCTGATAAAGTCTTCTGTCATTCTTTGTGATTTCTGTGTAACATTTCTTTTTTCCTGGACTGCCTTTAGGATATTCTTCATTGTTGACTTTTAACAGATTGACAGCATGTTACTGGTTGTTTTTATTTGCATTTATCCTTTTTGTGCTCTATAAATGCCCTGGATTTGTGGAGTGTTGCCTTTTATTAATTTCATAAAGTTCTCAGCCATAATCTCTTCAAATATTCCCTTGCCCTTTTCTCTCTCTTTTCTTCTGGTACACTAATTACAGGTATGTTATGTTCGATATTGTCTCACATCTTTTGGAAGCTTGGTTCTTTTTTCAACATTTGCTTTTATGTTCTTAAATAATTTCTATTGACCTGTCTTCAAGTTATTTTTTCTGTCTTGAACAGTATCCAGATAAGCTATTTGAAAGAATTCTATTTTGTTCATTTTTAGTATTTCCATTTGAGCTTTTTTATAGTTGCCCTCTCTCTCATACAATTTCCTCTTGCTCAGACATGCTGTCCACCTTTTGCACTAGTTTTAAAAGCATATAATCATAGTTACTTTATAGTCTGTCTTTGATAATTCCAAAATCCAGGCCATTTCTGGATCTGATTCTGATGACTCATTTATTTGGGCAAGTTTTATTCCTTTGTCTTTTTTTTGTGTGTGTATTTTGTAATTTTATATTGTGTGCTGGACATTGTAGGTAAACATCAGTAAAGGCGGAAGTAAAAAATATTTGCCACAAAATGGGCATGGCTTTTCTTATTTTGGGCTTTTGGCTGTTCTGTCAATGTAGTTGATAGTTGAGCTGGCTTGGGGTTTTATTGTTGTTTTCATTACCTTCAATGTACCATAAACTTCTATTTCCTTCAGCAGTTGACTGTTGCTACATTATGTTTGCAGTGAGGCCTTGGAGTACTAGGGACTTTTCTCAAAGTTTCAATTTGCTCTTTCTGAAGGCCTTGTTTGCCTGTTCTACAGAGCTAGTCTATCTTTGTACCACTATTCCTGCTCTAGTCACAGACTGCACTTTCTAGTCTGTGCAAGACTCATTGTGGGGTCAAAGGGGTTTTCAGTTCTGCTGGTACAACTTGAACTTTAGTCATGCCCTTTGCATATAAAATTTAATGGTCATTTTTAAAAGCATTTCTTTTCCTCTCCTTGTGGCAGTTATACGTTTTCTTGTAATTGTTGGGGGCTTTAGGTAGAGCATGTTTCCTGTCCTCTATCCAGTGGCAGCAGTCTTTTGACGTGTATCAGTTTAAGATCATTAAATCAAGTGGATTTCCAGCCACTCTTTCAAGTTTTCTTTGGCTTCTATCCAACTCCAATGGCAACTTCACCTAGTTTCAGATCGGAAGGGCGCTCTTTGCACTTCCTCCCATGGCTGAAAACTTTCAATTTATATGAGATAAGGGTGGCAGGCTTCATGATCTGTGTCACCAAAGAGTATTCTCTCATGCTTTCTGCCCTGTCTCCAATCTTTTGTGTTTGCACTTTGAGGCCATTGGAAAGTAGCTGGTGAGTGACTGTGAACTTTTTTCCTTCGGTTTTCAGAAAACCTAAAACTGTCTCTTATTAATCCATACTCAGCCTCTAAAAATTCATTAACACCTCAGTTGTTTTATTTTACATTCTTTTACACATGCGACCTGTTCCTCTTGTATTCTTCCTTGGGAAAATCAGTTCATGTGTCTTCTTTCCTCACAGGAGCTTGTTACCAATCAAAATTCAATATACCTAGTTTTCTGATGACCTCAGCTTTCTGATAGTATCCAGAATATTTATAATTTTGTAGATTATCTAGCTTTTCCTTGACATTAGGGTAATATAGGAACAACATTCTTCATGGATTTCTACATCTTTTAAGGAAGCAGAACACTTGATTGATTCTTAATTCTTAATTTGATTAACTAGAATGTTGTTATTGAGAAAGAGGAGGTTTTGGATTGACAGTTTAAACTTTGACATTTGGTAGGTTATTTGTATATTTTGGAGAGGAAGTATAAAACTAGCACTACCTATAAATGGTGCATTAGAATGGATATAGTCATACACTACTGAACATACACACACATGTGTGTGTGTGTGTTCAAGAGCAAAGGCATGATAAAGCCAGACATGTTTACTTGTTTATAGGCAACTATTAAATAAACTATGGTACATCTGCATTATTGAGTACAATACAGGTATGTAAAGATAATGAGGATATATATTTTCTGATTGGGATGGAGTTCTAAAATGTTAAGATTAAAAAAGCAAGATACAGAGAAATATGTACATATTTTTAAATAAAACAAATAAATTTGTATATGAACTTATATATGTGTACACAAAAAAGTTTGGAATATTATGCCTTTTAAATGGTTGACATTTGGTATGTGCAACTGAAAAGGAATGGGAAGGTTTTAGCTGTATTTTGGATATGTTTATGTTTGTGGCAAGAAAGATATCTTAATTTTGTAATTCAAAAGACAGAAGTATCTTCCCACATATACTCATTTAATATATTGACTAATTTTAATTTTTATTATACATTTTAAGAAAGCAGATGCATCCCTTCTGTGGTTCCTCCCCCCCCCCCCCATTGTGAGACATGATATATTGCTTGGCTGAGACTCTTTGTACATAAGGGCCATGTTCTCCATCTTTACATGTCTTGTAATTTGTTCTCACAACTTTATAGCTCTGTGTAGTATAAAGTTAGGATTACCTAAGGGGAAAATCTGCCTGAATAGTTTTGTTGATAGTAAAACTTCAACTTCTTTTTTTTCTTTTACATATAGAATAATAAATTTTTCTTAATTACTGTAGCATAAACCCTCTGGAATTGATAGAATTAAAAGAACTCATAAAATAACTTTGATAATGTTCCAGTAAATAATAATAAAAACAACAATAATAATGAACTTCCCAGTTAATGACAATTAAGTAACTGACACCTCAAAAAGTTCTGAAAGTATAGGCCCCAGTTTGGGTTATACAGAAAGCTTTCTAAGTCAGAGAAACACAATAAATATATTTTTAAAAAAATAACAGTGCTGCTTCTTGGCATTCAGTATTTGGTTCTAGTTTTCATGATGGCTGACTGTTTCAAGAGGAATGCATTTTTTGTTTATAACTCTCTTTTTCTAGGTCTGATCTCAGAAACCAGTCTCCTAAGCAGACAGTCTCATTTTTGCCAGGTAGATGTCTTTTAACATTTGTGTAACTTTGGTGATTGCACTTGTTACCATATGGTGATATGTTCAATTGGCTTGTTAAACAAAGTATGAAAAAATGCCACATTTCATGTTGCAGTGCCTTCTGGACTGCCTTTCCCTTTCCATTCCCTTTTCTTCTATCTTCTCATTTCCCCCTTATTCTCATCCATTCTTTCCTTTCCTCCACTACCTCTTCCTCTTTCTTTTCCACTTCTCCATTTCTTCTACCTCCTCCTCTTCCTTTAGCCCTATCCTTCTCCCTATTTCCTATTTCTTCCTATACCTTTTCTTTTCAATTGCTCTCTTTTATCCTTTCCTTGAGCTTTTCTTTAGTTTGGTCTCTTACCTGCAAAATATTGGAGTTAGATGAAATGGTATTTAAATTACCCACAGCATAATATCTAAAACACTTCTGTGTGTGTGTGTGTGTGTCAGAGAGACAGAGACAGAGATTGAGATTGGAAACTATCATAGGAAAAGGAAATATTGTGTGGGAATGGGTAGTTGGAAGTAGCAACATTTTATTTTTTCTGCTGAGGGTGAATATACTGCAACTGGAGAAACTGAAGGATGTAGAATAGAAGAAAGTAAGATAGGGTACATATTTATTTTTATTTTTTATTTTTAAAGAAGCTTTAGATTATATAAATGTTACATAAAAAATATAGGGGATTCCCATATGCCCTGCCCTCTCCCCCACCCACACTTTCCCACATTAACAACATCCCTCATTAGTGTGGTACATTTGCTACAATTGATGAACACATATTGAAGAATTGGATTATAGTTTACGTATAGAGTGTAGATAAAAATGTCATGGTTGTATATAGCAGATACTTTTTCTTCCCCATTTTATTCATCAGTCATTCTACCCCTTGACTTCACCTGATTGAATTCTGACTTATTTTAGTTATCCACTTTCCATGTTTTGATGAGGCTTAGGGCCCTCTACAGCTGCAGGGGTGAATTTTGGTTGGCTTAGGGTGGGTTTATGATGCAGTTCTAGACAGTTGGTTGTCAGGGTAGGGAGTATACTGGAAGGCTCTGGGAAAGGTTTTCTTGAGTTTTATAATTTTTTTTTTTTTTTTTTTAATTTATTAGAGAAGTTGTGGGTTTACAGGACAATAATGATAAAATACAGTATTCCCATATCCCATCCCATCACCAACACCTTGCATTTGTGTGGAACATTTGTTACAGTTGGTGATAGCACTTTTAAAATAATTGTACTATTTTTAACTAGTTACATTTTTTACAATTGATGAAATATTATTAAAATAGTACTATTAACTATCCATAGTTTGCAGTAGCTGTATTTTTCCATATTCTACCCTATTATTAACACTCTATATTAGAGTCATGCATAAGTATAGTTTAAAAAAGTCCCTCAATTGTAACTTGTCTTTGACATGTCAATATATTACACATAAAATTTTAGCCATCGTCTAAGGCCATGAGAGAAGCTAGACTGAGGAAACATGCAAAGTATGGAGAATATGAAGGTATTCGTTTCTTTAATGAAAATACTGAGACATTGTATTAAACCCCAACACTGCCCTGTTACAGATTTCTGATTGTGTGAGATCATGAAAGTTTTTATTCTCTCAGGCTTTTGAAGTTGGAGTGCCTGTGACTTGCAATCACAAACTTTAGAAGCATCATAATGAGAATTTTGGTTCTAGAGGTAATAAGATGTTCTCGGGAGGAATGTAACATCTAATATTGTGAAAAAAACTGACATTGAGGGTGATTCAAATCCTTGAGAGGTTTGGATGTGAGAGATTGGGCAATAAGAACCAATAGTAGTGGCCTAAATATTGGGGGGAAAATGATATAATCAATGCCTTAGGATGATGATTCTTCTAGTTATATGTAAAATACACTGCAGTAAAGTGATCTAGATATTTAAGAATGTGTTATGTTACAGACTTTGGGTTCCTGGGACAACAGCCAAAAACAATTTTTAAAGTATCTAGATTATTTTAAGAAAGCAGAAGCTATATTTTGAGATGTCTTAGGTATAATTCTGATGCCAGTGAAAAGACTTAAATATTTGCTATCTTCTGGCCCTTCTTTTTTTTTTTTTTAATTGAGATAATTCACACACCATATAATCCCCACATTTAAACTGTTCAGTGGTTTTTAGTGTATTTAGATTTATGCAAACATCACCACAATCTAATTTCAGAACATTTTAATCACCCCCCAAAAAAAAATTTCCATACCCATTAGCTGTTATACACCATTCCTTCTTTGCTGTCACCTACCCTCCCTCCCCAACCTCAAGCAACTGCTAATATTTCATCTTTATGTGAAATGTCCAGAATAGCAAATCCATAAATAGAATCCTATGATATGTGGTCTCTTGTGACTGACTTCTTTCATTTTAGCATAGTGTTCTCAAGGTTTACCTATGTTTTAGCAAGAATCAGGCATTCTTTTTAATACCAAATAATATTCCATTGTATGAATATATCACATTTTGTTCATCAAATGGTGCATATTTGTGTTGCTTCCATTTTTGGACTATTGTGAGTAATATTGCTATGAATTTATGTACAAGTGTTTGTATGGACATTTTTTCATTTCTCTTGTATATATACCTAGTAGTGGAATTTCTGGATCAATATCTCTAGGCTCAAGATTTTGATATCACATTGTGACTAATGATGCTAAGCATCTTTTCTTGTTCTTATTGGCAAGTTGGATCTTTTATTAAAATATCTATTCAAATCCTTTGCCACTTTTAAATTTGCTGAGTTGTAATATTTATATATCATAGTTACCAGTGCTTTATCAGATATGAGTTGTAAATATTTTCTCCCATTCTGTGGACTTTCATTTCATTCTCATGATTACGTCCTTTGAATTGATAATGTTTTTTGCTTTGATGAACACCCATTTATCTACTTTTTTCTTTTCTTGCTTGTGCATTTGGTGTGGTGGTTTATTTGCTAAAGGCTGCCAAGGCAATATACGAGAAATGGTTTGGCTTTTACAATAGGGGTTTATTAACTTAAAGCTTACATTTTTGAGACCATGAAAGTCTGCCTCACCACATAATATTGGAGACGATTTTTTTTTTAAGTTCACAATGTTTACTATATACTTATTGTTTATGTACATTCATGTATGCGTGATATACATCAATAAAATTTTTAAAAATGAAAAAATTAGTTGCCAACATCTGTTCATCTTAGTCTAGGGGAAAAAAATTCATAAATACCAAGTTGAAAAGATTTTTCACTCTTATTATTTTGTCCTTTCTGACATCCAAAAATGTTTCCTCACATAGCTGTAAGATGACAAGGAGAAGAAGCTGAAATTGTAAAAAAAATATAAAAATGCCTTATGTTTATTTTCACTGGGCATTTAATATATATATTTCTGTAAGGTTGTGACAATCTATGCTAACATTTTCTTTAAATCACATATGCAAAAACATCTTCAAGGAACTTCTTCAAATTTCATTCTGAAAGTTAGCTTTAACCAAAATATGTCAGAAATCATGGGTTCAATGGGTTAGTTACTGTTACACATTGTAATAAGCAGAAATTTATGAAAATTAAAAATTTAGATGTACTACCTAAAATTACTTCACATATTCCTAGTGGTGTGCTTACAGTACTTTGAGAACACTTTGTATAAATTAAATTTCAAAGGCAAAGGCAAAATATCTTAATATTATATACTTTAAAGAAGACTACCCTTCTAATTTAGAATAGCCTTGATTATATATGTATTTGCAAATTGTAACACATTTGTGTGTACTTTTTAAAGGAAATCTATTACTCTAGCTTAACTGTTTTAACTACATTTATTATTCATTCAGTAAACATTTATTGAACACTTACTGTGTGCAAGTGACTGTATTTACATCTAATTTGTTCTCCTCAATGACTTAGAGCCTCCCAAATTTATCAATGCTTTCCTTTTTGAGTTTTTGAACTTTTTATTGTAAATAACTGAAAATGTATCTCAAATTTAGGGATGCCTCTTCTATTTAGAATAGATGATTATTTGAGATTTTGATTGTAAACAGATGAAATTTTCAATATGCCAAGGGCCAATGACTAGATTTTCTCTACCTTTATTCCTTTGAAATTTTCCCACAGTACATTTTTCTATTTGCCAGAGTTGAGATTCTTCAAAGTACACGACCTTTAGCCTCTGGGCCAATGTGGCATATCAGCTGGACAACGTGGAGGGCTGTATCCACTTGGATTTTTCTCTCAGCTTCCAGCCTGGCCCCTGTAGGATGATTGGGAGACAGACAAGACAATAGGAGTTGGAGGTTAGTGGGGTTTCTGACTCATTTATTGCCTTCCTTACGGTAGTAATTTGGGTGCATGCAATGTCCAATCATATGTTTCTGTTAATTTATTTAGAATACAAAGGAATAATCTCTTCCTTTAATTTTAATAGAAATATATAAAGCAGAGAATCATGATTTCTCATAGAGTTAAACAGGACAGTTTTCAGCCATTAAATAGTCTTTTCCCTATGTCTGGGAGGAGGTATATGGACCTATTAAAGCCACCTACTTTTACATGAAACGTAAGTTCTCAAGCCCCAAGTGGATAAGATATTCTTGAGGGCATCCAGAATGCAGGATGTAGGTGCTGGGGAAAAATAAGAGTTTTGCTTCAGCCTAGTCAGTGTTGCTTTCAAGACCTGAGTTAACAGATGGAAGAGCTGATACGTGTCTTTCTAGGATTATTGATTTGCCCAGGCACATCAAGGGTAGGAGGATCAGCACAGTTAAAAGGGGGTAGTAACTGTGTGGTTCAGGCAGTCTGCTGTCTTGGGTTGAAGTTTCCTTCCTTATAGTATTTTTGTAACTCTCCAGAGGATCCAGACACCTTTTGAAGAGGATGAGTGGAAACTTTGTAAAAATTCCATGTACATTGAAGCATAATTTCATAGTACATGTTCATTGCAATATAGATTCTGTATAATTTTGCTGAATGAATGACAAATTTAATACAGAGGGAACTTAGAATAATGATGATTAGAGACAAAATTTGATACCTAAATAGCTATATATAGATGATTATGGAACTTTCCTTACAGTGTAAAATTATATCTAAATTGATTATCTAGTTCCACCCTCTGCCTGCATCTTAAATGGGACATTTATTCTGACAAAGATATGACATGGCCCAGCTCTGCAGAGCCTGAGTGTAGCAACTGTATTTAAAAACAGAGAACCTGTTACAACTCAGAGCTCCTTTCAAGCTGTTAAGCATTATTTGAGATTAGACCTTTATTATATAAATTGGATTTACTTGTGCAACATCTCAGATGTACAAAGAAAATGCAGCTTTTTAAAATTATGTAATCTTTAATGGAAACAACTTTACATTGACCAATTAATAGTACCTAAATCTCTTTCCCTTTGTAAGAGACTTTTTAGACCGCTCACTGTCTTGGAGGCAAAAGTCTGTCTTTCAAATTTCCTCTTATCCCAACCTGCATTCCTCCCCAAGAAGACATCTTTGTGTGAGGTAGAGATGGGCACACTTTTAAGGTGATGGGAGAAGGGCCCTTGGATTCACACATTGTGGTCCTTGCTGCTTCTGAGTTGAGTGTTCTTGGTCAGTTTCCATTAAAGGATAGCTGTTCTCATCTGGCCTTTGGGAACTTTTTACCAAGACTCATTGCTGAAGTCCATGCCAGGCCTTATACCTCCAATCAGAAAGCCCTTTGCACTGACCCTAATCTTCTATTGGCTTAACAGTTCATTCAATACCTATATATTTTTCTCCAGCCAAAGCAAGGGAGAAATCCAATATGCAGACCAAGGAAAGAAAGGCTGCTTTCTCCAGTTCATCTAGTCACCTCCTTGTGATAAAGTTCAGGCATATGTCTTGTGCATTGTGGGAGATGGTTTCAAGACAGATGCCAGGCTTCCTTTAGAAGCCTGAAACCTTCCCCTTGTGATCATTACAGAAGAATACATCCCAAAGTACCTCCTTACTTATCTGCTTGCTTCTATAACTAACACCTCAAGGTTTGGCCACAAGATCAATTCCTGACACAGAAATGTAGAAAACACTGCAGCAACTAAATTCTTCAATTTTCTTTTGTATCTCATTCCTTTTTCCATACAACTAAGGTCACGAATTAGCCCTCATTCTTTGTCAGGAACTTCTGTGTCATATCCTTCTTTTTCACCAGTGACACAAAATTTCTAAGCTTTACCTTAATGTCTTACAGAACTGCCATACACTATGCCTTGGCATACTAATACAAAAAGGAGATATTTTAAAATACTATTTCTATTACATTTTTATCAAAGGAAAAAGCCTTACTGGAGGGGATTTATTGTAATTTCAGTGCCCCACTGCTTCCAAGATGGAGGAAACAGGAACTTTTGTGGATTCTATTTCTTGAACAGTTCCAGACCTCTAGCTTTCAAGATGCCTGGGATAAGCCTGGATAGTAAGTAAAATTATCACCTCGTACCACAAGGGGGACCAATAATCTCCAGGAAAATCTGAAGATATTGGAGTCAAAAACACTGCCCAGCCACCGGGGCAGGTGAAACATTTATTGTATGAAGATAAGTCTCACGTGTGTCTGGCATTATGGTTGGTAGACAGTTAAACATAGAAGTATGGGCTGGCACACAATAATTGATAATATATTAATGTATATTTTCAGAGAAACTGCCAAATATCGGGTTAAGATCAGAAACCAGCTCAAAATTAGGATCATGTTAATTTTTTTACTTTTTATTGAGTCATTTCATGAGTGTGCTTATGAACATTTTATACTTTATCACTCAGTATCTCCTAAGTGATATTTTAGTGTTATTTTTCTGTTAGTGCTACCTTTGTCATAATTGCTTTGGAGATGAGTCAAGATTTAATAAAGAGTCTTCTGGGGCTACCAGTTTGCTTTTTTGAAAATTTATAAAAATCTTTTCCTATTTTTATAAATAAAAAAACCAAAAACAAAACTGTTAGCCCCAGAACACTTTTTTTTGAGGGAGTGGGACAGAAATAATTAATTTATTATATTTTCAGATTTTACACCTAAAATAATTTCATTTGCACAACATCTAGCTAAATATCAGTATCTATTTTCTAGTGGCCTTAACAATTTTCTCTTTGTCTAATACAGTGACTATAAGAGATTGGTGGGGTTTTTTTTGTTTGTTTGTTTGGTTTTTTGTTTATAAGTTTGAAAGATCTGTCTTACTTTGCTCAGAAAATACAAAATTCCCATACTTTCCTCCAAAAATGCATATTCTCAGCGTGCTTCCCTTTTATTCCACCTTGATTTGCATTTGTCTTCACAACTCAAGATTAAAAAAAAAAGTGCACATTTACCCATTCTTTTCGACCCATTGCCATGTTGCACTTTTAGGACTTACTACTTCTGAATTCACCTAAAGAGACAGGTAATGCTAGAGGGGTGGGAAGGAAAAAAGTCATTGTTCACTCCTGAGAAGGGAGTGAAGGACAGACTTTGCTGGTAAACTGAGGACCTCACCTTGTCTTGTGCACTGCGGGAAGCAGCTTCAAGACAAGGTGTACAGTGTAGATAAACTTTCTAATATTTCCTGCCTATCAGACCATGCTTCTCTATTTCAAAGATCAAGCTCTGAGAGAGCTGCCAATTTTTCAAAATGGCTCATCTGTACCCTGTTAAATTCTTTTCAGCATTTAGCATATAGTTATAATTTAATGAATAGTTTTCAGTGCTGTTCTTGTTTTGCATCTTCTGTATTTCTTTATGTATTTCAAGGGCCAGTAAGAGAGAGTGGTTAAGATGAACCTAGCTAATGGCAACAAAATCTTAAACAACCCTTAGTTCCAGCATTCCTATCTTTATTTTTTAAAGTTCTGAAGATTCCTCAGATTCATTTTAGAATGAGAATTACAAGTAATATCAAAACCAGCAACAATACATATTCTTACAAACACATATGAAGATTTAATGAAGAGTCTAGAAATTACCATGCCCTGCTTCCCTCTTTCCACTCAGTAATGAGAATGCTGTTAAGTGTCCTTGTGACTGCCATGTGCAAATTGCCTGTCTGACACATGTAGCCTGAGAATGTTTTTAATTCATGGTCACTAAAGATAATCAAGGATGTTTCCTGGGCAATATGATCATGACAAGATGGTTGATATTACTGTTTTACTAAAGTAACACTGGTATGAATTTCTTTAACTTCTATTTGAAGCAAAAGGATTTGACAAGAACTATAGTAAGGGTTAACAATACATTTTCTGGTTAATTTAAACACATTCGAAATCTGCAAGGGGCCAATGGCTTGTTTAATCCCCCATTCTTCCTGGCGCAGGCCTGGTCTTCCAGGTGGTTGGTTGATTCTGCTGAGAGTGATGCTCTCTTCATATACAAAACACACATTTCCATTGCCTGTGATGCTCTGTTCTAAGTGATGTTGCTATTCTGCTTCATTTCTCTTGCACCTTTTCTTTTACTTGGCATTTTTTACATTCAGCCCAGTCTATGCTAGTCAATAAATGAAAGCTACTTCTCTCTGTAGAAGAAATTGTTATTCTTTGTAACTGTCTTTTGGGTTCAGTTTCCCAATGCTACTCATGTGTTTATAAAAATGTGCTTTGTTCTTGAGCCATTCTCTTTGCCTCTTCAAGACTCTTCTTTGGATATCTATTCTGTTTAAACAGGCTCTATAAGATCCCATTTGGTTTCACAGTTATAGGATTGATCACTTAATAGGACACATAAATGTGTTTGAAGTGGTAATTTCTCCTCTAATTTCCTCAAAACTGTTACAAGAAACAATATAATGTGAATGACTGCTTTCCTTGTCATTGAGACAACAGTGCTTTTGTTATATCTTTTATAAAAACAACCAACCAAAAAATCTCTCCCTGTCTCCAAATGCGTTTGTAATCAACCAAGGATTCATATTTCTTGTTTTAAAGGAATTAGTAATAGTAGGCAAAGCCTGTATCTAAATAACTTCTGAGCTATCTTCCTACATCTTTTGATCTTCAAACTGAACCAATCTGAGGATATACTCTAGGCATTATAGCTGGAAAACCGAGGGTGAAAAAACACAAATTGTAAAAGCAAGCAGAACATCTTGCTTTGTGGTTTTGTTTAATCCCTGTATAATTGAACTTCTTTGGTCAATGTCCTAGAATATTGCTAGAAGTATTCCTGAGAAGATAAGCTCTAACTGTGGAATTATTCAATGCAATAAAGGTAAGTCTTATTAAATTTGAAGAAACTCTAAGAAACATACTTTTTCAAACTCTGGTTTTCCTGTTGTGATAATTCATTTCTTTTGCACACTGATCAAAGCCCCCAAATATACCGGAGTTTATAAGTCAAACTTTCATTTTTCCCCCTCACTGATTTTGTCCAAAGGGTAGAAATCCAACTGAGCCAGCTTGACTACATGATTCTAAGCTTATACTGGTCAGAGTTCCAAACTACTTATTTACTAGAAGTGGTAAATGACAAACCAAACAGATGGGCAATTGCATGTTTGTTTATATACTCACAAAGATTTAACAAACACTCTGATATATAAACCAAAGATTTTTGAACCCCAGGCAGCTCTTGAAAGCCTGAGGCCATATCTGTGTTGTGATGGCACAGCTGGATGTGTGCAAAAATACGAGACAATTCCAAGCCTTTGATACAGGCATAGTAGGTTATTTATAAGAAACACAAGTAGGTTTTTTTTCTGGTACCTATGGGTAGAGCCTCTTTTCTTTGACTTGCTTTTGCATGCTACAGTGCCTTCAGTGATTTGGCAGTATCAGTAATATATTTAGACAATAGACAGCTACCAGCATGGTTGTTTTATGAGGACTATGAAGAAAGTATTCCTCTGCCTCCAGTTATGAAATATCTAGATTTCTTTTTACTTCTAATTAAATGTCTAAAATTCAAATCACGTATTTTGATTGTTACTTTTAAACCTTCACCAATTACTAGATCTCTGATCTTGAGTATGTATCTTAATGTTTCTGACCCTGGCATACCCATTCTCCGAAGAGGATATTAGTATGGACACCATAAAATCACTTTGAGGATTGTGTAAAATAATATATATTGAGTGCTTAGTGCTGTTTGCAAACAAGTTAGATTTTGTGGTGGTGGTTGTATTTGTTATGATATTAGTATTGTTGTTATTATTATCATCAGGTCTTTGTAAATCCTAATGCCTTTAAGGGCACTCAATCCTTCTTGGTGGCAAGGGGGAGAGTAGAAATCAGTGAAACAAGCAGCTCAAGCCCATTCGCAACATTTACTCAGAGAAGGGGCTTTTCTGTCCCCAGGCTTGAGGCTTCTGCCCATATAGTAAGGGCTTAAGGTAGCTTTCGTACCCAGCACACTTGCCCTGATGATCTCATGTCAATGAGTGGGACACATCTGCATAGGGTGTGAAGTTCTCCTGGTTGAAACTTGAGCAAATTGTCTTTCTTTAAGTTATCACCTGTGACTAAATCACTGATTTCATCCATCATCCACAGTCCAAACTCTCCTCATACTATCCATTGCTTTATCCTTAATTAAATTTAATATTTTATTTGTGTCTCATTTCCTCATTAAGTTGTTCTTATGAAGATGATCTCCATAACAAGGGCGGTCAGAAAGTATCCCTGCAAATTTTATTCTTAACTGGACTTCCTGTTCTACATGGATAAACTGGAGCTATGTTCCTAAGTCAACTCACTCCTGTGTATGTAAATATTTACAAATACTTAAATGTGTTATAGCACTCTTCCTAGGGCAGGCTAATAGAGGTCAAGTGTGTAGTAGAATATTCAAATTGGTTAGGTAAATAAATGAGTTTTAAAAGTGGAATTAAAATGAGACAATCTGGTAACCTGCATCCAGAGATGGCTTATCCAGTTCAGATCAAGTGCTTAGTGGATCAGCAGAATAGGGCCTTTTTCTTTTGGAATGATTATTTGACATTTCAAGGAAAGTGGCACATAATCATTTCTTTGAAAAGGAAATTAGAACTCTTCTGAATATCCTTAGTTATTTTATAACTTAAAATAGAGGAAGGGTGGTGGGTAAGAAATGGGGGAAAGTAAGAAGTAGGGGGAAATAGCATTCATCATTTTTTTTTCAGTGATTAGAATCCTGTCCTAATTTTTAGAGATAATGGTATTTAGATGTCAATATATGGATGTCAGCTGTGCCCATTGTTCTTGGAATGTTCTGCTCCCAGGTCTTTTCAATGGACAGAACATAGGAATTGATTTGTCTATAAATATACATGCACAAATGCATATACACATTACATCTAAAATTATTTCTATATCTGTTTCAACCCAACTTTGAAGGGCACGGGTTGGGGCAGGCGTAAGACCAAAGAATTCACTAGACAAATGATTAGACATGAGCTTTATTGGGACTTATGAACGGGAGAGACCTCAATGGTGGCTGATGGAAGTGTGAAGATAGGCCCACAAAGAAGTGGGAAAAAGAGGAGGAATATAAGGAGTCTCAGGACAAAGACCTTTCATAAGTTATAAGAACAGAATTCCTGCAAAAGTTCTATGAGGTGCACAAATGGGGTGTTTGCTGATGTTATAACAGGCAGGATGTATACGTCCTTGAGGGTATTAAAGTTTATAGGACCATTTGTACATTCTTTCCTTCGGGGAGATTTATTACTTTTTAACAAATGTCCAGGTTAGGCTGGGCAGCTACATGCTTCAAACTGTATTTCATTTAAGGGAGGGGGCATCCAGTCCCTGGGCTCTCTCAGTCTATTTGTATTGAAAGCCCTGAGTACACACCCATATCTCCAACACAACACCAAGATATTTATTGTAGCTTTCAGCCTATTAATCTCTCCCTTATCCTGCTATGAGAAACTTGGCTCCCATTATTTTTAATATTTTTATTTGACTAATACCTGACTGTACCAATCTCCCATCACCACTGCTGTACCCTCCTCCAAATTCTCATCACGCCACTCTGAAACCTTGTTCCTGCATCCCCCATACCAGGCTCCTGCTCCAAAACCCTACATCAGGCTTTTGTTTTCCTTGGATTCCCTCCTCAACTTACTTGGACTCTGATATCCTCTGTAGGGCCACATAGCCCTATGTCTTCATTTTCGGTCTCCAACACCACATATGGCACTGAACCTCTTATGAAAGATTTCCTCCTCCTGCTCTGGCTCCAATATCCCATGCTGGGAGAGTTCCTCCCTTCTCTGCTTGGACTATAACACCCTATGCTGGGCTGTATGCCAGACCACTGTCTAGCAGCAGGAATGCCCTCCTCAAGTTAAGCTCTGAGAGCCCACAGTGAGAAACCCTCCTATGTGGATGCCCTCTCGATCCCTCTCAGGTTCCAGTGCCCACAATGGGCCAATTTCCTAAGCCGACACTCATTCATTTTACCCTGCTTGGCAGTATGTTTACCCATTATGCTCTTTCTAATTTATACATTAGTTTTCATGGATCAGTAGTTTTTCCTCTCTTTATTCTTGATGATTTCTGTTTATTTAATAGTTTTAACCTGACTTCAAAATATTTTTCACATTTGGTCTTTTAGACAATTAACAGCGAACAGGCATTCCTTCATTTCATATACAACATTGTTAAATGGAAAATAATTGCTTTTTAATTTTAGATTCAGAAAGTTTTATATTTTGCTCTTACTAGTTTCCTTTGTAATTGTTTCCTCCACCACTGTTTTTCTGACTATCCTATTGACAATCCTATATTGACAATTTTTTTTTCTGATCTCCCTTTCTCTGGCATTCAGGCCTCTAGGTGGGTGTGTTAGTTTCCCTGGCTGGTATGACAAATACCACACCATGGATTAGCTTAAACAATGGGAATTTATTGGCTCATAATTCAGAGGCCAGAAGTCCAAATCAACGCATTGGCTTCAAGGCTTGCTTCCTCTCAGTGTTGGTGGTGTCTGGCTGGCCCATGATCCTTGGAGTTCCTTGGTTATTCTGTCACATCTCAATGTCCCCTTCTTTCTCTTCTGGGTTCCACTGCCTTTGGCATCCAGTTCTTCCTTTTGGCTTTCTCCTACTATGTCTGAGTTCCTTCAGCTTATAAAGGACTTCATTAACCAGACTAAGGCTCAAACTCATTCAACTAGGGCTCACCAAACTGAAACAACATATTTAAGAATTTCCTTTTACAATGGACTTACACCCACAGGAACACAGACTAGTTCTTCATATTCTCCAGTCTCTTCTGGGCAGAAAATGGTGAGGTTTGGCAAAACAGTAAGGAGATTGATGAGTTGAACAGACTCACATAACATCAAGAAATTTGGGAGAGAAGAAAATGCAGTAGAGTTGTGAAATAAGGACCAAATAGAAAGATTGAAAGATAAGCAGATATGCACTGTATTATTTCTTGGCAATGATTCTCACTTTTTCTTTTTCTTTTTTGCCAGCCATTAAGAAACACCTTTACTACTTTTCATTTTGATTTTTCACAGAACCTTTTCCTTCCTCCCGACAATTCTGTATACGATGTGTTGTTTCTATAACTTAGATGGCAGAAATAAACTTTATTTTGAATTTGTTGAAATTTGAGACATGAGTTAAGAACTGCAAAGGTCTTCTCTACTTTGACAGCCTCTGGTACCACCTGTTGGCTGGGAGAGCATGGAACTAATGTGAAACACTTCCATGTATAACATGTCATCTTGCCGTGACCTCGATTAGCTTATTTCTTTTCCTCCTCCTAGCAAACCAGTTCTGTAGAGGTGGAATACCATGCTGCTCCTCAGGACCTCATCTACAGCAAAGGTGATTTGGTTTGCTACAATTTTGTCATCCTTCCTCAGCGTTCTTTCTTCACTGATCCCAAGCATTTTTAGGGATCCCTGCAATTGTCACATTGGCCATTCATCCTGTTTAAGTGGATTCATAGTTTAGCTGAAATGTTTTTTCTTTTTCCCCAATGTCATGGCAGGATAGAAAACTCGAGGGAAAATCCATTTTGCTAGGATTTATCTCTACAAATGTTACTGATTAGCTGATATTCTAGGCTACTCAAAGATATGGAATAGGAAGAAAGTTGTTTGTTTTTTTTTTTTCATTCACAGAGAAGGATTTTTTTTCTTTAAAGAAAGTATGCCAGAGTGACTGCATCCTAATGATATAACTCATCTACAAATATGATATTGGAGTGGTATTTAATAAAACCTAATTTCAAATTAAACGTAATGCTCTTGGTAAAATGTTTTTTAAAGGACACCAAATATTTTTTTCTTAAAAGAAATATTTATTTTTAAAGTATAATGCTTACTCAGCTTTTATTCATTTATTTTCTCTGGTGTTTTGAAATCTTACTAGATCAGGATCAAATCTTTGGCAACCAGAGCTAGGCAGAAAATTACCTCTGTATAAATCAGAAATTTTATGGCTATCCTGATAAAAATAATTCAGTTGTTACATTAGGTCATTGAAACAGCCTCTTTCACTTTGTATCATTCTTATTTTTGGTTCCCAGATTTACAATAAAATAGAGAAAGTGAAGAGGAGTCAGTTTTCACCATATTCTGTGTATAATAACTATCTCAGCTTTTTTATATTAATTTTTATATATATTTTAATATATAGAGCCAATTACTTGTCCTCACAGCTTATAAACAGTTAATAGTAAATGAGAGTTTATTTTCTACATAAAATTGGATTTTCGCTCTATTTTTAATTCTTTTCCTCCCAACCTGGTATATATAAATCATTGCCTATGTATAGCATTCATATCATACTTTTGATCACCTGAGAAATGGTTGTGGTAAGTCTGTAAAGCTCAAGAAAATAAGGCAGGGTAGTATCTTTTGACACTGGCTTCTTTCACTTAGCATAATGATTTTAAGTATCAACTGTTGTAGCATGTATCAGAACTGCACATATTTTTATTGCTGAAAAATATTCCATAATATGGATACACATTTTTAAAAATCCCTTTACTAATTGGAAGCTTGGGGTTTTTCTACTCTTTTGACTATTTTGAATAATGCTGCTGTTAATATGCATGTTTAAACTGTGTAGATATATTTTCATTTTTATTGTATATATAACAAATACTGGAATTGCTGTGTCATATAACTAATATTTTGAGAAACTACCAAATGTGGTGCACCATTTTACATTCTCATCAGCAATGTATATGGGAGGTTTCCAAATCCCCCATATCCTAACCAATACTTGGTATTGTCTGTTTGTTTGGCTATTTGATTTTAGATATCCTAGTGTGTGTGAAGTGACCTTAGTGTGATTCTAATTTGCATTTCCTTAATAACTAATGTTATTGAGCACCTCTTCATATGTTTATTAGCCACTTATATATGTTCTTTGGGGAAATGTATATTCAAATCCTTTGTCCACTTTTATTTGTGTTGTCTTTGTTGTTGAATTGTATGAGTTTTTGTGTTCTAAATACAAGTCCTTTGTCAGATACATGATTTGAAAATAACTTTCTCTCATTTTATGGGTTGTGTTCTTTCTTGATTGAGTGCGCTGCACAAAAAGTGCTTAATTTTGATGAGTAGTTTTTAATTGCTCGTGTTTTTGCTTTTTTTTCAATATGGAGAATTCTATTTTGGATTTCTTTTGAGGCAGTTCAGCTAGTCACAAAAGCTCTGTTTTAGTTGATCTGTGAATGTCTTAATTTGCATTTTGTGTTTGAGGTCAAGTTTAGCTGTACATAGAGTCCTTGGTTGAAAGTCTTTTTCTTTTAACTCTTTGAAGATGCCATTCCACTGTCTTCTGGCCTCCATGGTTTTTGATGAAAAGTCAGCTGTTATGGAGGCATCCTTGTATTTGATAAATCATTTCTCTGTTGGTGCTTTCAAGATTTTTTTCTTTGTCTTTCATCAATTTGATTATAATGTATCTAGGTGTTTATCTCTTTGAATTTTTTTTCTATTTGGAGTTTGTTAATAATGTAGAGGAGTATTTTTCATCAAATTTGGGAAGTGATGTTCTCTCCCTTTTTTTCCATTCTCTATTCTTCTTCTCAGACTGGATTCTCTCTTTGGACCTGTTTTCATGTTTACTGATAATTTTATCTGCCTTCTCAAATCTATTCTCTTTCCCATTTGACTTGAGAGGCAGGCTTCTGTGGCCTCTGCCTTCAGATTGATTTGGCAAAAAACTCTGGCAGGAGATCCAATAGAGTGAGGAGAATAAGGCCAAGGTATTTATTCCCTCTGCTCCTTTCTATAGAATTGCCTTTAGAAAGCAATGCTCCTTGATTTTGGAACATATTACTCTCAAAAAAGACTCTTCAGCGAAATTGATTTTCAGAATTATGGAGTAAGGACCTGAGTGAACTTGTTCTTCCTCTGAATCTAGGGGAATTGGGAATGATCATCTATACTGATGCAATTCTTTGAAGAATGCAAACTATGTATTAATTTGAAAGGTATTGGCATTTTCCCATTAATGAAGTTAGTGACAAATCAGAACTAGATCCTGATAAGCTCAATTCATTTTTTGTAATTGTAAACCAAGGTATTAGGGAAAAATAAAATAATTAATTGGAAAGACATGAAAATAAGTCATTTACCAATATAAAGATTAGAGATTTGAGTGGAGTTTGAAGTTTTTTAAATTCCCCCCCCCCCCCAAAACCCTCATATATACAAAGACAAGATGTATTATATTATATAGTTATGCCAAGAAACTATAGTTTGCAATGCTATTGTAAGGGCTAGTTTTCAGTTCTGCATTTATATTTGAGCACTGTGTAATTAAAAAAAAAATTGGTCAACAAACTGGTGAAAGTCGAGTATTTTGAGAGAAATGACTAAGCCTTGAGAATTGATTTCTATGGCAAGATGAGAAGTATTTGATACATATACCTTGTTAAAAGATAAAATAAGTAACAAGACAACTGCTTTCAAACACTAATCTTAGGCATAAATAAGGAAGGAAGGCTCAAAATGTGCGAAACACCGTGGTGAAGAATGATGGAAACAAATTGATCAATCTTTTTCAAAAAGTGGACTAATGTCAGGAGCATTTCTGGATTGTTACTTTCAAGAAAGCTTTGTTGAAATACATGACTGCTGAAAGAATTTATCAAGCAGAAGTGTGAATTCTATGTGGAAATCCAGAAAATCAAAATAATTACTGACAGGTTTGCATTAGGTGTTAATTTTCCTCTTTCTAACTTTTATGTGTTGTGCCTTCAGATTAATTTTCTCATTTGGTGGATTTATTCATTAATTTCTCCTTGTTTAAAGCAAAACAAACTGGAATACTGTATGCTTTCTTGGAGAAATAGCTACTGGAAAGTTCAGTAGAACTTGCAAAACTCCAATAAGAGTGATTTGAACTACCAGATGATGAAGAAAACGTGTTCTGAAAACTCAAGGACTTAGAAAAATTACCAACTTCTATATTTGTGAAATATATGTATACTGAAACTATTACATGTTTATAAAATAGCAGAATGATGGAATTAGGCAAAATAATTTAGAATTTAAAATACTATACAGAGGATGAACTTATTACTTCCATATTACTTCATGAGGCACATACTACTTGTGGACATCATTCAAGCTCCTTGGTATCCAAAGTAAACAAGACATAGTCTTGATCCTCAAGGAGCTAATACATGCACTGGTCTGCTAGTTATCTGTGACATAACTCAATCTCTGCCTCCAGAATATGGCTGTCTTCTGTTTGTCTGCTCACTGCATCCAAATTTCTTCTTCTTTATGGACACCTAATCAAATTATATTAATATCACCCTATTCCCATTTGGCCTTATCTTAACTAATGTGTCTTAAAAGATCACATTGATAGGTAAGAAATTAGTTCTAAAAGATATCTTTCTTGGGGTCACAATTCAATACATGACAGATGCCTACTCAAATATTCTTGTTTTAAGTGATAGCTTTGTCTTGACTACCTGATAGTATAAAATTCAATTATGTCTATTAAAATAAAATTAAAATCCCATAAGAATAGCTAATTTTTCTTACACTAGACTACCTTTACTTTAGAATATTTGTATGTGTATATTAAGTTTATGCAAATGTATTTTAATATTTCCAAAGGCATATAAGTATCAGACTTAATATGTTTTGTTACTTAGAAGATTCTCAATCTCTCTTATGACACGGCTTACTGCATCATGTCTGTATAATGGGACTTGTTTTAATTTGCCTTTTAATCTTATAAATTGCTTTTGGCAAATGTAAAATTAAGAAACAGTGATTTCTGAGCTTTTTATTAATTCCGTGTAGCAGATTATTTATAAATTTATGGTATCTTAAATTACTTCTAAATAATTTATTAATGAACTGTGAGGATTTAAAGACTTACAACTATGTTGCATGATCAAATTAATTTTAGAAGGAAATGTAAGTCTAATTTGTTTGACTTAACAAGATCATATAAATTTACCATTATCTATAGTTGCAGTGTTCTCACAAATTATTCCTTAAGATTCTATTGTTTTTAAGGAAATTTTTTAATGTAAATATTAGCAAAGGTATAAAGAAACAGAATATATCCTAGTAAAATTAAGGTGGTACAACCTCATGTTTATTAGTGTTTTCTTTGTCATTTAACATAAGGAATGTTGAAACTCATTATTAAGTAGATTACAAAATCATATTACTCTTGTGATGGTTTGAAGCTGTATTGACTTCAGAAAAATCATGTTCTTAAATTTATTTCATTCCTGTGGTTGTAAGCCTATTGTAAGTAGTACCCATTAATTAGGTTACTTCAGTTAAAGTGTGGCCCAGGGTGGGTCTTAATCCTCTTACTTGAGTCCTCTATAAACAGGACGAATACAGAGGAGGGGGAGAGAATGCCATGGTAGCAAGGAACTGAAGCAATGAAACATAGAAGAGGAAGGAGAGACCAACAGACACAGCCATGGGCCTTGCCATGTGACAGAGGAGTCTAAGATCACCAGCAGCTGGTCTTTGGGCAAGATAGCATTGCCTGATGATGCCTTTATTTGGGCATTTTTCTCAGCCTTGGAACTGTACACTTGTAAGCTAATAAATCCCCATTTCTGGTATATTGCTTTTGGCAACCTACCAGACTAAAACAGGTTTTGGTATTGGGAGTGGGGTGCTGCTATTGAAAATACCAATTATGTGGGAATGGCTTTATAATTGAAATGGCTAAGGGGAAGATTAAAAGAATTTTGAGGTGCTTGATAGAAAAGGCCTAGATTGCTTTGAAGAGACTGTTGGTAGAAATATGGATGCTAACAGTACTTCTGATGAGGTCTTAGACAGAAATGATAAATGTGTCATTGCAAACTTGGAAGAAAGGTGATCCTTGTTTTAAAGTGGCAGAGAATTTGGCAAGGTTGAGTCCTGCTGTTGTATGAAAGGCAAAATTTGGAAGTGATGAGCATGGATATTTATTTAGGTGAGGAGATTTCCAAACTAAATGTGGAAAATGAAACCTGGCCTCTCCTTGCAACTTTTAGTAAAATGTGAAATGGATAAGCTGAACTCCTGGGCACAAAAAACCCAGAAATTCATGGTTGAGAAAATTCTGAGGTCTGGAAAACTAGCCCCCAGAGAATAGTGCTCCATGCGAGGATTTAACTGAACATGGAACCAGTCAGAACTTTCAGTGCAAGTCAGGAATGGAAATGCAGTTATCCAGGAAGGATCTGTGGGAAGTCCTATTGGCTGAGTGTTTGGACCCGTGTAAACAACATGTGAAACCAACAATTTTTTTTTTTGTTGTGAGGTCTGTATGAATGCATCCACTGCCAACCTGGACTAAAAGTGACAGAAAAGGGACAGTTGAAGGAAAAGTGACTTCAAAGGCAGAACCATGGAAGCTGAGGTCTGGACTGAAGACATCTTCTCAAGAGAGTGGACCTACCCATAAATGTGGAAGAATAATTATGCCCTGGAGCTTGAAAAACATTGACCTTCTTCCCTGTTGTTCAGGAAGAGTATTATCAACCCAAGTTTTCAGATGACTGGGAGATTATGGAGAGGTTGGCTGCCATCCTGATGTTTGATGAGGGTGGAGCCTAGAATCCAGCTGCCAACCCATTGCTTGAGGAGGAGCGAGCCAAGAACCTGGCAATCACCCCAATGCCTGAAGATATTGGAACCTTCACCCCAGGGTTTGGGGAGAGCAGAGCCACTGCACAAGCACTTGGAAAGAGTGGGGCTGCCACTCCATCAGGTCCCAAGGGCAAAACATCATTCTATGGATAACTCTCAGACCTTGAAGTCTAGTGGAGTTTTCCCTGCAGTGTTTCAGAAGTATTTGTGACCCATGATACCTATTTTTCAATTTGTGGATTTGTCTTACCTTTTTTTTTTTTTTCTATTAGAGAAGTTGTAGGTTTACAGAAAAATCATGCATAAAATAGAGTTCTCATATGCCACCTTCCAATTGCTCCTTATAGATGTGCAACATTTATCCTATGATTGTCTGCATTGCATATTGGAAGCAGACAATTTATTCTCTGTTTCACATGTCCACAGACTAAGTGGAATTGTTTCTCAGTACATACTGCACCTGTATCTGATTTTGATAAGACTTTGTACTTCATATTGTTACTGAAATGACTTAAGGCTTTAGGGACATTGAGCTAGAATGAATGTATTCTGCATATGGAAATAACATATCTTTTTGGGGTTCAGAGGGTGGAGTATGATGTTTGAAGTTGTATAGACCCTAGAAAATCATGTTCTTAAAACGAATCCTTTATTGGGGTGTAAACCTATTGTAAGAAGGATCCTTTGATTAGATTCCTGGAGGTAAGACATGACGCAGGGTAGGTCTTAATCCTTTTACTGTAGTCCTTTATAAATGGAATGAATACAAAAAGAAAGAGAAAAACCATGGAAGCAAGAAGCTGAAGCAATAAAACCTAGAAGAGAATGGAGAGACCAGCAGATGCCACCATGTGCCTTGCCATGTGACAGAGGAATCCAGAATCACTGGCAGCCCATCATCAGGGAGAAAGCATTGCTTGATAAAATCTTGCTTGGACATTTTTCTCAGCCTCATAACTGTAAGCTTGTAAGCTAATAAATCCCCATTGTAAAACCAACCCATTTCTGGTATATTGCTTTTGGCAGCCTAGCAGACTAAACCCTAGTTGTATCTAGAAATGGGGAGATTAGAAGTAGGAACCCAATATATCTTCCATGTAAAGTGTTCAGCAACTTACATTGTAAAGGCTCAAATTTCCAATTATCTATAACATTCTAATGACAATTTGTACTGCAGTTGTGCTCCTTTAAGGAGGGAAATTGATAGAATCTTCTTCTATGCTACCTGAAACAAGAGAATATCTTTTGCAAATGATTTGGGCATTTACCTGATGTTATAACATATCTGATAGTTTATCTCTATATACCTGCAATTTAATGTGGATTTGTCTTACCTTTTTTTTTTTTTTTTTTCTATTAGAGACGTTGTAGGTTTACAGAAAAATCATGCATAAGATACAGAGTTCTCATATGCTACCTCCTATTATTAACATTTATGTATTAGTGTGGTACATCTGTTACAATTTGTTTTTGTTTGCTACAGGGCTGCTGATGCAAAGTACCAGAAATGTGTTTGCTTGTATAAAGAGTATTTATTTTCAGTAAAAACTTACAGTTTTAGGGCTGTGAGAAGTCCAGGCCATCAGAGATGCTTTCTCATCAACGTCGATCCTGCTGATCCTGCTGTGTGTTGCCACGTGATGAAGCAAAATGGCCACTGAAAACGGTTTCAACCTTCCCCTCCAGGCTCATACTTTCCTTTTTAGGTGCTCCCATGGGCTCAGCCTCTTGGGTTTCATGCTTAAGCAATCCTCTCTCTTACATGGCAGGATCAAACATGGAGGCTTCCTTTTCCTCTAAGTGAGTCTATTTCTGTTTTCTTTTATATCAGACCCAGCAAGGTTGTGGATACTCAATGAATCAAGCCTCACTGACGTAGCCCAATCAAAAGCCCTAAAGGGAGCTTATCAAGTAATCTAATCAAAGGCTCCTCAACTGAAGTTAATGCAATCAAAGTGTATCACACTCAGAATAATAGATTAGTTCACAAACATAATATTTCTCTCTTTGGGATTCATAAAATAATTTCAAACTGCCATACAATTGGTATAATATTATAATTATACTTTTAATTATAAACAGTGGTTTACATTAGGGTTCATTGTATTGTATAGTCTTATGGGTTTTTTTTTTTTTCATCTTTATTCTAGTAACACACATACTACAACCTAAAATTTCCCCTTTAAACTACATTCAGATATGGTTCAATGGTGTTAACTACATTCACAATGTTGTGTGATCATCACCACCACCCATTAATAAAACCTTTCCATCACCCCAAATATAAACTCTGTACAACTCTGTACAATTAAGAATTAGCTTCCCAATATTCTTGTTTCTAACTCTTTGAATTCACTTATTTTAATTATTTCAATCAGTATTCTTATGCATCTGGCTTATTCTTCTCAACATGATACCTTCAAGGTTCATTCATGTTATGTGCATCAAAACTTCTTTCCATTTTATGGCTGCATAATATTGTATGTATGTTCCACATTTTGTTAATACATATGTTAGATGGTGCACACTCGAGTATTTTACTTTCTTTAATGCTTTTAAGATAATTGTAGTTTGAACTGCAACTATATGAAATGATACAGAGAAATCCTGTTTATTTTGTATACAATTTCTTCCAGTGGTAACATCTTGCAAAGCTGTAGTACAATATCACAACTAGGATATCAGCATTGAGACAGTCAAAATACAGAACATTTCTATTACCGCAAGAATCCTTCATGTTCTCCTTTCATAGCCTGCTTCTCTTCTTCCTTAACCCCTGGATATGGCTAGTAATCTCCATATATATAATTTTTTCACTTGATAATGTTATATAAATGTAATCATTCAGTATGTAATATCTTGACAATAATTTGTTTCACTCAGCATAATTCATCCAACTTGTTGCAAGTATCAGTAGTTCAATTCTATATTTTTTAGTAATATTCTATGGTATGCATGTACGATAGTGTTTTGTTGTTGTTGTTGCCAGTTTGGGGCTATTACAAAGAAGCCTGCTGTAAATATTGATGTACAGGTTTGTGTGTGAACATAATTTTTTTTTTCTGGGAAAAGTGACCAGGAGTGCAAGTTCTGGGTCATACGGTAGTTGCATATTTATGCTTTTAAGAAACTGCCAAACTATTTTTCAGAGTGATTATTACATTTTGTATTTGTACAAGCAATGTACTAGTGATCCAATTTCTCTGCTGCTCAGCATCCAACATTTGTTTTTTCACATTAAAAAAAAAAAATTAGCCATTTTTATAGGTGTGCAGTGATACCTCATTTTGATTTAAATTTTTATTTCTCTAATGGCGTTGAATAATCCTTCCTGTGCTTATTTGCCATTTGTATATCCCTTCAGTGAAATTTCTTCATGCTTTTTTTTTTTTAAACAATTGAAGTATATCATTCATACATGAACATACATAAAGTATAAGTGTCCAGGAAACATTGTGATCTTACAAAACAAACATGCATAATATCACACAGGGCTCCCACACATCACCCCCCAAAAAACATCCTGCATTGTTGTGAAACATTTGTTAACAAATCATGAAAGAGCATTGTCAGTATTACTACTAACTATAGTCCGAATCGTCCAACCTTATACATTTTTTTAAGGATTTTAAAATGTATTTACTTTTACCCATTTTTGCCCCCCCCCCCGTTTTTCCTGTTTCTGTGTCCATTCGCTGGGCAACTCTCTGTGTCCGTCTCCTGCCCTCTCTTCTCATCCTTCTCCTCCTGTCTTCACTGGGGTTCGATCCTCAGAATCTCCGATGTGGAAGAGAGATGTTCTACTACCACCTGTGCCACCTTAATTCCTGGTTTTTTGGTACAGCTTGTCTTGGCTCTCCCTTGTGTCACTTTCCTGTTATGTCTTCATCTTGCTGCATGGCTTGTGGTGCCTGCTGGCTCACCTGCAGGTGGGGTTTGGCGGCCCATGTGCCTTCTAGATTTTTATTTTTACCGGGAGGTCCCAGGGGTCGAACCCAGGTCCCTCCATATGGGAGATGGACGCCCAACCACCTGAGCCACATCCGTCCCCCTGCTTTATCTCTTACGGTTGACCAAAGATACCCAGAGTTAAAATCTTTTCCCATACAGGATGGTCATATAATAAATTAGGCTTAACTTGTCACCAGCATTCTAAAAACCAGACCTAGGGAGAAAAACTAGGTCTGGGGACACATGCATGGTTTCTAATATAGCGAATGTTTAGCCTACCCTGATTATCACAAAATCAGGACAGTAAGAATATTCACATAGTCTTCATGTGTTTTGACCATTTATAATTTTTTTTTAATTGTTGAGGTTTGAAAGTTTTAAAAATATTTTCTAGATGCTAGTCCTTTATTGGATATGGGGTTTGCAAATATTTCCTCCTACAGTAGTTCTTGCCTTTACATGGTTTTTTTTTTTTTTTTTTCATCATCTTTATAGGGTGTTTTGCAGGGAAATATTTTAATTTTGATGCAGTGCAGTCCAACTTATCAATTTTTCCCTTTTTTTGGATCATGCATTTTTGTCAAGTCTAAGTGTCTGCCTAGCCTTTGATCCCAAAGATTTTCTGTTTTTTTTTTTTTTTCCCTAAAAGTGTTAGTTTCGCATTTTATGTTTAAAATATCTGCTCCAAAGCCAACCAATGCCTCTGCTTACTTGAATGTGTTTCTGCAGAAATTTCAAAAAGGCTGGCAATAATAAAGCCATGCTACGAGCCTTAAGGACACTGAAGTCATTAAGGTCCCTGAAAATGGCTACAACTCGTGGTGGGGAAAAAAAAAATATCTGCTCCATTTTGAGCTCATTTTAGTATGAGATGTGAGACTTAGGGTTTTTTTTTTTTCTCTCTCTCCTATGGATGTTTACTTTAGCACAATTTGTTAGAAAGATTCTTTCCTCCATTGAATTACTTTTGCATCTTTGTCAGTAGTTAACTAGACATATTTAGGTAGATATATTTCTGGGTTATTCTGTTCCATTGATCTTATATGTCTATCTCTGCCAATATCATGCAGTCTTTATTACTGAGTTTGTATAAGAAGTTGTGAAAGTAGGTAGTCTGATTCCTCCCACTTTTTTGTTTCAAAATTGTTTGAGCTATTCCAATTCCTTTACCTTTTCATATAAATTTCAGAATAATCTTTTCTATATCTACAAATTTCTTGCTGAAACTTCAAAGGAATTGCATTAAACTTGTATATCAGTTTATAGAGAATTGACATCTTTACTAGGTTAAGTCTTCCAGTTCATGACCATGGTATGTCCCTCCATTTGTTTAGATCTTTGATTTTTTAAAATCAGCATTGTACCATTTTCAGCATAAAAGTACAGCAAATGTTTTAGTAAATTTATGCATTTTAGTGATTGTAAATATTGTATTTTTAATTTTAACATTCACTTGTTCATTTCTATTATACATAGAATTACAATTGATTTTCCTTGTTTATATTGTATCTGTAAAATTATTGAACCCACTTATTCTAGGTATTTTTTAGTAGAGTCTATGAGGTTTTCTAAATAGATGGTCATATCACTTGCAGATAGGAACAGTTTTGTATAATCCTTTTTTTATTTTGATGCCCTTTCTTTCCTTTTCCATTCATATTGCACTGGCTAGAACTTCTAGCACTATACTGAATAAAAGTGGTGAGAGCAGGCATTCTTGGCTTGTTCATGATCTTAGGGGGAAAGAATTCAGTCTTTCATCATTAGGGTATTTATTTTTATTTTTATAAATGCTCTTTATCAAGTTGGAGTTCTCTTATTTTTAATTTTTTATTTTTTTGGTGTTTTTATCCTGAATGGATAAACTGATTTTTGCTAAATTGACTGATACATGAATTCTCTCCTTAGTCTATAAGTATAGATTACATTTAAAAAATGAAGTCTTGAAATCCAGGTATTTTTTTACAGAGATAAGAAGTCATTATTTCTTCTGTAAACTATAAAAGCTCCCTTTCTATATTTGGGCACGTGTTTTGAAGACTTGGGTCTTGACACTTTATCATAAACTATTTGTACAAAGAACTAAGGACATGATAAAAGGAAATCTTAATAGAAAGCAGGAGTAGGAAGCCTTTTGGAGGAATGAGACTGAAGATAGATTAAGAGGCCTTATTTCACCTCCACTCCCAACTTAAGTGGCAATGAAAATATGAAGTATAGTATTCCATGTTTCTTTTTCAGGACTCTGAGATCACCTCACAGAAAGTTTCATGCCAATAGTAGTAGTCACAGCAAAGTGGTTAGAGAGATAGAAGTATTTCTGTTGTTCTATGCTTGGATGTTTTAGTTAGGCTAAAATGTCAACTTGGCCAGGAAATGTGCCCTTTTTTTGGTCAAGCAAGCACTGGAGTAAATATAATACAAGGGCATTTAATCATCAGTGAGTTGGTTGCATATATGGCTGATTACATCTACTATCAACTGAGGAGATTGCCATCAGCAATGAGTGATGTGTCATTAAATCAGTTGAAAGCCTTAAAAAGAGAAGTGATTTCAGTGTTTAGAGAGAGAAATTTCCATCTCTACTTCAGAGAGCCAGTGTGTTTGGGGGAACTCATCAAGGACCTTCATAGGAGTCCCTAGCTTTCAGCCTGACCTACAAAATTTGGACTTTTGCATCCCCACAGTGGCATGAGACAATTTTCTAAAATCTCATACTATTTACATATACCTCTGGTCATTTGTTTCTCTAGAGAACCCTGACTAATACCTAGGTTTTCAGAAATGTCTTCTGTTTTCCGGTTAGAAAGGCAAATGATATTAGGCAGACTGAACCTAGAATAGGTCAGTAACAGCAAGGGATATGAGATGAGGTAATGTCCTTGCAGAAAACATGGTTTGATAGCTAAGCCAGGTGGAGAATGTGGATGGGACTCAGAGGACAGGAAGAGCAAGCTAGAGTTGTGGTCCGCCTGAGTGAGTGTAGCGAAGGAGCTCTTGACTTCTACTGGGATGAGAGATTGTACTGTGGTCTCTTGCCAACTTTGGACTTAAAGAGTGAAATCTAGTAATATACCCAGTCTGTTTGGAAAAAACTCATCTCCATGAAGTCCACTTAGTAATCAGAGGACATCAAAGGGATTTCTCAGCTTGGGCACAACTACCCATGGTGTTTCCTTATATCCCAACTCCATCTTGAAGAAGAAAGTTTAGAGGACAATGTTTGCAACAAGAAAACTAGTCCTCATGTAAAATTTGTACAGGTGCTCAAAAAAAAAAAAAAAAAAAAAAAAAAAAAACCAACATAATATCTAATACAGCTCTCTTTGATCAATTAAAATGAGACCTCTCTTCCACCTAATAAAGATTGAATTACCTTTGAGCAAGTTATAACCTTTAGGAAGTAATTCCTGATAAAGAGCCAAAAGTGTCTCCTTTTAACTTCTGTGGGTGGTTCCAGAGTTACCTGTCATGCTCAGCTAAATATATCTACTACTTTTGTTTCCTTCAAATATTTGAGAAAAACTGTTGTATACTCCTAATAACCTAGTAACTTACTATAAAATTTGTTTTGACTTTCTATACTAATCTCCTTATTGCTCCCTGAATGAATTCCATTTTTTATATGTGACATTTGAATTGTGGTAGCAAAGACTAAATGCAGTATATCTATTGAAGTCTGGACAGCTCCAAATACAATGGATGTAAGTCATTGTTTCTCAATAACATTGAATTACTTGGCTTGCAAATCTTAATCTGGTAGACCTTTCTTTAAAATGAAAAAATATCTAAAAAGGTTTATTAACTTTCTAACAAGAAGTCAGAACTTCCAAGTCCGTAATACTTACCATGGTGGAGTTCATATTTTGGAATGACTCTGCAATAGGCAGAAGAAATCAGATAGAAGAGGCTTGGTGTAAGAAGGAATGAAAAGATTGATGGTAATCACTGCACACTTCAGAAAGTGATTCTGGCCTCAACCGTAAGCAAATAAATTCCCATTGTTTAGGCCAATAAATTTCATGGTATTGCTTTAGAAGCCTAGGAAACTAAAATAGTGTCTTAAGCCTGAATTCCTGCTGTCTCTTCAGAGCATCCTAATTATTCTACCTCATAGGAGGTGAAATTGTGTGCAGATCCTTTAACAATTGTGAATGTAAAGATGAACAAAATAGAAATGGGGAAAACAGAATTCTAGTCAGTTTTGCTTATTAAACATTTTTACTGTTTCATCCTCTGAATTAGTTCTACTTATTGTTCAAATTTTAATTTATTGATTTCAAGGCAGTACTTATTGCACTATTTTACATCCTTACCAAAATAACAATCTACTACTTAAAAGCTAGTCAGACTATATAGGACCAAGTAACAACATCTGAAGGGTCTAATTCACTTTCTTCCTCTAAGCTGCCATTAAATTTGAGGAGTTTTCTTTATTCCAACATGTTGGATGCCCTTCTGAACAAAACAATTTAGAAATATTTTCCTAAGTTTTTACAAGGCCTTGAATACGTAAAATCAGTGTAATGTCTATTGTTCTGCCTTCTTTCCAGACATAATATTTCCTTTCCTTGAAGATATATTGAATATTACTTTCCTTTTCATTGACAGAAAAATAATTTTGATGTATATTCTGAATCCAGTAAATCGTTTAATGTTGAATCCTACATGGATTTTTCACTACTCTCATATATTATAAGCCACTATCTATGGTTATTCTACTTTAGAATTTACTTAAAGGCTTAAAATTATCCTATTTATTTTGAACTTTTGCCCATATATTATTGATGCTTTATTATTATTGACCGAATATGTTATAAAAATCTTCGTTTCATTACTGTTCCTATTTCTGAATAAACAGAGAAAAACAATGTTTTATCTCTACTGCATTAATTATGGAAAAATATATTGTTTTTCTTGGAACTACATTTGAGGGATCTAGGCCTCAGCATTAACTCAGAAACACTAGAATGTTTTGCTCAAAGTAGTATGTGTGTGATAAACACAGAAGTTTTTATTGAATTAAAGACCTTTCTGCAGTTCTCATATGCCCAGAAAGTAAAGCTCCATAAAACCTTCTTGACCCATTACTTCTATCCCACTAGTTCAAATCTCCTACTTGTACAATAAAATACCACGGAGTTTTTTCAACATTTTTTCAACTGAAAAGTGAAATAAAGAAATTTGTGTTTTGTGCAAATATACTCTGCAGTGATGCTAAGATGTGTGGAGCTGAAGAGATTTGTAAAATTAAAAATATTAGTCTCTCAACCTTGACACATCTATGTCTTCTAACTTTTAAATAGGTTCAATCACAATGCACATACAATTATTTTTTTCTTTCATTTTAATATTTACACTTTTACCCAAATACTTATCAGTCTTACCACTTATAATTTCTAATATCTACATAAGAGTCCATGAAATTTATATTTATAAGGAAAATGTTTGCTTATTCCACATCATTATGTGTTTTACTTATTTTATTATGCCATAAACATAATCTTGTCTTTTTCTTTGAAATATGCCCAGAAATTAGCTAGCAAGTACATTCTTATTTAGATATACAAGGCTAAATTCTGTTTTTTGTAACATGTTAGATAAATAACAAAGCCCTAAAAGTATGTGGGAAAAAAAGTCAAGTTCAAATTAAGGATCATTTAAAGCCTTTAATCAAATTTACTGATCATCTACATACCATTTCAAGTTGTTATTTTATCAATTGTTTTATTTGAACTGGTTCCCAGGTCTGATCTTTACTTAAAGAATTTGCATCGACGGTACATTCAGCCATATGATTAACCCAGATATTGAGATGACAAAAGGAAAATTTTAATTCCAAAATATCTTCTATTGATCATTACAATTTACACATTAGTATCTGCCAGCAATTTTTGGGGTGCATAGCTGGAGAATGTGTACAATAAATACCTTTAAAGCTGAGAGTTCCCCCAAAATTCAGCACAATGCTTATTTCAGAAACTGCTAGTCTTCCCATCATCCCATACAACATGCCAACCTGTTCCATCTCTTAATTTCCATTCTGAGGCACTTCACCATCTCACTGCGCCCCATCACAAACAGTTTAGACAAGTCTTAAATGACCTAGAATCAGTAAAAAAAAAAAAAAAAAAAAAAAAAAAAAAAGTCTTTGAGCACTCAAAGTTATCAGAAGATGACTTCCATAGTTTTTGTACATATAATTTTACACATATTAGCGTGGAATTATCTTGTACTCTTTTGATGAATTTCATGGGAATTGCACAAAATGTGTCTAGCAGCATGTGGTAGCAACAAGAGGTTCATTTTAAACCAATCTCATAGTCTCATTCCACTATTATTTATATTCACATTTTAAGCTCTTGTTACTGTATTTCAAAGGGACCATTGCTGTGGAAATTGTGAGATTACCTCTTTGAATATTGAATGATGTTACAATGCAAAAATATGAGAATCTTTTTCTGGCAGGGCACGTACTGGGATTCTAATGGCTGTGTCAGCAGGGCTCATATGCTTATTCAGTCATTTTCTACCTCATATGGATCCTATGCTTCTTTGACCTCGATTGTCAGGTGTGAGGATTAGAGAAGAGATGGGGCAGGGGCTGGAGGAATAGGGTACAACGTATGACTCATTCTCTTCAATAAAAGACCTAATAGATATGAATTAGAGAACTTACCTTTGGACAAATCATAATTAAATATTTCAACTTAGATCCTACATTCTACTCCATCTTTACTTAATGGGACAAAATCATGTGCCTGTGGGTGATATCTATTTTGCTGAGTAAAGCTATATGAAATTCTGACAGATGGGATGCCTTGATTAAAAATATTGTATATCATTTTCCAAAGGGCTTAGTCAACTTGAAAATCATAATTATAAAGAGCACTGTGAGTATATTGAAAGATTTAGTGAGCTACTTCAAATTCTATAGTATCAGACTCTCTGAGCAAACCCAAGAAAGGAGTCAGTTGCATATGTCACATGCAATGATCTAGAAGTATAAATATCACACAAGAGAAAGCCCATATAATAAAAGTATAAATATTGGCTCATTCTCAAATAATTGTCAAAACATTTCACTTTTGCAAAAATTAGAAAGTCTGATACTATCAATTGTTAACAAGCCTGTGAGGAAAGAGTAACCCTAACACACAGCTAATGGATGCGTAAATTAGATCGGTGTCTCTGGAAAATTTTTGGCAAGATTTTGTAAAGTTCTAGACAAACATATGCTATGAAACAACAGTTCAAGTTATATATACCCTCAAAGTGTAACTTTGCATTTGTGTGCAAATAAACACGTACAAGTACTTTTACTTCATTTGTAATAGGAAAAATTGGGAAATAAGTAAATGTTCAACAATAGAGGAAAGGGTTAACAAATACTGGTATTTTAATGCTCTTAATATTTGTTACTCTAAAGCTAAAATGCATAAACTGACTCTACATATGTAAAGTGATAAGTCATGAAAGAATTATGTTGAAAAAAGGCAAGTAATAATAATTTAAATGTGATACTGTGTTGCCCATAGATTATATATGTTGAACATTTATTAAAAAATGGATTTTAAGAAGATAAATTAACTTCATAGGAAGGAGAGAGAGAACAATAGAATGAGCAGAGAAACTTCAAATTACCTGCAATACTCTATTTCTTTAAAAAATCTGAAGCTAAAATGCCCATATGCTGTAATTGCTATATGTGGCTTTTTATATTATTTCACTTTTGTGTATTTGAAAATATTTCATAACTAAAAATAACAAAAGTTTTTAAAAGTAATACTAAGATGTATTTTAATGAGTTCGGGAGATAAAATGATAAGTTTTACCATTTATATTTTCCACATAAATTAGTTGGTCAAATAAATAGATTTTCTAACAAAATACATATATATTAGATAGCAATGCAGTTGAATATGCAGGAAAATGTACCTAATGTCTGAATATTATTAAATATCATAGCTAATGTTTGTAAAGAAAATAGAAGACAAAAATGTAAAACTCCTTTTTAAATAATGAAAAGTTATATGATTTTTAAAAATCTATATTTTCTCATTGAGTTACCTGCTAAATTATTAAAATAAATGCTAGTATCTCTTTTCAATTGAAATTGAATTTTTGGTTGGCAACAAATCAGAATATTCATTTTATCTAATTGTATTACCTTTAGAAGCACATGAGATTAAAATAAAGTAGTTGAATAAGTGCTGTCTTTAGAAGTTGGATATTATATGTCACACTGTTATTTCTACTTCTGAAAGATTAATAGTTCCACTTTATCATTGTCTGTGTTGTAAGTCCTGTTCTTTATCCCGACATTCCAGACCCTTGTTGATGGAGCCTCACTTATTTCCCAGCCAGACCTCCCACCACAGACATAGTTGTCATCTTATTGTCATTTAAACCTGTCGTGTAGTCAGCTGGACCTACATTATTCCTTCAAATATGTTACCTAACTTCAAATAAACTTTTTTTTTCTTAAAAATGAGATTTATATAGTCTATCAAAGTAATTGTGGATCAGAAGTTATACTTCTTATATGACTTGCCTTTAAGTATAGTTCAAACATTACTCTTTGCCATTTTATAAAACGTGATATAATTCAAATGAAAATCTTTGCAACTTTATATACATTTACATTAAAAAGAACTTTATTCACTAGATATCAATAAAACTATTTGTATTGAGCAGCAGACTAATTACTCTTTTTCTAAAATCTGTTGTATAACATATATGCCATCTGTTCATATTACTCAAAAAACAACTTACAGTAATTAGCCTTCCTAATTCCAAAACTAATTAGTTTTAAGCTGTGTTTTATTCATGTAAAACTGTCAGTTGAAACATTAAAAAGGCACTAACAAGGTGCATGAACTAAAAGATAAGACCAACCTTGACCAAAGTCATCTGTTTTGCATAGTAAATGTTTGAAAACAAATAAAGCTTATATTGGGTTTATTTTATTGACTAAATAAAACTTTAAAAAGTTATACAATATTGAAACTCAAAGTTCTCCTTTCCACCTTACCTAAAGATATGTGACTTATCTGAGACTTATCCTCAAATATTTGAACTTTATTTGAAAAGATACATATGCAAACATGTTTCACATGTAGGAGTGTATTTATGACTGGAATCCTATAGCATGTAATGATTAAATACCAGATCTAAAATTGTGTCTGAGTCTTATGTTGAAATTTTTTTCTTCTTTTTAAAATATGTATGTCCATTGTTTCAATACGATTTGTTGAAAAGACATTGATTTCTCATTTGAATTGCTTTTGGATCTCTGTCAAAATTCATTTGGCAATATTTGTATAAGTCTTTCCATACTCAATTCTGTTCTCTGTGTTGATCTATGTATTTATCACTTGGCCAATATCACACTGTCTTGATTACTGCAGGTTTTTTTTTTTTTTTTTTTACGTATCAATTTTATGGATACATATTAATAAAGCATACAATTCATTCAAAGTGTATAATCAATGGTATTTGGTATAATCACAAAGTTGTGCATTCATCATTTCAATGATTATTCGAGCATTTTCATTTTTTCGATAATAAACAAAAACCAGAAAAACAAGAAAATCCCTCACCTATCACTGTTTCCCCTGCTGTACAAAGCTGCTTATTCTGGCTATTCTTGCACAATTATTTATTTACTTATTAAGCAGTTTTATTGAGATATGTTCACATACCATATGATCTATTCAAAGTATATAATCAATGGCCTTTAGTGTAATCACAATGTTGTACATTCATCATCTCAACAATTTTAGAACAATTTCATTACTCCAAAAAGAAAGACTCCATACCCCTTAGCATTCCTTCCTCAGACTTACATAACCATTAATCTAATGGTTTCATCTTTATAAATGACTTATGATTCCATATATATAAAATGTAAATATATATAATACTCTGTGTATGGTCTCCTTAGTATAATTTTTTGTCTAATATTAACTTTTATAGTATTACATTTGTTCAGCTTCCAAGTAAAACAGTCTTATATATGCAATTCTACCCATATTCATATTTTACAAAATATATTTATATTTCACATAATATATTTAGTTCATGATAGGGAAATCATATGCTATTTCTCCTAATGTGTCTGGCTTGCTTCACTCAACATAATGTCCTCTAGGTACATCCGTGTTGCATGTTTCACGACTTCCTTTTTTCTTACTGCTGCATAATATTCCATCATGTATATACTCCACAATTTGTTTATCAGTTCATCAGTTGACGGACACCTGGGTTGTTTCCAACTTTTGGCTATCATGAATAATGCTGCTATGAACATCAATGTGCAGATGTCTCTTTGTGTGTCTACTTTCCGTTCTGCTGGGTATATACCTAGCAATGATATTGCCAGGTCCCATGGCAAGTCTATATTCAACTTCCTTAGGAACTGCCAAATGGTCCTCCACAGTGGCTGTACTAGTCTATATTCCTACCAACAGTGAATAGCATTCCTCTCTCTCCACATCCTCTCCAACATTTACAGTTTTCCGACTTTTTAATAGCGGCCACTCTAATAGATGTGAAATATCTCATTTTGATTTGCATTTCCCTATTGGCTAGTGATGTTGAACATTTTTTCATGTGTTTCTTCACTATTTGTATTTCTTCTTTGGACAGTTATCTTTTCAAGTCTTTTGCCCATTTTTTAAATTGGATACTCTTTTTTTATTGTTGATTTGTATTATCTCCTTATAGATCATGGATATTAAACCCTTACCAGGTATGTGATTGCCAAGTATTTTCTCTCATTGAGTCAGCTGCCTTTTCACCCTTTTGACAAAGTCCTTTGAGGTGCACAAGTGTTGAAATTTGAGGAGGTCTCATTTATCTATTTTTTCTTTTGTTCCTTATGCTTCAGGTGTAAAGCTTAAAAAACATCTTGAAGATATTTTCCTACATTATCTTCTAGGAGTTTTATGGTTGTCACTTTTATATTTAGGTCTTGATCCATTTTGAGTTATTTTTACATGAGGTATGAGACAGAGGTCTTCCTTTCTTTTGGATATCGTTATCCAGTTCTCCCAGCACCATTTGTTGAATAGACTGTTCTGGCCTAGGTGGGTGGCTTAAGAGCCTTGTCAAATATCACTTAACTATTGATGTGAGGGTCTATTTCTGAATTCTGAACTTGATTCAGTTCCATTGGTCAATCTGTCTGTGTTATGCTGGTGTCATGCTATTTTTACCACTGTAGCTAAGTAATATGATTTAAAGTCAGGAAGTGAGTCTTCCAACTTTGTTCTTTTTTAAGATATTGTTGGCTATTTGAGGCTTCTTAACCTTCCAAATAAATTTGATAATTGGCTTTTCCATTTTTGCAAAAAAGGCTGTTGGGATTTTTATTGGGATTGTGTTGAATCTGTAAACCAGTATGGGTATAATTGACATTTTAGTGATATTGAGTTTTCCAGTCCATGAATATGGAATGTTCTTAAAGTTATTTAAGTCATCTTCAGTTTCTTTTAGCAATGTTTTGTAGTTTTCTGAATAAAGGTCCTTTATGTCCTTGGTTAAGTTTATTCCTAAATATTTGATTGTTGTTGTTATAAATGGAAAAATTTTTTCTGATTTCCTGCTCAGATTGCATATCAGTAGTGTATAGAAACACTACTGATTTTTGCATATTAACTTTGTATCCCACCACTTTGCTGAACTCTTCTATTAATTCTAGTAGCTTTGTTGTGGATTTTTCAGGATTTTCTAGATATAGGATCCTGTCATCAGCCAATAGTGAATGTTCTACTTCTTCCTTTCCTATTTGGCTGCCTTTTATTTCTTTGTCTAGCCTAATTGCTCTAGCTAGAACTTCTAGCACAATATTGAGTAATAATGGTGACAGTGGGCATCCTTGTCTTGTTCCTGATCGCAGAAGGAAAGCTTTCAGTCTTTCACCATTGGGTACAATGCTAGCCTTAGGTTTTTCATATATGCACTTTACCATATTGAGAAAGCTTTCTATTCCTATCTTTTGGAGTGTTTTTATTAAGAAAGGGTGCTGTATTTTGTCAAATGCTTTTTCTGCATCAATCGAGAGGATCATGTAATTTTTCTTCTTCAATATATCAATGTGGTTTATTACACTAACTGATTTTTTTGTGTTGAACCACTCTTGCACACCTGGCATAAAACCCACTTGATTGTGGTGTATAATGCTTTCGATGTGCTTTTGGATTCTGTTTGCAAGTATTTTTTTGAGGATTTTTGCATCTATATTCATTGGAGATATTGGTCTTTAATTTTCTTTTTTTTGTAGTATCTTTATCTGGTTTTGGTATTAGGATGATGTTGCCCTCATAGAATGAGTTTGGTAGCATTCTTTCCTGTTTATTTTTTTAGAAGAGTTTGAGCAAGATCGGTATTAGTTCATCTTTGAATGATTGGTTAGAAGTCACCTGTGAAACCATCTGATCCTGGGCTTTTCATCTTTGGAAGGTTTTTGATGACTGTCTCAATCTCTTTGCTTGTGATTGGTTTGTTGAGGTCTTCTATTTTTCTAAAGTCAGTCTAGGTGGTTTATGTGTTTCCAGGAATTTACCTATCTCGTTTACATTTTCTAGTTTTTTGGCATACAATTGTTCATAGTATCCTCTTATGATTTCTCTTATTTCTACGGGATCAGTGGTAATGTCCCCCCTCTTATTTCTGATTTTATTTATTTGTGTCTTCTCTCTCTTTTTTTCTTTGTCAGTCTAGCGAAGGGTTGTCAATTTTATGTTCTCTAAGAATCAACTTTTTATTTTGTTGTTGTTGTTCTGATTTCATTTAATTCTACTGTGAACTTTACTATTTCTTTCTTTTGGCTTGGTTTGGGATTAGTTTGCTGTTAATTTTCTAATTCTTCCAGGTGTGCCATTAAATCTTCAAATTTATCTCTTTTTAATGTAAGCATTGTGGGCTATAAACTTCCCTCTCAGCCCTGTGTTTGCAGTGTCCCATAGGTTTTAATATGTTGTGTTCTCATTTTCATGCAACTCAAGATATTTGCTGAATTCTTGTGAAATTTCTTCTTTGACCCACCAATTGAGAGTATATTGTTTAATCTCCATATATTTACGAATTTTCCCTTTTGCTGTCCATTATTGATGTCATACTTCATTCCATTATGATCAGAGAAAGTGTTCTGTATAATTTCAATCTTTTAAAATTTGTTGAAACTTGTCTTGTGACCCAACATATTGTCTATCCTGGAGAAGATCCATGAGCACTTGAAAGGAATGTATATTCTGCTGTTTTGATGTACAGTGCTCTATAGATGTCTGTTAGGTCTAGTTCATTTATCATATCATTCAAGCTCTCTGTTTCTTTATTCTCTGCCCAGATGTTCTGTCCAATACTGAGAGTAGTGTATTGAAGTCTCCAACTATTATTGTAAAGACATCTATTTCTCCCTTCTACTTTGTTAGTGTGTGCCTCATGTATCTTGGAGCACTGAGATTAGTTGCATAAATATTTAGTATAGTTATTTCTTCTTGGTGAATTGCCCCTTTTATTAATATATAATGACCTTTTCCATCCCTTATAACAGTTTTGCATTTAAAATCTTTTGTCCAATATTAGTATTGCTATTCCAGTTCTTTTTTTGGCTATTTGTGTGGAATATCTTTTTCCAACCTTTCACTTTTAACTTGGTTGTGTACTTATGTCTAAGGTGAGTGTCTTGTAGATAGCATATAGATGGCTCATATTTTTTTATCCATTCTATCAGTCTGTCTTTTGATTGAGGAGTTCCAGCCATTAACATCCAATGTTGTTACTGTAAAGGCATTACTTCATCCATTTTGACCTTTGGTTTTCTGTTGTCATATTGTACTAATGTATATCTTTTTACCCTTTGATTTACCCTTTCTAATAATCTTCATTTTTACACTCTTCTCCAAGTCTCTCACACTTGTTTTTTTTCCTTTCAGGCTGCTGCACTTCCTTTAGTATCTTTTGTAAATCTGGTCTTTTGGTAACATATTCTGTCAGTTTTTGTCTGTGAAGAATTTAACTCCCCTTCATTGTTGAAGGTGAGCTTTGCTGGATACAGAATTCTTGGCTGACAGGTTTTCTCTTTCAGTGCTTTAAATACATCATACCAGTTTCTTCTCTCTTCCATGGTTTTTGATGAGAGGTGGGCACTTATTCTTATCAAATTTCCAATGTATGTGATGCTCTGCTTTTCTCTTGCTGCTTTCACACTCTTCTCTTTATCTCTGATATTTGTCATTCTGAATAGTAATTGTCTCAGGATAGGATTTATTCTGTTTGGGGTGCATTGTCCTTTTTTGATATTGATTTTTATGTCTTTCATAAGGGTAGGGAAGTTTTCAGTCATTTCCTCAAATATTCTTTCTGCTCCTCTTCCATTCTCTTTCCCCTTCTGGCACACCAATGATGCTTTTTTTTTTTTTTTTTTTTTCTTTTCCCTTTTGCATTGTCATTAATTTCCCTGGGACCCTGTTCCAATTTTTCGATTCTCTGTCTCTCATCTTGTCTTTTCCAGTTCAGATGTTCTGTCTTCAAAATCACTAATTCTGTCTTTGAGCCATTCATATATGCTCTTATGTGCCTCTAATGTATTTTTAATCTCATCTACCATGTCTTTCATTCCCATAATGAATATTACTTTTCTTTGCAGACTTTCAAATTATTCTTTATGCTCACCCAGTGTTATCTTAATATCCTTTCTCTTTATTCATAGTTTCTTTCAAATCTTTTAGTTGAGTCAGGGTAGTTGTGTGATTATCTTTGTCTTAAATCCTGTATGTCTTCAGGATATTTAGTTTGATCCTTTGGCTGGGCCATTTATTCCTGTTTTATAGTATGGCTTGTAATTTTTTCTGATGTCTGGGCATCTGAATATGTTGGTGAATTTACTCTGGCAATTTCTCTCTCTTGTCTATTTTTTCACAACTCTTCTTTGATATTTGGTTCAACTTATCCTATCTTTAAAATTTCCCAGCTTAAGTTATCAAAGTTGTGCCAGGGACTCAGAAATGGGGTGCAGATTTTCTCCCAGGGGTGAGGTAAAGAGAGCCCTAATGCAGTTTTTGTCCATGCAATTTCCAGACTGGCCAGCAGATGGCCTTCGTTGGCATACCTTTCCATGGAGGTCTATCTCTCTTGGTTTTCCTTTGTTTTGGTCAGGGCAGAGTGCTGATTCAAAGTGGGCTCTGTTGGTTGAATTCACTGAAGAAAAGCCCCCTGCCTCCCCCTCCCTTTTCCCTTGTAAGAGCTGTCAGGGTTGAAGACATCTGCTCCCCTCTCAGACAGCTGCAATGAGCCAGTGGTTTTATCCCTGCTTATTGTCTTGCAGTGGAGGGGAGCCCCTCCCCATGACTGGGAAGTTTGGTAACTCAGTTTGTTGTTTCAGATTCTTCATCTCTCTCTCTCTCTCTCTCACCCTTCTCTGGGAGTTGTAAAGCACTGTCATGGTTTGCTGATCCCCAAAGCACATCCCTAGGGCAGGTTGGGGCTCTTTCTCTATTGTTTTTGTAAGAGAGCTGAGCCTTATCTTCCTAATCTGATGCCATCTTCCCACAATCCAATTACTGCAGTTTTATAGTAAATCTTAAAATGTGTGATAGTATGATTCATTCATATTTAAGTATTTTTCCAAAATAAGTTTCAGCTTTTCTAGTTCCTTTATATTTACATATAAATTTTAGAATTGCCTCATCAATATATTTACATACATAATCCTGCAATTTTTATTTTTATTGTGTTAAATATATAAAGTCCAAGAGAGTTGGCATCTTAATAATATTGATTTTTCCAAATCATGAGCATGGTAACTCTCCAAAATTTAGATGTTTGAGTTATTTAATTAGTGTTTTATAATTTTGTCATACAGGACCTATGTATTTTGTTTGATTTATACATAAGAATGTCATTTTGTTTGAAGCTATTATAAATGATGCTTTTAAAAGAAAATTTGGTACCTAATTTTGCACTACTGTTATTTAGAAATAGGATTTTTAAAAAGATATTGACCTTATATCCTGTGATATTGCTAAACACATTTATTCTAATTGATCTTGTTGGTAGATTCCTTGTGATTTTCTATGTAGAAGTATATGTTATCTGTGAATAGGGACAGTTTCATTCCCTCCTTGCCAATCTATATGCCTTTTATTTCTTATATCACTGTATAATAAGACTTTCAGAACAATTTTGAATAAAAGTAGTGAAAATGGTATATTTTTGCTTTATCCCCAATCCTTGGAGGAAAGCCTCTTTCCTTGCCAATAAATATGATATTAGCTGAAGGTTTTATTTATAAATGCCCTTAATCAAGTTGGGGTGTTTTCTTTATCTGTAGATTGCCAAGAGAGTTTATAATAAATGGAGGATACATTTTGTCAAATGTCTTCTCTAAATCAATTCATATGCTCATATGGTTTTCCTTATTTAGACTGTTAATGTGGTGTGTTACATTGATGTACAAATATTGAATCAGTCTTTAATTCATGGGATAAATTCCATATAGTCACAGTATATATATAAAGTTATATTTGATTTAATAATGTTTTGTTAATTGTGTCTGTACTCAGGTATCTTAATTGATTTGTACATTTCTTTTTAATTCATTAATTTTTCTTTTACTTTATATTTACAAACACTCTATACCACCAAGCAAACACTTTCCCTTATACCATCCTCTGGAACTCTCTAATTTATTTTCTGTCTCTATGAATTTGCTATTTCTGGATATCTTTATAATTGATATACAATATTTGTTCTCATGTGCTTTGCTTATTTAATTCAGCATGTTTTCAGGTTCTTCCAGGTTACAGAATGTCTTAGAACATCATTCTTTCTTATGGCTGAGTAATATTCCATTGTGTGTGTGTGTGTGTACCACATTTTGTTTATCCATTCATTTGTTGGTGGACACTAGAGTTTTTCCTACCTTTTGCCTATTGTAAATAATGCAGCTGTCAACATTGGTTTATAAATATCTGCTAAGATTTTGTAGTCACTTTCATTGGGCATATACCTAGAAGTAGATTACTAATTCTAAATTTAACTTTTTGAGGAATTGCCATATTGATTTTCACAGTGGCTGTACCAATTTACATTCTCACCCCCTAGATTTCCAATTTATCTGTATCCTTTCCAACACATGCTATTTTCCATTTTGTGTAATAACCATTCTTGTGGGTATGAAGTGGTATCTCATTGTGGTTTTGATTTCATAATCCCTAATGCCTAATGATCTTGAACATCTTTTTGTGTGCTTATTGGCCATTTGTATATCATGTTTGGAAACATTATCTGTTCTAGTTCTTAGCCCATCTTTAAATTGGTTTGTTTGCCTTTTTGTTGTTGTGTTGTGAAAGTTCTTTATATGTTCTGGATATTAAGCCATTATCAGATACGATTTTGAACAATTTTCTCCCAATTTGTACATTGTTTTCATTTTCTTGATAAAGTCCTCTGATGTGCAAAAGTTTTTTAATTTTGATGAAATCAAATGTATTGTTTCCTTCATTGCTTGTGATTTCAGTGTCATCTCTAAGAATTCATTGTCAAATCCTGGTCATGACAATTTGCTCCTCTGTTGTAAGACTTTTATAGGTTTAGTTCTTATATTTAGGTTCTTGTTCCATTTTGAGTTAATTTTAGTATTTGGTATGAGGTAATGTTCCAACTTCACTGTTCTGCATGTGAATATCCGATTTTTCCAACATCATTTGTTGAAGAAACTTTTTTCCCCCACTCACAGTCCTTTATTGGACAACAAAGTCATCATCACTGGTACCAATATTTCAGTTTTGTGAACTCTGTGATTCAGCAGCCATAGCCATATTGCTTTGTGAGTGTAGTCTCTGGATTTGTATCCTTTGATTGACACGACTTGCCCAGCATCATTAACTTTTTTTTTTAAATATATTTTTCATTTTTGAAAGATACTTAGATTACATAAATTGTTACATAAAATATAAGAGATTCCCATATGCCCCACTCCCCAGACCTCCCACTTAACAACTTCTTTTATTAGTGTGGTACAATCATTGCAATTGATGAACACATTTTGGAGCATTGCCACTAAGCACAGACTACAGTTTACATTGTAGTTTACACTCTCCCCCACTAAATTCTGTAGGCTAGGGCAGGATATATAATGGCCTGTATCTGTCATCACAATGTCATCCACGTAAATTTTCCAAGTCCTGAAAATACCCCCATATAACACCTCTTTTTCCCTCTTCCTGACTTCAGCACCTCCAGTGGCCACTGTCTCCATATCAATGATATAATTTCTTCCATTGCTAGAATAACAATAAGTGTATAGTAGAACACTAGTAAGTCTACTCTAGTCCATGTTCTAGTCACCAATCCTGAGGATTCTGGGATGGTGATGCCCACTCCACCTCTAATTGAGAGGGGAATTCTATCTCATATAGCTGATGGATGAGACTTTCTTGCTTGCAGCTGTAGACTCTCTCACTTCCTTGGTGTGGTGGTTGTCCATCCTCACCTCCCCATCAGCTGTCCAGGTGATTCCAGTGAACTGAAGAGTAGGTGCTGCAACTTAGTTGAGGCTCAGGGCCCAGCCAGCACATGGACAGCCCAGAGATTAAAGTCTCCTAGGTGTACACCTACCAACTCCAGCACCAACTATAGGTTCAAACAAAAGGGACAGAAGAGGCATGTGTAGAGAAGTCACATCTGAGTCCTACTCTGTCACTCTTGGGAGCACAATTTCCAAATTAGAGCCCACTGGCAAGGCAACAAACTCCAGAGATATCTGCCATAACCACAGGATCTGGGTGTCTCTGGAGCCCTCAGGAGCCCCACTGTTTGGGACAGTGTCCACTTTGGCTGTCTATGAGTTCCTGCTGAGACATGCATAAGCATTACCTCTCTGATGACCTCCCAACTCACTTTGAAGTCTCTTAGCCATATAAACTCATCTGTCTTTACCTTTTCCCCCTTTTATTCAAGGTCTTTTTCCAATTGTATCACCAGCAGGTGCTTGGTAGTAATCCTTTGGTGCCAGGGAGGCTCATTCCCGGGTGTCATGTCCCATGCTGTGGGGAAGGTAATGCATCCACATGCTGAGTTTGGCTTAGAAAGAGGCCACATTTGAGCAACAAGGAGGCTCTCAGGAGGTAACTTTTAGGTACCCTACAACATTAGGCCAAGTTGCAAATTCAAAAGCAAAAGGCTCATAAGCATAGTTGTCGATATCAAGGGCCCATCAATGGACCATCCTTCTTCACTAATCATTGCCCCTGTACTTGGGGGATTGTTGCTGTTCCATGTGGCAGAGCTCCCCAGGATGGGGATTCAACAATCATTTGGCTGTTGTGTGAATCTCTACCCACTGTGGCTATGCCCCATGAACATTTGAACATATTTATATACCTTATATGTATGCCCAGTTGAACTTCCTCCCATGTATCCCCCATCACTGGCACCCCACACCATTGATTATCCATTGTCATAGTTGTAACCCTTCTGTGATCCAAAACTTCTTCAAAAATGATGCCAAGAATGCTGCCAAATTTGATTAATAGGAAAATGAAATAATAATGATAGGTTTAAATGTTAGAAATAAAATGCATAATTTAAAAAACTAAAACTAAAGTAAAAAAATAGGGTATTAAAAATGAAAAATATTAAATTTTTTTTTGATATTTTGCCTTTCGTCACTTAGTAATATCTGTTTTCCTGTATATACAGTGGCATTTTCTTCCATTACTTCCCAAGTGTCTTACTTTTATGGTGTGTGTATGTCTTCAAAGAGGTTTTAGGTCACAGTAAAGTTATATACAGAATATAGGGGATTCCCATATACTCAACATCCTCCCTCTTTTCCCCCTTCCCTATTAATAACCATTTTACATGTGGATTGTACTTTTGTTACAACTGATATACAAATATTGAAAACATAGCTGCTAACCATGGTCAATGGTGTACTTGATGGTTTACATTTTAGACCATACACTTTTATAAATTTTTGATGAAATTTAACATGGCCTGTATCCATCATTGCAAGATCATGCAGAACGCTTCCATTGCCCCCTAAATACTCCCTCTTCCATCTATTCTATTCCTCCCTCCCCCTCCCCTTTGGGTCCATGGTGACCACCAGGCTTTACTCCTTGGAGTACAAAGTTCATAGATATTTGCTACAATGCTGAAGGCTTGACACACTAGTCTGTCCTCCCCTATTAGGAACTACCCATGCTCTTGATAGACACTGTCTCCTCTGTTTGAGAACATATTGGGCCTCCCCAGCATGTGAGTTCAACTCCTTCCCAGTCATTATGTGAGTCTCCCCCCACTGATACAACACACTATGACAAAATGACCACTCACACATTCTCTTGAAGACTGCCCCAGGTGTGCCCCGTCCCAAATGCCCCCTCCCATCCAACACCCTAAACCAGTAGCCCTTCTTTGTCATATTGCCAGAAAGGTTTTCTCATAATTGTTTCACCCACGTACCCAGTGTTTACCTGCTCCCTCCCCCAACCCTCCCCCCATTCAATGGACTGTCCAAGCCATCCTCCCTACCCTACCCCACTGTCAAGCTTACACTGCCCAACCCAATAATATCCCTAAACCCCTGTCATATCTCTTCACTGCCCACCTACTCACTTCCACCTTATCATAGTTTTTGCCTGTATGGGCATTGGTTTACATTCTTCTTTTCCCTTTCTATTTCCTGTAAACCTATCTTCCAGTCTCTAGCTCTCTGAGTCAGCTAGATTTGCTTAATTCATATCAGAGAGGTCATGTAATATTTGTCCTTCAATGCCTGGCTTGCTTCCCTCAACATAAGGTCCTCAATATTCATCCATGTTATCCCTTGTGTTAGTATTGTATTCCTTCTTAAAGCTGAATAATGATCTATTGTATGTATGTACCACATTTTGTTTATGCATTCATCTGTTCATGGGCATTTGGGTTGATTCCAGCTTTTGACAATAGTGAATAATTCCACTATGAACATTGGTGTGCATATATCTGTCTGTGTCCTTGGTTTCAGTTCTTCTGGGTATATACCCAGCAGTGGAATTGCTGGGTCATATGGCAGATCTATAATTAGTTTTCTGAGGAACTGCCAGACTGTGATCCACAATTGCTGGACCATTCTACATTCCCACCAGCAGCAGATAAGGGTTCCCATTCCTCCATATCCTCTCCAACACTTGTAGTCCTCTGTTTTTTTAAATGGATATCAGTCTAATTGGTGTTAAGATGGTATCTCATTTGTAGTTTTGATTTGCATTTCCCTAATAGCTAGTGATGTTGAGCATCTTTTCATGTGCTTTTTAGCCATTTGTATTTCTTCTTTGGAGATGTATCTGTTCAAATCACTTGCCCATTTTTAAAATGGGTTGTTTGTCTTTTTATTTTTGAGATATAAATTTCTTTACATATGCTAGAATATTAGGTGCCCTTCAGATATATGGTTACCAAATATTTTCTCCTACTGGATAGGCTGTCTTTTCACTTTTTTGACAAACTTCTTTGAGGTGCAAAAGGTTTTAATTTTGAGGAGATCCCATGTATCTGTTTTTTCTTTCACTGCTCATGCTTTGGGTGTGAAGTTCATGAGGCCATTTCCTATTACAAGGTTCTGTAGATGCTTCCCTACATTATCTTCCAATGTCTTTATGGTTTTGGCTCTTATATTTTAATCTTTGATCCATCTTGAGTTGATTTTTCTATAAGGTGTGATATGGTGTTCTTCTCTCATTCTTTTGGATATGGGTATCCAGTTCTCCAAGCACCATTTGTTGAAGAGGCCGTTCTCTCCCAATTGAGTAGGCTTGGTGTGCTTGTTGAATATCAGATGATTGTATATGCAAGGATCTATATCAGAACTCTCATTTCAGAGATTATTCTTAGTTGCATGTATTTGGCACCTTTGTTGAAAATCAACTGGCCATAGATATGTAGGTCTATTTCTGGACTTTCAACTCTATTACATTGGTCTATTTATCTATCCTTATGTCAATACCATGCTGTTTTGATAACTTTTTGCTTTCTGGTAAGTTTTGAAATAAGGAAGTGTAAGTTCTCCAAGTTCTTTCTTCATTTCCAAAGTGTTTTAACTATGTGAGACTTCTTGCCGTTGCATATGAGTTTGAATTTTTCATTTCTGCAAAAAAGGTTGCTGGAATTTTGATAGAGATTTCATTGACTTTGTAGATTGCTTTTGGTACTATTGAGATCGTAACAATATTAAGTTTTCTAATCCATATTAAGTCTTCCAATCCATGAACATAGGATACCTTGCCATTTACTTAGGTCTTCATTAATTTCTTTCAGCAGTGTTTTCTAGGATTCAATGAAAAAGTCTTTCACATCCTTAAACTTATTCATACATATTTTATTCTTTTTAGCTGCTATTTTGAATGGCATTGTTTTCTTCATTTCTTTTTCAGATCGTTTTTTGGCATTGTTTTGAAATACAATTGATTTTTGTGTGATCTTGTTCCTGCCACTTTATTCAATTAGTTTCTGTGGCAGTTTGATGTTATTTATGAATTCCAAAAAGTTATATATTATGTTTGTAATCTGGTCTGTTCCTCTGGGTGTGATACCCTTTGATCCTATAAGGTTCAGCTGAGATGACTTTGATTAAATTATGTTAAGATTAGGACTTTGATTCAACCACATCATCAGGGTGACTCAGTTTGAATCCTCACCCTCTTTCTGGGCTATATAAATGGACACTCAATCAAGGAGACACAAAGAAGTAGAAATATAGAAGATACACAGAGGAAGAAACAGTTCCGTAGACACAGCAGAGGCCCCAGGAAGAGAGATGAATCATTTGCCTGATAATTTGTAGCTGAAGAGACCAGAGCCCTGAGTAGCTAAGTCCAGAAAGTGAACCCTCCAGGCTTCAGATGAGATGGGAAGAAACTGGGCCCATGGAACATTAAGAAAGAGGAAGACTGAACCCTCACAGATATCATCCACCATCTTGCTTCAACATGTGGCAACTGACTTTAGGTGAGGAAGTAATCTTAAGTTGTACTCTTTAGGGCCTTGTAACTATAAGCTTTTACCCCAAATAAATACCCTTTATAAAAGCCAACAGATTTCTGGTATTTTGCATCAGCACCCCTTTGGCTGACTTAGCTCCTTGTCTTGTGTAGTTATTTGAATTTCCTATATATAAGGTTATTTTGTTTGCAAAAAGACATAATTTTCTTCTTCCTTTCCAATTTGGTAATTTTGATTTCTTTTTCTTGCCTAATTGCTGTGGTTAGAACTTCCAGTACAATGTTGAATAGCTGTGTGAAATCAAGCATCCTTGTCTTATTCCTTATCTTCGGGAGAAGCTTTCAGTCTTTCAGCATTGAATATGATGTTAGCTGTGAGATTTTTTATTAATGGTCTTTATCATGTTGAAAAATTTCCCTTGTATTCCTCGTTTTCTGAGTATTTTTATCAGGAAAGTTCATAGGATTTTATCAGTCTCTTTCCTGTATTTGAGATAATCGTGTAGTTTTTCTCTTCATTCTGTCTATGTAGTTTATTACATTCTTGTATTTTGAACCCCACTTGCATTCCTGAGGTAAATCCCAAGTGGTCATGGTGTATAATCTTTTAAATATGTTTTTGGATTTGGTTTGCTAGTATTTTGTTTAGGATTGTTGAGTCTATATTCAGAAGGGTGTTTTTGTAAAATACTTTTTTGTGTGTGATGTCTCTATCAGGCTTTGGTATCAGGATAATGCTGGTCTGATAGACTATATCAGGAAATGTTCCCTCGTTTTGAATTCCTTGGAAGAGTTTGAGAAGGATTGATGTTAATTTTTCATTAAATGTTTGTTAAAATTAACCAGTGAAGCCATCTGGTCCTGGACATTTCTTTTGTCAAAGGTTTCTGATTATTGATTCAATCTCTACTTGTTATAGGTTTCTTGAGGTTTCTATTTCTTCCTGAGTCAGTTTAGGTAACATGTCTTTCTAAGATATTTCCATTTCATCTAGAATATCTAATTTTTTGGCATATAGTTGTTTATAGTGTTCTCTTATAGTTATTTTTATTTCTGTAACACCAGTAATGATATCCATTTTCATTCCTGATTTTAGTTATTTGCACCTTTCCTATTTTTGTCAATCTAGCTAAAGATTTGTCAATTTCACTAATATTTTCAAAGAATCAATTTTCAATTTTTTTCTCAATTGTTTTTCTATGATCTCCACTTCATTTATCTCCACTCTAATCTTAATTATTCCCTTCCTTCTACTAAATTTCTATTTATTCTTCTTTTTCTAGTTCTTTAATATTTGAAGTTAGTTTATTTGAAATCTTTCTTATTTTCTAATATAGACATTAATAGTTTAAAATTTACCTCTTAGCACTGACTTCATGGCATTTAATAAGATTTGGTATATTGTGTTATTTTCTTTTTTCTCCAAGTATTTCTAATTTTCCTTGAGATTACTTCTTGAACCCATTGGTTGTTGAAGAGGTGTGCTGTTTAATTTCTATGTATTTGTATATTTTCCAGTTTCATCGTTTGGTTTCTAACTTCATTCCATTGTGGCAGGAGAAGTTACTTTAGATACTTTCAATATTTTAAAATTTATTAGACTTCTCTTGTGCCCTAATGGAAGGATTGTGGAGAATTATGCATGTATTCTTGAAAAGGATGACTATTCTGCTGTTGTTGAGGGAAATGTTCCAGATATGTCTGTTAGATCTTGTTGGCTTTTAGAATTGTACAAATTCTCTATTTAGTTGTCAAGATATTCTATCCAGAATTGTGGTGTATTGATCTCTAAATAATATTGTAGAACTTTCTATTTCTCTCTTCAATTCTGTCAATTTTTGCTTCATATATATTGGGCTGCTGTTACATGCACAAATGTTTATACTTGTCATATCTTCTTGTTGAATTGACTCTCTTGTCTTTATATCATCTTTCTTTGTATATTGTAACAGCTCTTGACCTAAAGTCAGTTTTGTCTAGTATTGGTATAGCTACCATGGTTTCTTTGGTTTCTTATTTTCATGAAATATTTTTCCATCCTTTCACTTTCAATCTACTTGTCTTTTATCTAAAATATGCTTCTTGTAAGCAACATACAGTTGGATCATGCTTCTTTATTCATTCTGCCAATCTTGAACTATAACTTTTCTTTTGCTGAATCCTACAACATCTGACATATTACATTTTTATTTTCATTTAGTTCACAATATTATCTAATTTCCCTTAAGAATTTCTCTTTGATCCATGAATTATTTAAAAGTGTGTTTTCTTTTTCATTCCCATGCTTTGGGGATTTTGCTTTTATCTCACTGTTATTTATTTTCAATTAAATTTCATTATGATTTGAGAGAACACTTTGCATGATTTTAATTCTCTTAAACTTGTTAAAATTTCTTTTATAACCCAAAATATGATCTGTGTGGTAAACATTTGGCCTGTTTTGGTGAACATTTTATGTGCATTTGTAAAGATAATGCATTTTTAGGTTTTTCATAGGAATATTCTCTACATGTAAATTCAGTCTGATTGTTTAAAGGTGTTGATTCAATTTTTCATATCCTTGTGGATTTTCTGTCTCCTAGTTCTATTACTGAACAAGGAGTGTTGAAATCTGCAATTATCATTGTGAATTCATCAATTTTTCTTTCAGTTCTGTCACTGTTCATTTATTTTGAAGCTGTATTGTTAAGTGCATACACAGGATAGCTATTTCTTTTTGTACATTTTTTTATGAATTTACCTTTTTTGTTATGTAATATTCCTTTTTATTGCTGCTAATTTTATTTGTTTTGAAGTCTACTTTGTCTCATAGTTACAAAGTTACTCTTGCTTACATCTTTGTTATTAAAGTGTATCCATTTCCGTCCTTTTACTTTTAGCCTATTTGTATTATTTTAGTTGTAATGATTTTATATTATTTTAGTTGACAGTGTATAGTTGTATCATGTTCCTTTTCCTTAATCCACTCTGAAAAACTGTCTTTTAATTGATGTTTTAGACCATTTGCACTTAAGGTAATTATTGATATGTGTATGGATTTATGTCTAACATTTTATTTTCTGTTTGTTCATTCTCTCTCATAATGGTTTATTCCCTGCCTTCTTTAATTTTCTTGAAACAATTTCAGTATTTTATTTTAATTTATATACTCTGATATTGAATATATCTTTGCTTAGGTTTTAGTTGATACTCTTGATTCTATAAAATACATTCTTCATGGTCTATTTAGAATCAAACTTTTTCTACATCAATTCAAATGCAAAAATGTTAACAACAGGTGTCCCTTCATCTTCCCTACTTAATCTATAGTTGTCCTATGTGTTGGCTTATATATATTGAATACCTCATAAGACAAAGTTTTAATTTTTGTTTCAAATATTAAGTATATTTTTAAGATTTCAGAAAAGAATAGCTTATTTTTTACAGTTACTATTTTCTTGCTTTTCCTTCATAGTTAATTTCCCAAATTTTCTTTTGCTGTCATTTCCCTCTTTATTAAGATCTTTTTAAAGCATTTGTTTTAGAGCAGATTAATTGACTATGATATTCTTAGTTTTCTTTCATTGAATATGGCTATTTATTTAAATTGCAAAGATATTTTCACTAGATGCAGAATTCTATCTTGACAGCTTTTATTTTAGCACTTTAGAAATGTGTCATTTCCTTCTTGTCTCCATGGTTTCTGATGAGAAATCTACAATCATTTGAATTGTTTCTTATAGTTAATGCATTATTTTCCTCTGACAGTTTTCAGTGCTTTTTCTTTGCATTTAGTTTTCAGCAGTTTGATTATGATGTTCTTGAGCAACAACTTATTTGACTTTTTTTTTCCTTCCTGTTCTAGATTTATTGAGCTTCTTAAATTTGTCAATTTTTGTCTTTCACCAGGCTTGGGAAGTTTTCATACCATGTTTCTTCAAATATTTTTCAGAACTACACTCTTTCTCCTTGTCTTTTGAGACTCCAATTCATGAATGTTAGAGCACAGATCCCAAAGTTCTGTTAATTGTTCATTTAAATCTATTTTCTATCTGTTTTTCAGACTGAATACTTTGTATTGATCTATCTTCAAGTTCATTGACCTTCCTCTATCATTTCCATTCTGCTTTGAGTTTATCCAGTGGGATATTTACTTTGGTTATTGTGTTTTTTTAGTTCTAAAATGTATACTTGTTTATCATTTATTTTTAGTACTTTTAATTTTTCCCTTTTTAAAGGGTATTCACATTTGCTTATTTGATCATTTTTAGTCACTTTAAAGTCTTTGCCACATAATAACATGTATAAGTCATTTGGTGTGGATGTCTATTGATGGTCTTGCTCCATGTGAGTTGAATTTGTGTTTCTTTGTAGGTCAAATACTTTCAGATTGAAACTTGGTTATTTTTAGTGTTACATTATAAGATGCTGGGTCCGTCCAAGTCCTATGGATAATGATTTTATATTTCTGTTTTAGCTGACAATCAACATGGTTAGGTTCGGGCCACAAATTCCAACATACCTTCTATGGGGTCTGGTCCCATTGTCAGTTTAATTTACAAACCTTTGCGGTGGTTTTTGGATCCATCCCAAGTGTGTGCCACCCACTCACCAGTCCATATGTTCAATTCTCAAGGTTTTTGATATGCCAATTAAGAACATATCTATGAATCATCAACTTGGTGGTAGGCCAGGAGTTTATAAATAATATTATGGTGTCTCTTTACTGAACTTCTTCCCTTCTATGATCTCCTTATTACTTTTCTGTCCTATGGGGCTCTTTGCTATCATTCAGCCATAATCTTGAAACTCTAGTTATCCCGCTTTTCTGTGCCCTTCCTCTATTGTTCCCATGTCTGGAGCCAAGTAAAGAAAAAAACACTGGAGAGCAAGAAAAACAATAGGGAATGGCCCCACACTCATGGAACTGAAGTTCTGTTGAGTGGAGAAGGAGGCTTCTATTCTTCAGTTTTTTTTTTTTTTTTGTTTTTGTTTTTTTTTTTTGGCTTTTAGAGTTTCCCTTACTGCCACAGCCCACAGGGATTGTCTGGTGAATGGAGCAGTAGAGAACAGCATAAGGTGATTTTTCTCACTCTCCAGAGCATTAGCTCTGAGTCAGAGCTAGACAATGTCTAACAGAACTGTCTCTGCATGCACCATAGGGCCTACATCCAGTATTTTGGCTGCATTGAGTTCAGGCTGAGAGATCCTGTAGGAAAAATATATATATAAATTCACAAATGGTTCAGTGGTACTTCAAATTTTGTTCTTCTATCTACTGTCTATTTTCATAGTCTTTAAATAGCTGTTCCATGCATTCAGTCTAGGTTTTATAGTTGCATTCAGTGGCAGAATCTGGATGATTTGTGCTTATTCTATCTTCCCCAGAATCAGAACAATATATTATTTTCATGAAAATTTGAGAGGAAGCTATAGAATTATATAGAATTATATTATGGTACCAAAAAATGTCAAGTGTCTTAGATTTTATAATGTCTTTCTCTACTGTTTGAAACTTTTATTATGGATGTGTGTTATTTTAATTTGCAAAAACTATTTTTGCTATATGTTTGCAAAAATGGTTGTGCTTATTTTTCTGTTTTTTTTTTTTTTTGTCCTTTCCAATTATTTCATAGATATTCCTATTAAGAGGTGATGCTTATTTACCTACCCCTTGAATTTATGCTGACATAGCGATTTATTTGACCTGTAGGATATGGTAAAAGTGAAAATGTAACAGTCTGAACCTACGTTTCAAGAGGTGTAGCATCCTTTTGTCCTCGGCTAATCTGCTTCTGATTACGGATTTATGAGCAAGTCCAGCTGAGACTAGCCCCAACAGTGGACTTGCAGAATAGTATACAAATAAATGCTTGTGCATTTAAGTCTAAAATAAGTATAATTGCTTAAAAATTTTTTTTTAATTATTATAAAAAAATTCACACACACACAAAAGTATAATTGTAAAGCAATGCCATAATAAAATATAATGTATACATAGACATGTGATTCTGAAAATTAACTTCCAAATGTGACCACCATTCCCACCTCCCTCACCAATTAGGCAACTTAGGCTTTGACTAAATAATTGGTTGCTTGTGGCTTGTATAGATTAGGAGGTATGCATTTGTCTAGTCACCTAAGGAGAAATAGGCCCTGTCCTGTCAATATTTGCACAGCATTTTTATTCTGCGTTAGACTATTTTGAGATTAACACTTTTCCCCCATACTCAAATTTCAAAAAATGCAAATCTAACTAAAAGTGACCAAATTTACTTTCTGATTATGCTATTTTGCTTTCCTACTCAATTCAGTGGAGTTACCAATTAAAATAATAGGCCTGACAAGATGAGTTTTTGGGAAGATGAAAGGTCAATTTGCTATGTCAAGCAAGGAAGAAAATGAACACAATTAAAGGGATTCACTAAGAAGTAACTTCAAACAACACATACTGCAAATGAAATCATTCTCTGAAACATTATTCATATCTAATTTTTTTAGTGTATTTCATTAGTTTTAGTTACATTCAAATTTCTGCCTCCTGTGGAGTTTTATTTTTGCCCATGTTTTGCACCAACAGAAGACAAATCTTTTTTAAAACAGATGTCACAATTAATAAATCTTGTCTTCATTTTCAAGATTTCTGGATACATTTGTTAGACTGTATCTGGCATAACATCTAACCTAATTTTAATTTGCAGAACATAATTGGAATTTAGGCATATCGTTATTCATAATACTTGCTTAATTATTTTAAATGAGAGCAAACCTTTAAACAAAGAATGACATTTCAAGAAAATTGGACTATTCCTTCTCCTTGCTGAATGTTTTCTTAAATATGGATAGAAACAGGATCAGTGTTTGCTAACTCCTTGGTTGCTGATATTTCACCCACGAAACATGCATGTACTATTATTTGTAATAGTCTAGGGAAAGATTCTACTTTACATTATTTTCCTATAATGGACACCTGGAAAAAGAGATACTGCAGTTTGACCATTTCATAAATTTAGAGTTTTTTTTTTTTTTTTATTTTCTCATTTCTCAATTACAGGTGAAAAGTGAAAGAAGGGTGAAAATTTTTGGCACATGTTATTGTTAATGTCAATTATTTTCCTAAATTTTGATAAATTCTAAATGCATGTATTTTCTCAAGTTTGTTATTGAAAGTCAATTGATCATTTTTTATGATAAAGACTTTATTACTGGATGTATTTGCTGCAAATGCATACTTTCGCTTAATGTAATTATAGCTGGTAATAATAGAGGATGGTTAATAATAACAGCTCCCATTTATTCACCATTCTTTGTGTCATGCACCACAAAAGACTTTATATATGGTATTGCATTTAATTCACAAAAATAAAGTTGAGGTTCAGAAAGTTTGAGTAATTTCCTCCTTGTCATTCCAATAATAATTTGAAGAGCAGGTACTCTAATACATAATTATCTTACACCAAATTTGTACTGTACTCATAACTATTATGATATACCATACTTTTGAATCTACATTTTTCCTCCTTTAATCTCTGATCAAACTAATTGGTAATACATTAAATTCATATATTAATTTTGGAAAATTGCTATTTTTTAATATTGTCTTCCTATCCAAAACAATTGTATATTTTACTATTTCTTCTGATGTCCATCAATAAGATTTAATAGAATTATGGTAACTGATAACATAGACCCTGGAGCCAGAGTTTTTGTTTCTGCCTTTTATCATCTGAGTGACCTTTAGCAAGTTACCAGACAAATTTGTGCCTTAATTTCCTCATCCACAGAAATAGGGAAAGTAATAATGGCTAATTCCATATGAATTGTTTTGAGCATTAAAGAGATAATATGTTTAAAATGCTTAAAATACTTCTTGACATATAAGATCTCAGTGCATTAGTAACCATGGTATGCATTTTTTCCCTCTGTGTAGGGGCCGTCTATTTCTGTTAAGTTTATTCCTTAATTTGTTAGAGCTTTTGTTTTTTTTATGAATGGAGTAATTTTCCTATTTGAATTTATTTTTGTGAATCCCCTGATGTGAGAAGACTTATTAAATTTGAATGTTTGTTGATTCTCGCTACTAATACAATACTAAATGTTCATTTAAGTCTGGAACTTTTTATTAGTCTCTTGAGTTATGTGGCTCAACAGTTATACTGACAGCAAGAGAGGCAGTTTTATCTCTTTTACAAAAAAAATGTGAGCTATTTAATTTTTGTCTCATATTTTATTTTCTAAAATCTCTAAGACAATGTTGGACAATACTGATAACAATGGAGATTCTTGACTATTTTATTTTTTACAAATTATTTTGTGACAATATATAGGATAATTTCTTGTTAAATGATCTTTTAAAATTGAATTACAGCTTCTTGATTCTGTTATATTTTATGTAGCAATCTTATTAGGAATTTTTACTTTATCATGTGCATTTCAGCATCTATGGATATGATTACAGTTTTTCCTTTAGTATGTCCATGAAATGGATCATGTCAAGTGCTTTCCTAATACTGAAACATTGTTTTTAAGGAATAATTGGTTCTTTAGAGTTTTTATATTTGTATTCAAAAGTGAGATAGAGCTGTTTTCCTTTTCTAGTCTCTCTTGTCTATTAAGAGATTTCAGAATAAAGGCTATTGGCTTCCTAAGACCAATTTAGGATCTGTATGTATTTGTATAGTATGACATCATTTAAATGTCATAGAAATTATTACTATAAGCAGTTGATAAAATTCAGTTGTGGAACCATTTGTTCTAGTGCTTTTAATGCTTAACCTCATCACTTTCCCAATCTTAACTCCAGTTAAGATTGTCTGTGTTTCACCTCTCCTTGGGTTAATTTTATATAATTTATATTTTTCCAGAAAATAATCAATTTCCTAAAATTTGTTGTCAGATACAGGTATGTTAGTGTCTCATAATTACTTTAATCTTTATTTATAGTTGTATTTTGTCATTCCTAATATTGGAGAGAATTGCTATAATGGTGCATTGTGGGAACTCAGGCTCAGGTACAACAGAGACTTTCAGTAAATTACCACCCTATTACACAGAACAATGGGTTCAGAAGAGCAGGGACATAGATCCATTGTGGGCAGTCTCCTGGAGAGGCAAACTATTTGGCTCAGTGTCAACAGCTCCACATCCCATGCTATACATTGGAGATGAGGGACACTTGTGCTGCTTGTGTTGTTTTTTTATACACTCCAGGGGAAGGGGTTCCACCAACATGCAAAAAGCATTCACCAAGTAACTCTTGGGCAGGGTAGGGTGAAGGTGCTAGCTAAGATTAAACACCCCTCCCCACCCCCTGCCTGTAGACTCTTACAAAATGGAAATGTACCAAAGACCTACTAGCAAACAAACAAGGGGAAAAGGAGGGAGACTGGAGAGGACTGGAGTGTGTCTGTGACTTTCCCTGCACTAATCTTTAATATTTTTTTTCTTATTTTTTTGATTTGGCTTGAAGAGGGTTTATTGTTTTACAAGTCTCTTCAAAAAACCAACTTAAAAACAAGAATTGAAATTTAATCTTTTTACAATTTTGTTTATATTTTATTTATTTGAGCTTTTGTTATTAATTACCTAGTGGATGGGGGGTTGGTATTGCTGTTCCTTTTGTAATGTATTTCTATGAGCACTCTGTTACTTTCATTTTGCTTTTATTTCTTTAAAAAGTACATTTACAACCATATATATACTTTAAATATTAATTTCATATGCTTATAGAATTTTTGAAAGATTCATTCTCCCTTTCATTGTTTGTGTAGGTATTTTCTAATATCCCTTTGAATGATTTCAATAGATACTATCCATGAGCTCTGTATCTGCACCTTCCTTTTCCCTGATGTTTACCTTCTCTGTCTCAATAATGTACTAGCACATAAGTGTTTTCTCTGAGCTCTATTTCTGGGAAACCAGGCAATGACAGAGGTCAATGATATAACCTATTAATATTATTTTAATGGGTATTATTAAGCTTTCTTTTCCTCATGAATAAAATGTATGTGGCAATAACTACTTTGTCAATATTTCTGCACTGCTGGGATTATTTGGGTATGATATGTGAATATACTTTGAAAATAGTGAAATGTTATAGAAATATAAATGATTGTGGAATGAGGAATACTGACCCGAGATTCGTTTAAAAATACTGCCCTTGTTCCAGGTAGTTCATTTCCATGGGAAAGGTTGCTGTGGAAATTAGGCTTCTGAAACACCTCAAAATATATTCAATATTATACTTGGGAACTTAACTGTAGAGAGCACCGGCTTAAAAACAAGCATCATATTATATGTTTAAATGTGATTATTATCACATTTTTACTTTACTCTTTTGGCATTTTTTTGCATATCCTGATGTGTTGCTTAGCAGGCCTCAGTGTGGTTGCCAAGGAACTAGACAGTCACTTTTACATAAGGCACAGTGTCTGGGAATTTTCATAGCAAGGAACCTTCAATACTCTGTTCATATGTTCTACAAATTCATGTCTGCCTGAATTGGAGATGATTCGAGAGAAATAAATATTGATTGACTTTTTTATAGCAAGTTATTTTATGCATGAAGAAATGAATCATTTTCTATCCTGTCCTATTTGATTTGGATGAAGGAAGGCTCTAAATGTGTTGTGGCTGAAATAATAATAATCTTCAGCACATAGTGCAAAGAGGACAAAGCCTTGTCCGTACATACATGCATGTGCTTTTGTTTCTTCTATAGGTGAAATTTTAAAAAATCAAAGATAGAGAGGAATATAAACTGAAAATGGTTAGTGTAAAGATGTTTTCCCAAAACATAAAGATGCTTCACATCACAATGATAGTAAACACAAATTATATGAAGCCAGCCTTTTAAAAGTGAGTTACTGAATTTCCCTCACCAAGAGAAAGGCTAATTGATACAACCACTTTTCTTGAGTAGGGAAAAATGGACTATGGTTTGTATAATAATGACATTCATTGCAGAAGTGGAGAAAGGAATCACAACTGACTGCCTACTCAGAAAAGAAAAGGTGATTGTGCCACAATATGACCCGTCTTGGAGCAGGGTTTGATGATAGTTTTGTTCCCAACTCCTTGCTTTTGTCCTTTTTTCCTAGACATGTGACAATGCTCCTTTGGTTCTGTAAACCACCACTTACTTTCATTTTACATTTTTTGTAACAATTCCCGTGGGATGAACTCTAGTCTCCAGAACGCCAGTAATACTTGTCATTCACAACATGGAACTGTAAAATTTCAGTCCAACTAGAAATCCCTAGTGAAAAAGATGTTTTGCTTTTGAAAAAAAAGTTCTCAGGAGGATTAAGGAGGAAAGGAAAAAGTAACTATTTGGGAAAATTCAAATGTCAGCAATACTAGCTGGAAAGATACTTGAGATTAAATTTTGAATTTTATTTCATGGTTATCTTTTCAGAGAATGATGTCTGGTATGGTCCAAACACATTTCTAATGAATTGTCTGGGAGTATCTTTTAGATCAGACCTAAGCTTATATTTTCTGTAAATATGCTTTATGTACATAGTCATTTGCAAATTCATTATCTTCATTGGTGTCTTCAAAACTGCGAAATCTCTAAGATGTTCATTACCCCGCCCCTATGCTGGAAAACGCGTCCTCAAAACTGTTTTGCTTCGATTTTTTATGTTCATAAACTCCAATTTCCACACAAGGGCATTTTATATGAGTTCAAATTTTGGAAATAAGAACACACCTACTGTAATCAGAATGAACACTATTTCCCTTGATCTCTCTGCCTTTCCAGCGCCTGAGACCAACATTTTCAAGACCTAAATGTTTCCAGTCATGTCTGATAGTTTTTTAACCTTTTCCAGTGCTTGAAAATTTTTAAATTCATGTTCAAGTGGCCTTTTTCAAGATATGTTTATATTTTAGTTGAATTCAGCTATGGAATTAATTCATCAGGACTGATTCCTGTCTAGATACAGGATTGATTTTCTGTCTGTATTAGACATATATGTTGCCAAAGACTATTAAAGTAATTGACATAATTGTACAGTACCTCATTCATGCTCATTACTGATCTGATTATGTTTACAATTAGACAAAATGGCTAAAGAGAAGTTTTAACCATACGTGGAGAAAACTGTCCTAATTTGAACAATAAATTATGTTGCTACTCTGATGAAAGGATAAGACTATTTTACCCACATTTATGATACATTTATAAACACCTGAGGGGCAGAGGGGTCTACTAGCTGTCTAGTTTTACTGCTTGTATCTTGGCAATGATACTTTGTAAGGACTGCAGCAGGACAGAGTTGTTATGACATGTATGAAGACAAAATGAGAAAATTGCTCAGCTATAGGCCAAACTAATAATTAGAAAATATCATGGTATGTTTTAGTTATCTAATCATTGTGCATGGCATGTACTAATGCTTTGATTGTAGACTTTAATATAAGTGGAACTATTGGCTTTGGTGCCTGTTCTTATTCTTGGGAAATTATAAAAGATAATAAAGAATTCAAAATGAACAAAATATTAATTTTGCTACTCTCCCCATGATATCCTTATAGATCCTAGAATAGTTAGAAGTATGAAAGAATATATAATGACTAGATGCTACACTATGCAATTTCACATAAATTAATCAAGGTGGGAAAGCATCATCCATGTAAGTGGTAACCATAAGGATTATGATATATTGAACCAGTATTCAGTCCATTTTCCAAAAGAACTGTTTATCATTCAGTGGGCAGACATTCCTGGTTTGATATGAGGGGACTTTCATTCTGGGAACCATGTATCTTTTAGTAGACAGGCCTCTTAGAGGAACATACGTCCATGCAAACTTACATATTCTTTCTCAGTCTGGAATTATGAGGGAAGATGTGTACAAAAGATATGACCTAGCCTGCTATCCTCAATAAATAGCTGCAAAGTGAAACACAAATCTGCCATAGTGATAGGAGTAAAATAGTAAAATATGAAGGCTAGGATTTGGGTTCTGGAATCTATCTTGGTCCCAGAAGAGAGGTGGGAATTCACTAAAATGGATATTTGCTGTGCTATAGGTCTGTAGGTTCAGAGGGAGGCAAAATGAGATTAAGGATAGGGAATCACAAGAAATGAAATCCAAGTAGTTTCGAATTAGCATTTCAGTTTTATTTATTATTGTCGATAAAAATGTGCCTGAATCACAGAACAGGTTGGCGTGGGTAATGAAAATAATATCATGAGAGAATTCAGATCAGAATGTTTCAGACACATCTGAAAATATAGGGACCAGAACTCTAATATTAAATTTTGTTTTGATTAGATATTTTTCATTCTTTGAAAACAGTGAGGTTTCAGAAAAGCCTCTCAACAGCAGGCATAGAAAACAATGTGTTTTAGAATGCATTCCACTGAATTGGAAGGATTATAGTCACAATCCTTGTTTCCAGGGCCTGGCAAGATATGAAGTATTCCTTGGAAATGGTTTCTATTTGTCTGTGCACAAATAAATTCTAAGATTTCAGGCAAAATTGTGAAGTTTTCAGTGTGTGCCTTTAACAAAGCCAATCTTTTGATCTAATAATGGTGACAAATCCAAACTTCTTTCTTGCGCCTGAATCTATTCTATGTTCTCAGATGCAATGGATAGTCTGGCTCTTCTTATCTTCTTAGCTCTAAATTGTAGACGTCCAAGAGTATTGCGGCTGCATCCCCAATTGTGACTGCTGAGGTGCTGGGGAATAGGCAGAGCTGAGATTCAGATGGTTGCGTGCACGTGTGGAGGGGAGTTGTGCTATTTTTTAATGAGATACTTGTCCTTGTGTACAAAAGACACCAAGAACCTATAATTTAAGTTCAGACACTTGCTAACAGCTGTGATCAGTTTCTTCTCCAACAGCCTTGATGAGCTGTGTTGAAAGCCAGCTCTGCCAGTACTCATTTACCCCCAGTTAATACAAGTGATAAGTGGGCCATCTGAAGAAGAATTTTGTCATGGAAAGAAAAGTGAATTCTTTCCAACAAGAGAGAGAATAAGAGGAGACCCTTCTTTTTAAAGCCAAGTGAATTGGGTTCCAAGAGAAGTACTTTTAAAGACTGGTCTGGGGCATCCAGACAAGGGGACTGTTGATATTTCACACATGTTAGGTGACTGCAACTGGAATATGGGTAAAGAGAACCGGTTCCCCAAAGTTAGAAGAATGGATTCTTGAGGCAACAATGTTGAAAGAATGGCTATAATGTGGAATGCAAAGAAGAATGTGTACTAGCAGAATAGAGTATAATACTACTTTCTGGAGAACAGCCCTGAACTGTGACTAATCTTGTGAAGAAATGTCATTGCCAAAGGCAACTGTCCTGGGGTGAGCTCTCCATTAGTGAGGCATGCCATGTGATGGCAGATCCAGGGATACCACAGCCTACTAATTAGGATAATGGAAACAATTAAACCAAATATGCGTTAGCATAGGAAGGCAACTCTAACCACTTTGTTATGCAAGCAGATGTTTATAGCTTTCTTTCTATCCTCAAAAACCCCTCCCTACCACATCAAAGCAAAAGAGCCACTCAATCCTAAGGGTTAGATATAAAGCAAAATTTATACCAAATTTTAGTATGAAAATGTAAGATAAACTCAACTAAGTCTGAAAAATTGCAATGAAAATGTTCTAGTAACTCAAGAATAATTACAAAGTTATGAAACTACTGAAGAATTTGGTAAAGGAGCTACTTTCAGTAGGAAATGTCTGTATGAGGGAAGTGGGACACTTTGATTTAGAATAAATAAAACGATCCCCAAATTATTTGAAATTCCTTAACAAATTAGTGTGGATATATGGATGAGTGGTGGGGGTACAAAATTTGTCCAAAAGAGCATATTGCTTACATGGTAATTTGTAAGCTGAGAACAGAAAATTTGACCCTGGATACTGATTCAACTAAATTGTAAAAGGTAAGAATTTTCCCTTTTATAGGATAATGTCCAGATTTTAAAATTATTAATGTATGTGCTAAGTGGGTTATCCTGGGCAGATTCCCAGATAGAAATTGTCATTGATAAAATGTCTATATCCATGGATCCAGACTGGCCTTTCCATTTGCTACATGCTATTCTCCAGAATTGTGCCTTTACTTTGCATTTGAACTTTTCATTTTTTGTGTAATGCTACCTATCGATGGCAGTTCAAGTAGTTCTTCCTTGAGTTTTGTTGAAAACAAATTATATTAGAATCCATCTAGCTATTGAAACAATTTTCTTTTTGGAGATAGTATCACACATTTTCTCAAATTTAGGGAAGTAAATCAAGACTTAATAACAATCATTAATTTTGCTTGATACCGTTTTACTTATAGGCATTTTATTTAGCCCAAAATGCTCAGGAAGATTAAAGTATTGCTAGTTTCAAAACACTTTTGACAGTGCTTTTTGTGGGCACATAAATTCATATACTAACACATTTTATGTCTTTTGGTCAAAACCTTATAGAGGAAGTGGCTATGGCTCAAGTGGTGGAGTGCCTGCTTCCCATATGGGAGGTCTCTGGTTGGGTCCCTAGTGCCTCCTAAAAATAACCAAAACAGCCAAGAAGCAAACAAATGGAAAAACCCAACTCGAGGGAGCTGATATGGCTCAGTGTTTGGGCGCCGGTTTCCAACATGTAAGGTCCCAGCCTCAATCCCTAACACCTTTAAAAAAAAGAAAAAAAAAGCTTATAGATGTATTTTAGGCTCTTTTTTCTAATGGAATATGCACATATGCCTAATTGACAAAGAAAATTCTTATACAAAAAGAATCTCAAATATCAACCAAGGAACCACACAAAACAATTAAATGAGACTATATGCTGGACCCTAAAACAAATCTTAGCAAATTTAAATGAAATGAAATTATACCAAGAATATTCTATGACAAAAACTAAATTAGTAACTAATAACAATAAGATATCTAGGAAAACTCCAAATTCTTGAAATTTAAATAATATGCTTAATACTTGTGTCAAAAAAATAAAAAGATTAAAAATAATTAAAATTGACAATGGAAATACAATGTAATAGAAAATGTAGCTAAAGTGTTTAGAGGAAAAATTATAGCATTAAATACTTATATTAGAAAAGAAAATATATTTAAAATCAAATACCTAGGATTCTCCCACATGAAGGCAGGAAAATTGCACAAATATAAAAGTATACCCAAAGGAGGAAACAATAAAGATTAGAAGGAGTAAACAACAAAATAGAAAACAATAGCAAGATTAAGAGCCTAAAGCTGGTTCTTTAAAAAGATCAATAAAGTTGATAAATCATTAGCTAAACTGGCCAAAGGAAAAATTAAAAGAAAACACAAATAACCAGTATCAGGAAAGAAAGAAGGGTTATCAATTAACATCCTCCTGGTATATAAAAGGATAATGAAAGAACAGTATTTACAATGCTATTGACAAATTAGATGAAATGGTCAAATTGCTGAAAGATACAAATTAGTAAAGCTCATTTAAGAAGCAAATAACTTGAATAGTTTGTGTCTATTAAATTGAATTTCTAGTTTGAAACTTTTTCACAGACAGCTCCAGGACCAGATGTTATAATTGGTGGATTTAAAATCATTTAAGGAAGAAATAATGACAGTTCTGCATGAATGCTTCCAGAAGTTAGATGGAGGACTCCCTCAAACTAATTATGAGGAGAGCATTACTCTTTTACCAATCTCAGACAAGAGCATTGTGATAAAAGGAAAACTGCATACCATGTCCATCAAAAATCATAAACATGATTCAAAAACTTGTAACAGTGTTAACAAATCAGATCCAGCAATATATGAAAAGGGATATACACCATGACCAAATGGGTTTATCCCTAGAATATGAGGTTTGTGTAACATTTGAAAACCAATCAATATATATCACAGAATAAAAGAGAAACTCATGATCATTTCAATCATTATTAGATTCAATAGAATTAGAAAAGGCATTTGAAAAAAATTCAACCTCCAGTCATTAAAAGAAAAATAGAAATTAGAAATAGAACCTTCTTAAAATGACAAAGGTTATAAATAACCCAACAACTAGCCTCATTTTTGCTGTTAAACTATTGAAAGCTTTAACCCTGAGACATTAACAATAAAAGATATCCTCCCTCATCACTTTTATTCAACATTGTATAAAGTAGCTCAACTTTGAAAAAGTAAGAAAATTGAAAGGCATAAAATTCAGAAAGGAATAAAATCATCACTAATATAAGATGCAATACTTAAAAAATTTTTTTTTCTTTTTAAAGAAGCTTTAGATTACATACATGTTACATAAAAAACATAAGGGATTCCCATATGCTCCACTCCCTTCCCCTTCATTAGTGTGGTACAGTTGTTACAATTGATGAACCCATATTGAAGCACTGCTACTAACCATGGGCTACAGTTTACATTATAGTTTACACTCTGTCCCACACAATTATGTAAGTTATGACAAAATATACAATGACCAAGACAATGTTCCCAAAATGCCCCCATATTATACCTATTCTTCCCTCTCCCATCCTTCAGAACCTTTGGTGGCCACTGCCTTTACATCAATGATAAGAGTCCTTCCATTGCTAGAATAATAAGTCTATAGTAGAATAATAAGTCTACTTTAGTTCATTCTTCACTCGCCAGTCTTGAGGATTATGAGATGGTGATGCCCACGTTGCTTCTAATTGAGAGGGGGCTTCAATGCCACGGGGCAGATGGATAGAACTATCTTGTGTGCAGTTGCAGACACTCTGTTCCTTGGGATGAGCATTGTCCATTATCTCCTTGTTAGTTGTCCTGGGTAAGTCCAATGAACTGGAGAGTAGGTGTTGAAACTCTGCTGAAATTGAGGACTCAACTGGCACATGGATGGATGAAAGATTTAAGTTTCTGGGCAACTATATTGCTATAATTTGTGTTGTTCTGCTGAGTAATGTTCATGAAAATTGTTTTATATGCTTATTGAAAATTTGTATATACTTGATTATAAAGTCAAATATTTTGTCCATTATTTTTTTTAAGATACAATTTTTCTTTTACAATTCATATATTTTTGGTTCTCAGAAAATGTTATATATATTAAGCCAGTCACTTTTTCTCCTATGTTGTGTTCTAGGACTTTTATGGTTTTAGCTTTTACATTTAGATCTATGATCCATTTCAAGTAAAAATTTTTTAGTTATTTTTTAATCAATTTTATTGATACATATTAATAAAGCATACAATTCCTTCAAGGTGTACAATCAATGGTATTTGCTATAATCACATAGTTGTACATTTATCACTTGAATCATTATTAGAGCATTTTTGTTATTTCAGTATCAACAATAAAAAAAAAAATTCTTCACCCTCTTAATCCCTCTATGTTTCCCCTTCTGTACATAGCTGCTGTTTCTGGCTATTCTATCCAAAGTATGTAATCAATGGCTTTTAGTATAATCACAATGTTGTACATACACCATCTTAAAAATTCAAGAGCAATTTCATTACTCCAAAAAGAAAGACTCCAAACCGCTTAGCATTCCTTCCCCAGACCTACATAAGAACTAATCTTTCATCTTTATGAATTGATTTATATTTACATTTTATATTAATAGAATCATACAGTATGTAGTATTCTGTATCTGGTCTCCTTCACTTGGTATAATATTGTTTTTTTTTGTCTGATATTAACATTGTGTAGTATTCACTTACATTTGTTCATCTTCAAGGAAAAATAGTCTTATATATGCAATTCTACCCATGTTCATATTTCACATAATATATTTATTTTTCACATAATATATTTAGTTCATAATAGGGCAATCATACCATTTTTTTCCTTTTGTGTCTGGCTTGCTTCACTCAACATAATGTCCTCCAGGTTCATCCACGTTGTCATGTTTCATGACTTCATTTCTTCTTATTGCTCCATAATATTCGTGTGTATACACCACAGTCTGTTTATCCATTCATCAGTTGATGGACACATGGGTGGTTTCCTACTTTGGGCTATTATGAATAACACTGCTATGGACATCAGTGTGCAGATATCTATTCATGTCTCTGCTCTCAGTTCTATGGGGTATAAACCTAGCAATGGTATTGCAGGGTCCCATGGGAAGTGTATATTCAACTTCATTAGGACCTGCTAAATAATCCTCCACAGTGGCTGTACCAGTCTACATTCCCACCAACAGTGAATAAACATTCCTATCTCTCCACATCCTCTCCAACATTTAGTTTTCTGACTTTTTAATAGCAGCCAGTCTAATAGATGTGAAATAATGTCTCATTATAGTTTTGTTTTGCATTTCCCTAATGGCTAATAATGTTGAATATTGTTTTCAAGTGTTTCTTCCCCATTTATATTTCTTCTTTGGACTATTATCTTTTCAAGTTTTTTGCCTGTTCTTTTTTTTTTTTTTTTTTAAAGATTTTTATTTATTTATTCATTTATCCCCCCCTTGCTGCTCGTGCTCTCTGGGTCAGCTAACCACGCCGTGCGGGCAGGCTTGCCTTCACCAGGAGGCCCTGGGAACCGAACCCGGGGCCTCCCACATGGTAAATGGGAGCCCTACTGATTGAGCCACAGCCGCTTCCCTTGCCTGTTCTTTAGTCGGATGCTTTGTCTTTTATTATTGAGTTGTAGATCTCATTATAGATCATGGATATTAAACTCTTACAGATATGTAATTACCAAATATTTTCTCCCATTGAGTTGGTTGCCTTTTCACCCTTTTGACAAAGTCTTTTGAGGTGCAAAAGTGTTGAATTTTGAGGTGGTTCCATTTATCTATTTTTTCTTTTGTTGCTTGTGCTTTTGGTGTAAAGTTTAAGAAAGTACCACCTACCACAAGATCTTTGAAGATCTTTTCCTATATTTTCTTCAAGGAGTTTTATGGTGGTGGTTTTTATATTTAAATCCTTGATCCATTTTGAGTTAATTTTTGTATAAGGTGTGAGATAGCTGTCCTCTTTCTTTCTTATGGACACGGCTATCCAGTTTTCCCAGCACCATTTGTTGAATAGACTGTTCTGGCCAGCTGGGCGGGCTTAAGAGCCTTGTCAAAAATTGCTTGACTCTAGTTGAGAAGGTCAATTTGTGAGTCCTTGATTTGGTTCCATTGGTTAACCTCTCTGTCCTTATGCCAGTACCACGCTGTTTTTACCACGGAATGCTTTAAATATGTTTTAAAGTCAGGAAGTAAGAGTCCTCCAACTTCATTCTTCTTTTTTAAGACTTTTTTTTTTTTTTTTTTTTTTTTTTTGCTATTTGGGGTCCCTTATGCTTCCAAATAAATTTGATTATTGACTTTCGATTTCTGCAAAAAAGGCTGTGGGATTCTTTATTGGGATTGTTTTGAATCTGTAAATCAGTTTTGGTAAAATTGACATCTTAATGATATTTAGTCTTCCAATCATTGAACATGGAATGTACTTCCATTTATTTAAGTCTTTTTCAGTTTCTTTTAGCAATGTTTTGTAGTTTTCTGAATACAGGTCTTTTATGTCCTGGGTTAAGTTTATTCTTAAATATTTGATTGCTTTTGTCACTATTATAAATGGAATTTTTTTTCTGATTTTTTCCTCAGATTGCACATCAGTAGTGTATAGAAATGCTATTGATTTTTTCATGTTAACCTTGTATCCCACCACTTTGCTGAACTCATTTATTAATTCTAGTAGCTTTGTTGTGGATTTTTCAGGATTTTCTAGATATAGAATCATGTCATCAGCCAACAGTGAAAGTTTTACTTCTTCCTTTCCTATTTGGGTGCCTTTTATTTCTTTGCCTAGCCTGATTGCCCTAGCTAGAACTTCTAGCACAATATTGAATAATAATGGTGACGTTGGGCATACTTGTTTTGTTCCTGATCTCAGTGGGAAAGCTTTTAGTCTTTCACCATTTTGTATAATGCTAGCTGTAGGTTTTTTATATATGCCTTTACTATATTGAGAAAGCTTCCTTCTATTCCTACATTTTGGAGTGTTTTTTTTATCAAGAAAGGGTGCTTTTGCCTCCAGTGCCATGGAAAATATTGTTAGCATTGTGAATACTTTAAGAGAAGCAAATGGATAGAAAGAAAAGGGGAACTTTGCAACCAGTGGGTGCTACCGTGCCTTTTAAAATGTTGTAAAGACTTTTCTGCATCAATCGAGAGGATCATGTGATTTTTCTCCTTCAATTTATCAATGTGGTTTATTATGCTAATTAATTTTATTTTGTTGAACCACTCTTGCATACCTGAGATAAAACCCACTTGGTCGTGGTGAGTAATTCTTTTAATGTGCTTTCGGATTCTGTTTGCAAGTATTTTGTTGAGGATTTTTGTGTCTATATTCATTAGAGATATTGGTCTTAGTGTTCTTTTTTCTTGTGGTATCCTTGTCTGATTTTGGTATTAGGGTGATGTTGACTTCATAGAATGAGTTTGGTAGCATTCTTTCCTCTTCAATTTTTTGGAAGAACTTGAGCAAGATCGGTATTAGTTCATCCTTGAATGATTGGTAAAAATCACCTGTGAAGCCACCTGGTCCTGGGCTTCTCATCTTTGGGAAGTTTTTGATGACTCTTTCAATCTCTTCACTTGTGATTGGTTTGTTGAGGTCTTCTATTTCTTTTAAAGTCAGTGTAGGTGGTTCATATGTTTCTAGGAATTTGTCCATTTCATCTACATTTTCTAGTTTTTTTTGCATACAGTTCACAGTATACTCTTATGATCTTTCTTATTTCTACGGGATCAGTGGTAATGTCCCCCTCTCATTTCTGATTTTATTTTTGTCATCTCTCTTTTTTTCTTTGTCAGTCTAGCTAAGGGTTTGTCAATTTTATTGATCTTCTGAAAGAACCAAATTTTGGTTTTGATTCTATTATTTTTTTTGTCCTTGATTTCATTTATTTCTGCCCTTATCTTTACTATTATTTTCCTTCAGCTTGGTTTGGAATTAGTTTACTGTTCTTTTCATGGTTCTTCCAGGTGTGCAGTTAGATCTTCAATTTTAGCTCTTCTTTTTTAAATGTAAGCATTGAGGGCTATAAATTTCCCTCTCAGCACTGCCTTTGCGGTGTCCCATAGGTTTTGATATGTTGTGTTCTTATTTTCACTCATCTCAAAATATTTGCTGAATTCTCTTGCAATTTCCTCTTGGACCCACTGGTTATTTAAGAGTGTGTTGTTTAATCTCCATATATTTATGAATTTTCCCTTTTTCAGTCCATTATTGATATCCAGTTTCATTCCGTTATGATCAGAGAAAGTATTGAGTACAATTTCAATCTTTTTAAATTTATTGAGACTTGTCTTGTGACTCAACATATGGTTTATCTTGGAGAAGGATCTACGAGCAGTTGAAAAGAATGTATATCCTGCTGTTTTGGGGTACAATGCTCTATAGATTTCTGTTCTAGTTTATTTTTCATATTATTCAAGTTCTCTAGTCTCTGTTCAGATGTTCTATCCAATACTGAGAGTGGTATATTGAAGTCTCTAACTATTATTGTAGAGACATCTATTTCTCCCTTTAGCTTTGCCAGTGTGTGTCTCATGTATCTTTGGGGCACTGAGGTTAGGTGCATAAATAGAATAGTTATTTCTTCTTGTTGAATTTCCCCTTTTATTAATATATAATGACCTCCTTCATCCCTTAAAACAGTTTTGCATTTAAAAATCTATTTTTTTCTGATATTAGTATTGCTACCCCAGCTCTTTTTTGATTACTATTTGCATGGAATATCTTTTTTCCAACCTTTCATGTTTAGCCTGGTTGTGGTCTTACATCTGAGGTGAGTCTCTTGTAGATAACATATTGATGGGTCATATTTTTTTAAACAATTCTATCAGTTTTTTTCTTTTGATTGGGGAGTTCAAACTATTAACATTCAGTGTTATAATCGTAAAGGCATTACTTCATCCATTTTGACCTTTGGCTTTCAGTGGTCATATCATACTATAGCCTTTTTTTTTTTTCCTAATCCTTTCTAATATTTTTCATTTTTACACTCTTCTCCAAGTTTCTCACCCTTGTTTTTTCCTTTCAGGCTGCAGCATATAGTAACATATTCTGTAAGTTTTTGTTTGTCTGTGAAGACTTTGAACTCTCTCTCATATTTGAAGGTCAGCTTTGAGGGATATAGAATTCTTGGCTGGCTGTTTTTCTCTTTCAATACCTTAATTACATCATATCACTTTCTTTTCTCCTCCAAGGTTTCTGATGAGAGGTCAGCACTTAATCTTATGTGATGCCTGTATATGATGCTTTGTTTCTCTTGCTGATTTCAAAATCTTCTCTTTATCTCGATTATTTGTTATTCTGAATAATAGATATCTCCAGGTAGGTCTATTTGTGTTTATTCTGTTTGGGGTGTGTTGTCCTTCTTGAATATTGATATTTATGTCTTTCATAAGGGTAGGGAAAATTTCAGTCATTATTTCCTGAAATATTCTCTCTGCTCCTTTTCCATTCTCTTCTGGGACACCCATAATACATATGTTTTTGTGTTTCACATTGTCATTCAATTCTCTGAGACCCTGTTCTATTTTTTTTTTCCCATTCTCTTCTCTTTCTGTTCTCCTGTCTTTTCCAGTTCAGATGTTCTATCTTCAAAATCACTAATTCTGTCTTCAGGAATTTCAATTCTACTCTTATGTGCCTCTAATGTATTTTTAATCTTATCCATCATGTCTTTCATTCCCATAAGGTGAGTTTTTCTTTGCAGACTTTTAAATTTTCTTTATGCTTACCCAGTGTCATCTTAATATCCCTTATCTCTTTAGTCATATTTTCTTTCAATTCTTTAAAGTGATTTATGAGAATGTGTGATTATCATTGATTGTCTCAAATCCTGAATCTCTTCAAGATATTTGGTTTCTTCTTTTGGATGGGCCATCTCTTCCCATCTCCTAGTATGGCTCATAATTTTTTGCTGATGTTTAGGCATCTGTTTGTGAATTTACTCTGATGTCCAATTTCTCTCCTTGCCTATTGTGATTATTTTTCATAGCTCTTTGATAGTTGGTTCTACTTATCCTAAGTCTTTAAAATTGCCCAGCTTAAGTTACCAAAAACCATGCCCAGGACTTTGTAATGGGGTACATACTTTGTCCCAGGGGTTGGGTAAAGAGAGCTCTAAAAGCAGTTTCTGTCCATGTAAATTCCAGACTGGCCAGCAGATGCACGTTTCCACAGAGGAGTCTCCCTCTTGGTATTCCTTTGTTTCATCTGGCCAGAGCTGAGATTCAAAATGGACTCCGCTGACTGAATTCACTGAAGAAAAGCCTTCTGACTACCCCTCCCTTTTCCCTTGTAAGAGCTGGCAGGGAGGAAGACGTCTGGTCTCCTCTCAGTCAGCTTTAATGCACCTTGGGTTTTACTGCTGCTGACTAAATTGGGATTGGGGGAGGGGAGCCCTTCTTGGCAGCCGGGAAGTTTAATAACTTATGGTTTGTAATTTTGGCTTCTTCATCTCTCTGTTCCTTAACATCCTAAGAGTTGTGTAGTGCTTTCCTGGTCGGCTGACCCCCAAAGCAGGTCCCTCTGGCAGCTTTAGACTTTTTCTCTATTGTTTTTGTGACAGTGCTGAGCCTTACCTGCTAATCGACACCATGTTCCCACAAATACGCTTCCTCAAGTAAATTTTATGTGTGGAATGAGGTAAGGATTGATGTTCTTTTTTATCCTTACAGACATCTAGTTGTCCAAGCACAATATGGAAAATACACTATTTTCCCCATTGGATTACCTTGGCATCGTTGCTAAAAATCAATTGCTCTTATGAGTGAACTTATTTCTGTATTCTCTATGCTGCTCCATTGGTTTACATGTCTATTCTGTTATAAAACCACGTCTTTGACTAATGTATCTTTATAATAAGTCTTAAAATTAGGTCCATGTCTCCAATTTTGTCCTTTTTAATATTATTTTGACTATATTAGTTTTCATTTACATATAAATTTTCAAATAAAATTTTGAAAAATTTTAGAAAAAGACCCATTGAATTTTTATTATGATTGTATTGCATCTATCAATTTGAGAACTGGCGTTTGTATTAGTTTCTCCAGAGAAATAAACCAACATGATGTGTGTGTAAATATTAAGAGATTTATTATAGGGGATGACTCATAAAACCTTGGGGATTGGCAAGTTTGGATTTCATAGGGCAGGCTGTAAACTGGAAACTTGATCAAGATGAAGTTGAATTTCTCAGAAGCTGACAGGCTCAAAAAGAGGCAGATATTCTTTCTGACTTCTGAAATCCTCTGTTCTGGCTTTTAATATCACCAGCTGATTGGATGATGAGACTCTCCTATTTGCTGAAGGCAATCTCCTCTGATGATTGTAGATGCAATCAGCCATAAATGGAATCAATAATTGATATAAACCCATCTACAAAATATCTTTACACTAACAATCAGGTCATTGCTTGCTTATCAAACAAGTGGGCACCATAACTTAGCCACGTTGATGCATGATATGAGCAATCACAGCATCGTAACATCTAGTTTTCTTATGCACAACTATGGTAACTCGCATTTATGTAGGTTTTCTTTAATATCTTTCAACAATGTAGTATAATTTTCAGTTTAGATGTTTGCACATATTTTTAAAAGTTTATTTCTAAATAATTTATGATTTTGGCCCCATATTAAAGGATATTTATTTCTAATTAAATATTTAATTTTACCTGCTAATAAAATTTATCTTAACATTGTGTCCTGAAACCATTTAAACTTATATAGCCGTTTGGGAATTTGATGTAATTATGAATTCCAAAAATATAATTGGATCATGCTTGTAAACTGATCTGTTAATCTGGGCATGATTCAGTTATGATTAGGGCATTGACTGGGCCACATCAGTAGGGCATTGAGTCCCACCCCTTGGTGGGTGGGGAATCAAATATAAAAGGCATGGCAAGAACAGAGTTGCAGCAGTTTTGATGTTGGAAAGAAGGCCCCAGGAGAAGAGAAGCGAGCCGTTCGCCTGATTCTCTACAGCTGACCTTGTGGAGGAAACTAGAAATGCAGCCCCCGGGAAGAGAGGAATCCAAGAAGCCTCAACCCTGGCTAAAGCCGGCAGCTGTCTTGCTCTAACACATGGCAATGGACTGTGGTGAGAGAAGAAACTTAATGCTTTATGGCCTAGTATCTGTGGACTTCTACCCCAAATAAATACCCTTTATAAAGACGAACCCATTTTTGGTATTTCACATTAGCACCCCTTTGGCTGACTAATATAACTTACTTTGTATTTCTGTCAATATTTTGTAGATTCCTTCAGATTTTCCAGCTAAAGAAATCTGAATGGCTGAAGAATGGCTCTTCTGTACCTTTTATTTGAGCCCATAATTAAAATTACAACATACTACTACATACCATTAGAATGGTTAAAATTAAAACACTGGTAATACCAAGTATTGGCTAGAATATGAATCACCTGGAACTCTCATTCACAGCCATTGGGACTGTAAATGTATAAACATTTTGGAAAACCATTTGGGTAGTCTCATAAGAAAGTTACATATATAATCTACAGCTCAGTCATTCTATGACTTGAGGTATTTTCCCAAGAGAAGTTACATATATAATCTACAACTCAGTCATTCTATGACTTGAGGTATTTTCCCAAGAGAACTGAAATATGTCTTCATAAAGACTTATGCATGAAAGTTAATAGGAACTTCATTCACAATGACTTAAAACTTGAAAAACAAGTTTCCATCATTACATGAAGAGAAAAACAGCAATATATTTATCTAATTGTTCAGAATTGAATCATGTCCCCCACAAAAGGAACATTCAGGTCCCAATCCCTACTCCTGTGGGTGTGAACCCACTTGTAAATCAACCTTTGAAGATGCTATTAATTAAGATGTGCCTAAAAAGAATGAAGTTGGGCTTTAATCCAATATGGCTGAAGTCCTTGTAAGCAAAGGACATTGTACACCCAAGAGGAAGCCATGGTGAGCAGTCTGATGCTGGAAGTTAACAAAATCCAGAAGAGAAAGAAGATGCTGCCATGTGCATTGCCATGTGACAGAAATAACAAGAACCAAGTTTCACCAGCAGTCAGCTCCATAACACCACAGTTTTCAGGGAGAAAGCATTGCTATTGATGCCTCAATTGGATTTCTCCTAGATTCAAAACTTTGAGCCAATAAATTTCTATTATTTACACCAACACATTTCATGGTATTTGTGATAGCACTCCAGAAACTACACCAATGGAATACTATTCAGCAATAAAAGGAATGAACTACTGCTATATCCAATAATATGGATGAATCTTAAAATCATTATGCAGAGGAAAAGAATACAGGGATACAGAATATATTATGTATAATTCAAATTATAGAAAACTGAAAATAATCTACAGTGACAAATAGTAAACATTATGGTTGGGGATGAAGATAAGGATGGATGACCAAGGGAATATAGGAGTCCTTTGAGATGATGGAAATATTCTGATTGTGATTTCATGGGTATATATAATTGCAGGAACTCATTAAAAGTTGTATGTAAATCTTACTTCAATAAAGTTGATACTGAATAAAAGATCTTGTTTAGATATATACTTATTTGAATGATGGAGGTTATGTCAGAGATTGGATATATTCTTGTTAATTTGTTTCTTCTCCCAGAAACTGAGGAAAATTCTAATACACAGATATTTTTAAAATTAGATTGGGGCCTTGTGATTGATTTATTGTTAAAGGACTGCAGGGAGAAGTGGTTAACTTGTCACTGATTTAGGCTTTCACTAGAATCTAAAGGACTTTGATAAGAGTGCACCTCTTCAGATCCTAACCCGGATCTCCTGCCTTTAGTTTTCAACCCACCTTTCTATTTTAACATTTTCTTTATGAATCCCCAAGCACTTTTCAGGAAGCCTCACTCTTACTCACAGGGTGTAGTTGAAGAAAACCTTACCCATTTTTTCTTTGTGTTTCCTTGGTTAAGATATTTGGTCTGAAGTGGGACTCTTGTGCCATCCAAATCACAGTGTGGAACAATCAAGGGGCTTCATATATGGCTCCCTAGGATCTCCTCTTTAGGTAAAACTTCCTGTTTTGTTGATGTTAAATTTCTAATACAATTAGGGTATATATATATGTGTATATCCTATAGAATTAATTTAAAAGGGTGGATATAAAATCTCAATCCATTCTGAGGAGAGAACTAGTAATATATATTACTCTTAATTAACATGGTGTTTTCCTCTTGAAGTAAGTGTATCAAATTATCGTGCAGAATGGACTAAGGTTTCTTAACCTACAGCACCTTGAAGCTGCCTAAAGTTATAAAGGAATTATTTTTCTTCAGTCATTGATCTCTTCATCTTGCCAAGAGATCAGAAATGGCCATTGTCTCCCCTGTCACATTTGGTGGTGGTGGGAATAAAATGGTAGGCACTTTTTTTCAGTTTACATGATAAAATAAAAAGGCAGATGACAAGTGTCATTAAAACAATCCAGAATTCCCATATATAAACTAAAGCCTTGGACAAAGGACATTAATCTTCAGAACATCTACTAAAAATTCCAATTACTAATATTTATTGAATTTTTACTATGTGCAAGATATTATTCTGAATAACTTAGATACCATATCACATTCATCTTTAAAGCAAACCTGTTAGTTAGGTACAGCTTGTATCCATATTTAACAGACTAAATTGAGGCACAGAAAGGCTAAAAAAGCTACTTAAGATCCCACAGTATGAGGATACATCACTAAAAATAAGCCTGACTACTATTCCACTCTCCAGCATAGAATTATTAAGTATAAAAGCAAAAAAAAAGATGTACCTTTTTTCCTTTTCCTTTTTTATTTTTTAAAAGATACTTAGATTACATAAATGTTACAGAGACTATATTGGGGATTCCCATATGCCCTGCTTCCCACACCTACTACCTTTTCCCACATTAGCAACATCTTTCATTAGTGTGGTATATTCATTACAGTTGATAAACACATTTTGGAGCATTGTCACTAAGCATGGTTTATAGTTTACATTGTAGTTTACACTCTCTTCCACTCAATTCTGTAGATTAATGGCAAGATATATAATGGCCTGTATCTGTCATTGTAATGTCATTCAGGATGATTCCCAAGTTCTGAAAAATGCTCCCGTATTACACCTGTTTTTCCCTCTCTCTCTCCTCAGAACCTCCAGTGGCCACTGCCTCCACATCAATGATATTTCTTTCATTGCTAGAATCACAATAAGTCCATGGTAGAATACTAGTAAGTCTACTTTAGTCCATAGTTCATCCCCCAATCCTGATCATTCTGAGGTGGTGATGCCCTCTCCACCTTTACTTGAAGGGGAGCTTTGATCCCATATGGCCAATGGATAGGACTCTCTTGCTTGCAGTTATAGACACATTCGGTTCCTTGGTATGTTGGTTATCCATCATCTCCTCGTTAATTGTCCTGGGTGATTCCAGTAAACTGGAGAGTAGGTGTTGCAACTGTTGAGATTCAGGGCCCAGCTGGCACATGGACAGCCCAAAGATTTAAGTCTCTTGGATGTGATATACCTTTTTTATGATTTTTCAGAAATAGATTATAAAAGGTATGCTATTAACAATAAATTAGCCAGAAAGTGAATAAATTAGGGGACTCTACTTTCTAAAGGACATGTCAAAGTCATGAGAGTATTGTAGATTTCATTTCCTTTCAAATGAGGGAGGATTGTAAGCACTTCTTGCCCAACCCAACTAAGTGAAATGGACCTCAATTAAATCTCCCATTATACCTCTGTTAGCATTTGACCGAGTTTCAGATGTACAGGTCCTTCTAGTTCTGTCATTGGCATAGAGTGGAACTTCGTGAAGTAGTTCTCAGTAATATGTAAAATGGATTTCCTGGAGGTTGCAGGAATATGTTACCAGAAAATGGATCCTGCTACCTGCCCAATAACCTTGAAACATTTGGGATAAACACAAAAGTCAAGTAAAAGGGTTACAGTTTATACTACCATAAAGATATTTTACAGAAGAAATAGGGAAATGAATGGAATGAACCAGTTGTTCCTCCTTGTGTCCCTGCTTCCTAAACTGCCCAAGGGGAATTTCTTCCAGCAAGTCTCAAATGCTTAAATAGTTCCTTGCAAAAAAGTTCTCTTAAACTATTGTACGTTTTCTCAGGTACAGTCAGATACATGTCCATGTGCTGAAAAAACGTTGAGAGAGTGCCTTATCTTCAGGTCTTAGGAAGGAATGCAACTATATCTATATCAAAGCTACTTTGACGTATCTCTTCCAGAACTTTAATTTGTGTACAAGTAAATCATGTGATATTTAAAGATGTTATTAAAAGTGAACCATTTCGTAGTATGATTGCTATTCCTGTCAGGAAGACTTTCTAAAAGATATCAGATGCAAATTAAACTCTTTAAGGGAAATCAGTGTTGTTTCTTGGTCTGTCACGTAATAAAATGTCAAAGGCAAGATGATAAGGAAACAAATTGCTTAAGAGGGTATTTTAGCCTGTTGGAACTCTAAGGTTTTAGCCACACAAGTAGATTCGATCAAACTGGCTTAATATTCTGATTTAATTTGGCCTGCCATCCTTGCCTAGGGGCAGACTGACATGAATCTAATATTCAGTGGCCTGTTATAAGAATGACCCAAACTTCTGTCTTCTACTTTGTGTTCAGGGTATGTATGATCAATACTTTTCCTTTAGGTACTTTCTGACTTTCAAAACAAAATCCCTCAGGCTGACCTTATGCCAGGATTATACCAAAACAAAAAAATTTAAAAAATTAGGTAAAATTTTGCTATCATTTACTTCACCATATCCTTAATATACTGAAAATAACAAGAAGTACTTTTTCCTTAAAATAACAAGTACTTTTTCCCTGAATATGCTATCAACCCATCTGAGGAACAAGTAAAAATCTTCATTATTTAAAATTATAGAGTGTGCATATAATATACAAATTAGGCAGAGTCTCTCACTAAATTTTTGTCTTTTCAATAGGAAAATAATGATTAGAAAATCGGAAGTGGGATTTGGTTGGTTTCATGAATTGGAATCTGTTTTGACTGCCAGATATGTAGGCTAAATAATTTTATATATGCTAATATGTGCCTTAAAGCAGAAAAACATGATTTAAAACACCAATTATTGCTTCTGGAAGTCCACTAGAATATAATGATAGCACCAAGCACATGAAAATATGTTGACACACGTGAAGACTTTTAACAGAAAAAGTAAAGAATATTCATTCCTCTTACAACAAAAGACATATTTGTTATACTAAATTTTCCCCAAATTATAATATCTCATCATATTAAAGAAAGGTTAGACAGATTCAGGATGACAAACTTATATATGAATAGGAGTGAGTTAAGTAGAAATTATTTTCATTGACATTCTTAAATATGGTGTGAATGAAACATTGTTGCTTTCTTTCTTGCACACAGTATAAGTATACATAAAAGAAGGGATTTTGGATATTATGAAATCAATAAGGGAGACATTTCCCATTTTTATTTTATTTTATTTATTTTTACTTAGACTTTATTTCAAATTCAAAAAATAACACAAAAGGCAACTCAACATAATGGAAGCATTATTCCTAAAAAGTTCCATCCAACACTTTCCATCTCATTTAAATATAACAACAAACTCAATTTTTCTGACAGTGTTCAGAAAGATACATAGATGAACAGATTAGTAAAATGACAGTCTCCTTATTAATGAAAATGAAGTGAAAAAAAAATTCATATCTCACAAAACCATTTTTATATTTAGAGTTTTAAGTTTTTTCCCTACACAACAGCAATTGATTTCAGCTCCTGCAATTTCATCAGGAAAAAAATAAATTATGTTGCAGTCTTTTTCTTGGATGATTTCTAATAATATTCTGAATGGAATAATTGCAACAGCAAAAGGGAAAAATGCTTTGCATTTTGAGTGCTACATCTTTTGAGTAACACCAAGAAAAATCAGAATTGTTCATTTTATTCCAATATAAATTAAAGTTTTTTTTCTACAGCAAGTCATATTGTGCTCTGGCCTTGGTTAAATGAATATAGTTCTTATTTTTAAAAATTATGCTCCATATTCAATATCAGAATCAAATTTTGCTTTTAAGGAATCTTGATATTTTCTCCTCAAAATGTTGATATCGTTTCTCTCCAAAAACCTTTAAATTGTATGGCATATTTGTTCTTTATATCTATCAATTGTGATTCTGATATTAAAGATGTAATCTAAGGTTCTACATTGTCTACTCTGCAGTGATGGTGAAATTGCTGTCATCCTCCTGGAATTCAGTAGTTATTTCTATTAGACTGCCTATCGTCCCAAATATCAGTTAAAATATCTTAGTATAGCAACATGATTTTGAATAAACCTTATTGGAAAGGCAATATAAGTTATTTCTTATAACTTAAGAAAGGGCAACAAACTTAGCTAATACACTATATTCAGAAAGATGTTTGGGAGAGGATGGTTGTCACAACTGGTCTGACAGAACATCATAGATACTAATAGAATTGCATAATGTATATATAGAATAAATTTTATATAATATACATTCATATTTAGGAAAATATGTACTATAATATACTCTATTTATATAGTATTGTATAATAGATACATATATACATTCTGTAGGTAGTATACACATATCACACTAATTGAAGCAAAATCAATTAATATATTTATTTCAAGTCCTAGTATGATTTTGCATTAGGCCCACCCTGTGTCTTCTTCAAATGATGGTGCATAATAGTTAATGATGGCATTTATATAAGTATGGATACCTCAAGATCAATAATCCAGTATGTTGGAAGTGAGGAAATAAATAGATAAACATGAACATTTGATTAGGTAGGCTTCATAAAGTGGACTATAAATTAAGGGTGAGCATATGAAAAGTATGAATAAGGATGACTTGCTCAGATGTTCTATTTTCTGTCCATCTGAGATTATTCCATTACATGATCCTGAAACCTTTACATCTTGAAATCTTGACAGCAGAGCAGCTGCCTCTCTTTTTACAGCACCTCTGCATCTTCAGCCCATTCCAAACAAGCTTAAAATTGTACAGTACTCTTTCAAACATGGTACAAAGCTGTACATTCTTATAACTCATTATTCCCTTGAATATTACTGTATTAGTAAACTTCAAGCATCACAGCCAAGGTCAACTTTCAGAAAGCTACAACTTTCCTCAAATTTTCAGCAAAGAAGACATTTGGTTAAATTTTTTAAAACTATATATATATAATCCTTATGTTGTGAACAGTTTTTTTTTTTTTTTCTTCTTTTAGGACAAAAATTATCTTTTGTCAGTCTTGTGGAATGTGTGGAAGAGACAACTGCTTTTAGAAAAATACCTTGAGTAGTTAAAGATACGGTTGAATTAGTACCCTATAACTCAGAACTTTGTACTGACCACCCTTGAAAATCTGACAGATTCCACCTCTTCTCTTTACGATGGACGTTGTAGAGCAAGAAGAATAAGGAAAAAGCATTTTAGTCATTTATGTCTGCTTAGAAAGGGGCATATACTTAAATAGCAAAAAAGCACAGTATAAGCTAGTTCTCCCTTGTTCCATGACCCAGTTTGAATCTTAGATTGAGCAAATGCGATTCAATTGCTATCCTTTTATGACTATTTGTGAAACTGAAAATATTAGTATAAATATATTATCTTTCTGTTCAACTCCTCTTCATGGTATATGAATTAATAATTTAGTCTTTTCTTCACCAAAGGGCATATTATTCTGTAAAACTAATTATCTTCATTTTAAATGTGTTGAACAAAAATTTAAATATCAATCGTATATCACAGGCAAATAATAATAATATAGCAATAATACTACTATTTCCATCTATGGAAATAGAATTCTGTAACAAATTATAATTCTGGGTTTGTAAACCTTGTTGTCCATCATTATCATTAAAGGAGCTTGTAACAAATTATGTTTCTGGCTCCACTTGAGTTTTTAAACACACAGTATATTGAATTTTATTTAAAGAGGGTTATTGAACATCTTAGTTTAGAGGTAACTATCCAATGTTGACTTGTAGATTCCAGGTAAGTGTTTGAAAATTTGAGTCTGGGTTTAGCATAGAGGTACTTAAGTTTATGTGACTAGATGAGGGCGTCTAGGGAGAGTACTTTCAGTGAAGAGGTGAAAAAAGGCAGATTGGGTTGTAGAGTCAATGAGACCTGAGAAATTGGAATAGTTACTGGAAAGAGAAGGAAGAACTGAGGTAGACAAGGATAAATTAATAGTATGATAGAGAACAGCAATGAGTGAATAAGATTATTTGAAAGGTGAGAAAGAATGGAATCCATGTCCAGAAGCAAAGGAAAATATTGGTAATGAAATAAGATTGTTTTGGACAAAAAGATAATTTCTCTCTGATAGCTTTATTAGCGCAATAAATCATAAGGTAAGTCATTATTCAATTTGTATTTCTTTTTAAAATATTAATATTGAATAAGGATTCCAATTATACCTATGGGTACCTATGGGAAAATCATTGAATTAGAGTAAAAAAGTCCTTGTTTCAAATCCAGATACTATTTTTTTTTTAATTACATGAATTCTCTGTTTTTAACTCTAAAACAGTATTTACGATGTATAGACTAAAATAGATAGTAAAATACTAGAAAAAATGCTTTCCACATAATAGCACACAATAAATGGTAACTATTAATACTGTTATTAGAATATCTTGGGTAAATATGATTTCATCTAAATATGTATTGAAACCTTTTCTCACGTGTATGTTATAAAAGAAAGTACACATTACTACTTTCATAATATTTTATAATATCAGAGCAAAAGAGAGGAAGTTTACAAGGCATGTATACATCTATAGTTACCAAAATCTGCCTGATATTTCAAGATGGTTGTATATGGAATTTCAGTATTTTGTGATTTTGAAAATATTTATCTTTTGCCATTTTCCACTGTTACTATTTGGCAGATTGGGCAGAGTCCCTAAATGGTATAATAATAGACAACAGATAATTTTCCTATAAACCTGCTATCACGCATATTGTTAGTTTTGGTTACATAACCTTAAAGTTTCAGTGGATTGAAATAACTAACATTGACTTTCTTGTTCATGGATCTGTGAGTTGGCTGGGTTTAGCTGGGAATGGCTATGATTGGTTCCATGTCACAGAGTAACTTAAGTTCGCTCTACTTGTGCCCACATTCTCCTTGGACTAGTGTCGTCTCAGGGCATGGTCTTCTCATGGTGGATCTCAGCAGGCTAGTCCATAGGGCAAGCTAAACTATGTAAGAATGATGAATGCCTGTGGTAGTGTCACATCCACTAACATTCCATTGGCCAAACCAAGACGGAAGGTGAAACCCAATTATCAATGGCATGAGAAAGAATATTCTACCCACAGTATGAGGCACTGCAAAGTTAAAGGGCAAGGAGGATGGATCTATGTAGCATAGCATACAGAGAGGGAGGGCAGGATGAGGAAAAATGATCCAATTTAATTCATTTTTCGAAACTATCAGTAAATCCTTTATCATAGTGCACATATTGGACAATGAACTATAAGAAAATTGTGTCTCAAGTATGTAAGATGGAAGAGTGAAAGAACTTGAAACTTAAACTTAGAAGTGTGGTGTGATGGTTAGGCTGATGTGTCAACTCAGCCAGGTAATTGTGTCCAGGTGTTTGGTCCAGCAAGCATTGGGCTAATTGTAATACAAGAGCATTTATGGACTTCAATCACCAGTGAGTTACTGCGTGGACGGCTGATTACATCTGCATCAATCAGGGAATGACACTTTTATCCAATCAGTTGAATGCCTTAAAAGGGGAAATGATTTCAACATTCAGAGAGAATTTCCCAGCTTGTCGTTGGACAGCCAACTTCTCCCAGAAACTCATCAAGGGCCTTTCATCGGACTTGCATTGGAGCCCCTGGTTTGTAGCCTGCCTGGGGAACCTGGACTTGTGCATCCAAGCAGTCATGTGAGAGACTCTTTTAAAATCTCATATTATTGACAGATATCTCCTGTTGATTCTGTTTCCCTGAGAGAACCCTAATACACATGGGATTTAAGTTTGACCTTACATAAGCTTTTTAACCTCCTGAGACCTCAGTTTCCTCACCAGTGCCTGGAAATAATAATATTCTCTGCCTTGCTGTTGCTTCTTTCCTTCTGACCTACATCCTATGGCCTGAACAATTCCACTTTAAAATGCTTGCCTTGGAGAAGAAATAAAACTAATAGGCATTTATTCCTAGTCCCTTGGCCTGAAACATTTATTTGATTCCTGATACTGAAGTAGTGTTATTTAGGCAGTATATTTTGCTTAAAATGAGCTTTGCTTATTCACACATTTACATTTAGTGATAAAAGATGGTCACAGATATAATTTGGTAAAGCCAAAATTTGATCAGTCACAATACCATCTTCATTTCCATAGGCTATTTGTTGAAATTCTCACATTTTCCATTCCTTTATTTTAGCACTTTCAGAAGAAACACAAATTGAAATATTCAGTACTGGAAAAACATATTGGGTTATTTCTTAATTGTTGACACCTTAGTAGATATTACTTTACAAATTAAGTTTTCCTATGGGTTCGAAGGTCTAATAGGCTTTTAGGAAAGAACTCAGGAATCTTGAATTTCCGTGGGGAAAAATAGAACAAAAGAAAACAGAAAGGGAGAGGAGAATAATTATCAGCTCACAAATATTTAATTATTCTAGAATTAAAACTGTATTAAATATTCAAAGTTAATATGTGGTCTATAAAATCTGACCCCCACCTACTTTTCCAACGGATCTCCTACTCCTTGCTCTCTCATTTTGTCTAGACAGGTTTGCTTTAGTTCTGTTCCTCTGGCAATCCAAACTCTTTACAATCTTCTCCCTTCATACATGTTGGTATGTTTACCATTCTTGATCTGGGTCACTCCTACTCATTATTCAGTCCTCAGATGAAATGTCTTCTAAAGAGAGACCAATCCTAAGTGATCATCTAAATTTATTTTCCCCAATGAATCGCCATGACTGCACTTGTCCTTTTCCTTTATAGTATATCAATTTTAATTATGTATTTATTTGTTTCAATATGTCTAAGACCTGTCAAGCCTATTAAACTGGAAGCTGTGTAAGTCTACCTTTGTATAGACAGTGTTAAACTTATTCAATAAGCACTTAATATTTGTTGAATGAGCAAATGAATGAACATTTAATAAAAGTTAGAAGCACTTAACTCCAATAATTCCATTCTACCCCGTTGGTGAACTTGAGTGAATTCTGAGTGAAAGGGGATGTGCTCAAAAGGTGGCCTGACCTTGACCTTGGTAAGGTCATATTTTTCTTGCTTAGTTCCTGTTGTAAAATGGACTAATCAAACCCAATTTGTAATTTGCAGTTTATTTGCATGTATATTTTACAAGGTAATTATTTGATTATTTTAAGCTCCTTAAAAATAATAACATCTGAAGGTTGTTGTGAAGATATATCTGCTCCCCAATATGTAGTTGTAATTGTTGAACCAATACTAGGGCATTCTGGCTTGCTAGGAATAGGCTGAGACATACACAGCTGCCAAATGTGAAGGAAATTGTCTCTTCCCAGATGACTTGTCATTTGGCTTTCTCCAAAGGACTCATTCCTCTGAATTTGCTTCTGGCTGAAAACATAAAGCAGGCCAGAATACAGGATTGTCAATGTAAAATATCTTTGAAGAAGAAAAAGCAGGGTTTAAAAATTTTGAGATGACTTCTCTGGAAGTCGTTTTTTTGTCCTGAAATTCCATGTCAGCTATTGTCGATTTGATTCATAGCATAACTATTATATACTGTCAGGCTTTCTAATTACTTGTATATATATTTCATTTCCTTGGTTAGATGGGAAAATTTCTGTTTCACATTTTTCATAGTCAGTAGCATAGCCCCTTAAACACAGTGAGTGTAGAATTTTAAAATGTGTATATATTTAATATGGTTTATCTTTCTCATGTAAAAGACATAGACAGAAAGTGAGGGCATAGGTCAAAGTTCATTGTGGAATGCTTACAATTAACGCCCACATTTTCCCAAGCTCTCTGTATTGCACAGAGTAACATGCTGGTCTAGGCACCAATGCAGATGGGAAAATGCTCCAGTAGAGGGACCTGGTACCATTACTGAATATATTTAGAGGAGAGTTAGAAGGGTGCCAGGGAATACCTTGTCCATTTTGTAACAATGATGGCTTTTGTGCTGGGGAAATGTGCTAGGGAAGGGAAGTTTGTAAAACACCATCTATCATCAGCTAGAGACTTTGTTGTTCTGCTGAGCCAGTAAAAGCAGTAAGGAGGAGAGCACCTAATGCTATCTAAAACAGGAAGGTGTTGTCTCTCCTCAATTTTCCTTGTAGATAATGTAGAAAATCAGTGAATTATATTGATACTACTGAATAATGACAGGTGAGGTAAGATCAATAAAATCTCACTCTCACCACCTAAGGAAATAAATGAAAATATTAAAAGTAAACAAAGAATTAAGGGAAGGAAGACAAAAGATAACGTTAAAAGTATATGTCCTTAAAAAGTTAACTTCCAAAAGAGGTTGTTAGAAAACAAATAATGCTGTCGTGCATTGGCAAAGAAATGGCAGGTTGGGAGAAGAGAAGAAAGTGAGACTTTTTATGGTTAAGAGGTTTCAAAGTGAGTCTGGAGGTCATTCTAGAGGTTATACTGATGCACGTATCAGCAGGATCTCATTGACTGCTACAGTAAACAGTGCCTCAAATGGTGGGGCTCCTCAGAGCTCTAGAGACATCCAAAAACTATAAGCAGAGCAGACAGTTCAAGAATTCGGCACCTTGTCAGTGGGCCTTACTTTGGAATTTATGCTCCCTAGTGTAACAGAGTTAGACTCCTTTATAGGTTCTTTACACACGGCTCTTCTGCCCCCTTTATTTGAACCTATAATTTGCACTATACTAGATAAATATATGTCCCAGAGACTTAAATCTTTGATCTGTTCATGTGCCATTTGAGCCCTGAATTTCAGCAGAGTTGCAACACCTATTCTCCAGTTCATTGGGCTCACTCAGGACAACTAGCAAGGAGATGATGATGGACATTGCCCATCCCAAGGAACAGAGTGTGTCTGCAACTGCTAGCAAGATAGTTCCATCCATCTGCCCCATGGGATCTAAGCCCCCTCTCAATTAGAGGCAGAGTGGGCATCACCATCCCAAAATCCTCAAGATTGGGGAATGAACAATGAACTAAAGTAGACTTATTCTACTATAGACTTATTATTATTCTGGCAATGGAAGAATTCTTATTGATATAAAGGCAGTGGCCACCAAAGGTTCTAAAGGACGAGAGAGGGAAAAACAGGTGTAATATGGGGGCATTTTCGGGACACTGGAATTGTCCTGCATAACGTTGCAGTGTTATATACAGGCCATTGTATATTTCGTCATAACCTTCAAAGTTGTGCAGGGAAGAGTGTAAACTATAAACTGTAATCCATGGTTAGTAGCAATGCTTCAATATGTGTTCATCAATTGTAACAAATATACTACAGTAATGAGGGATGTTGATGTGGGAAAGTATGGGAGGGGGAGGGAGTAGAGTATATGAGAATCCCTTATATATTTTTCTTAACATATATGTAATCCAAAGCTTTAAAAAATAATAAAAAAAGAGGAAGGTGAAAAGTCATGCTAAACACATTAGTTGATAGAGAAACAGAACGCATATTGAGCCAATCAGCCTGTGTGACTTGCCACGGTGCCATTCTTCTGGATAGTATGCAATACGGAGCTCCCAAAGCATGCTCTGGATGGAGATGACAAAAAGATTTAGAAAATTAAAAAGCAGGATATTTATGAATGCTTCTATACTATCTTCAATGTGATTCAATTGCAGACATTTCAATTAGAAAGTTTAATTATATTTTGTCATATCAGTAATTTTAAAACTAACTTGGAAGGAAAGAGCATTGAACTAAGGATAGAAACAGTTCTGTCACATTGATTAATGATGATACTTTTTAATAATTATGACCATGTAAGAATTATGACAAGATGAACAGATTGGGATTAAGATCCAAATTACAGGATGTAGTCTTTGCATTAAAATATAAAGAAATAGTTTTATTCATATATTTTCTTTTGTTAACTTAACCTTAACAACCAAACTATTGTGATTTCTAATGAACCCTGGGGTAGTTTTGAGATAACATGCACATAACTGTCTCCAAAATAAGATCATTGAGGGCAAGTTTTCTTTTTAATTTGTGGGATTATCCCCACTTCATATAGAGAACACTAATTATTAACTTTTCTTGTATGATTGGGCATGTCTTTTTCTCCATTTACTATTTGTATAGATATATTTATTTATTACTAAGCTTACATAGCTTAAATCTCACCTGGGGTTATTCTCTACACAATATCAGCTTTTCCATTCAACTTTATTTCCTTCAAAATCAATTTTTGTAAATAAGGAAATAAGAGGATTAGATTTATAAACTGCTTTTTTTGTGAAAGCCCATTTAATATAAGGGAATAAAGGGGTTTAAAGGATTTATAAAATGCTTTTTGTGTAAGCACATTTAAAAACGAATTTACCCTAAACTCATTGTCAAACTCTGCAATGGCATTTAAAAGACTTGGACGTGTTTTTTTCTTGTTAAATATATACAAAACATAACAGTACATGTGAATGTGTTTATAAATCTTTTTTTTTTTTTTTTTTAAGATTTTATTTATTTATTCATTTATCCCCCCCCCGCTGCTTGTGCTCACTGGGTCAGCTAACCACGCCGTGCGGGCGGGCCTGCCTTCACCAGGAGGCCCCGGGAACCGAACCCAGGCCGCCCATATGGTAAACGGGAGCCCCACTGACTGAGCCACAGCCGCTTCCCTGAATGTGTTTATAGAGCAAAATCTTCTAACATGTATTTATTGGTTAGATTCCCCAATAATTCCATAGCTCCCCACATGTCTCAATAAAGAGAAGCTGGGTAAGTCAGGGACATATTATGATTTTTGTGGATCCGAGGCACTTTTGCCTTCCTTGGCCTCTTCCTCCATTAAAACACCACGCGCACACACGCAAGATACACACGTTAATATTACATTTTACTACTACATTGGTATATAAAGGTTAATATATAAATATTAATGTATTTGGTTCTAAAGCTTCATTCTTTTCCCTCTGATTTAACAATAAAGCATTTTTGTGGGCCCCTGAAAGTAATGTACACCCTTGGCACTATGCCAAATGTAGAAGTTGGCCCTGGGATCAATAAGAAACCTTATGTTTTCTTTTTAAATAATTTATATTTTATTAGGAAGAATTGAAGTTAGGACCTACCTAGCTGTTATACAGAAACTCGATTGTATTTAAAATTTTCAAGCCCCCAATTATTTCCCAAGACTTGATAAAAAGTAGAGAACTGAGTAACTTGAAATCCATTTATTTTCCTATATAATATATGATGATACAAGAAAACAAATTATGGGGGCATAAGTGTGACATAGTAGAACAGAAGTTGCTATAGACATGAATAATTCATCAGGGAAATAACTAAATTTAAAACATTTTATTTATACACACCCTTGTTTGCTGTAGTCAATCAGTGAAAAACAAGAAAACTTGTGATCTCTGATTGAGTGGATTTTTTATTCAAAAGAAGAATGGTTGTATATGCTATGATATTTACACCATTAGTGAGAAAAACAAAAGTAGAAAAGGTATATAGAGTCAAATTCTTATTCTTGATGAAAAATGCAAGCAGTGTATGGTTTCAATGATAGATTAATAGAAAAACAGAATGAATATTAAGCAATAAAATAGAATTATTTCTATGTAAATGGAAATACCCCATTTCTCTCAATTCTGCTAATTGCAATAATGTTTTTATAAAGAATTTATGGTCAATCATTATTCAACATGACCAAATGGATAAAATGTCTCATAAAAAGCATAATTATAATTATAAAGTAGATTTATATAATTCACTTTTACTCTAACCTTAGAAATATTTGTTAGTCTGTCATGTTCATAAAATGAGGGACTTTACATTGTTTCTCATTATGTCTTAGGCCCCTAAATTCATGTCTTAAAAAGTAATAGGTGCTAAATAAAATACTTGCTAGTTGGATAAAAAGTTTAGATTTTTCACCAACTTATCTTATTCAGAAACTGCTAATAAAGATGCTTGCTTATTTTTTATTTGTGACAAAGAGAACCAATTATTATCCAAACTGTTTTTTTGGGTGGTTGAGTATTATGGTAAAAGTTATTGAGACATCTTATAAATATTTAAGTAAACTAAAAGAAATTATATATCTTGAATTCTATATACCACTACAATTTCAATAGATTTGTAAAGTACCAAAAATGGACTCTCTTCCATACTGTTCTTGATTGGGGACATATTTCTGAATAGGGGAATCAAAACTGTTTTGGTGCTACATTTCAAGTGAGAGTTATTAAATAGAAGATGCAAAATGTGTATATACATATGGACACACATATATATTTGTATGTGGTAACATTGCCTAAATTTATAAAGAACTACTTATAGCCCAAACTTATTTGACATTTCAAAATGACTCTAAATGTCAGCAGCTTTAATATACAAAACAATATATGATGCTCATGTATAGTAATAGATTACTTCCTCAGACAATGAATCAGAGGTTCCAGATATTGTGTATACCATACTGCTTCAAATCTAATCTGTTTATGAAGTACTTGACACCATGTCATAAAATAATATTTGCAAAATTGGCTTAAATATGTTTAGAGTAGAACAATTTTATAGATTGAAAAACAGTCCAAAATCCATAAAGAAGGGTAATGAAACATGCCACTGAATGGGACGTGGAAACTATCAAGGAGAAAGTTGTGCAGGGTGGCGTGAGTTATAACCTTCTTTAGCATTAATGATCTAGAAAAGGCAGCAAACTACACATTATTAGAATGTGTGAATGATAATAAATTAGTGGATGCACCAAAGAATAGAATAAACAGAGCAATAAATCGACCTAGAGAGGTTACAAAAGTAGTCAAACATGAGAAAATGAAATTCAGCTTGGAAAAATGCAAACTAATATGCCAGATAGATAATCATCCCAAACAGCAATATTCAAAGAGCTTTAACAAAAGCGTAAGTTAAAATTTAACATATTTTTAGGAAATCTGGTAAACAGAAAAGAGAATTGTGTATTCTGTGTTTTTCGATTTAATCTTAATAATATTCTGCCCAGCCCTAACTGCTTCTATTTTAGAGCGTTCTTGAGCCACAATGGACTATTGATTATCAGGGCCTCTTGGCAAATATATTAGCAAGAATTTGGGGCATAAGACTTGAAGTCTATAAGAGAGTCAGGGTACATGTATAGAAAAGTAAGCCAGATGATTTTCCTGAAGATTGTTACATTCTCACCCTTTCTAATGTTTACATGTAACAAAATAAAGTGAGCACCTGATGTTTCCTTGTTCCAAATTCATTTATTATTGGTAGTTCTAATTTGGATGAAGCCAACTTAATTTTTAAAGACATATTTCCTGTCATTTGTTACAAAACTCTCTTCCCAACCCATCCTCATGATCTGTATTTTACAGATAATTTTTCACCTAACTAGAGAACAAAAAGTGAACAACTGAAATCCATAGAATATCCTAAACCCTGTTTTAAACCATAGAGCATTTCCTGCTAAATCTTTATATGTGTATTAATATTAGTAATAAAATTAAGTGGTTTGGTTATAATCTCTCTCTAATAAAGATCTGTCTGTATCAAAAGGTGGGTAATGAAATAACTGAGAACCTAATCCCTAACTTAGAAGTCCTTCTTATGCCCACTTTAATTCATGCCCCTACCCATTATCTTGACATGTAACACTCTTCTAATGCTTACCCATTAAGCATCTAACCTTTTAAGATGATTTTTTTTTTTTTTTAGCTATAATGCTTCTTCCTTGCATTAATGAAATGCCAGACACCTTATGGTGTTTATAAAATGACATATGGTTAAGCTCTTTACAATGTATTATAGGCCTTTGTTCCTTCACAAAGTAACCCTAGATTGATAGGCAGTTTTTACAGGTCTCAGAGGAAGTGTTATCTTCTTTCTCTCCTGCTCAGGGTCAATGCCTGGTTTGTTTGTTTTTTGTTTTCTGGTGGTTTTTTTTTTTTAATTTTTTAATTTTAATTTTTAAAGATACTTAGATTACATATATGTTACATAAAAAATATGGGTAATTCCAATATGCCCTGCTCCCTACCCCTTGCATATTTTCCCACATTAACAACATCCTTCATTAGTGTGGTACATTTGTAACGATTGAACACATTTTAGAGCATTGCCACTAAGCACGGATTATAGTTTACATTGTAGTTTACCCTCTCTCCTGCACAATCCTGCAGGCTATGGCAAGATATATAATAGCCTGCATCCGACTCCGCAACGTCACTCAGGACAACTCCCAAGTCCCAAAAATGTCCTCATACCACACCTATTTTTCCCTCTCCCTGCCCTCAGAACCTCCAGTGACCACTGCCTCCACAACAGTCACATAAATTCTTCCATTGCTAGAATCACAAGTCTATAGTAGAATACCAGTAAGTCAACTTTAGTCCATAGTTCACTCCCAAATCCTGAGGATTCTGGGATGGTGATACCCACTCCACCCCCAATTGAGAGGGGGCTCCTATCCCATAGGGCAGATGGTCGGGACCCTCCCACCTGCAGTCGCAGATTCTCCCTGCCCCCTGGGATGGTTGCTGTCCCTCACCATCTTCCTGTCAGTCATCCCGGGTGAGTCCAGCAAACCAGAGAGCAGGTGCTACAACTCTGCTGAGATCCAGGGCCCAGCAGGCAGAAGGATATCCCAAAGACCTAATTCTCTTGGACATAAACCTATCAACTCTAGTACTAATTATAGTTTCAAATAGAAGGGTCAGAAGAGCCATGTGTAGGAAAACCACAATATTCTTTATCAAGCTTAAGTAATTCTCCTATCTACCCAACTTGTTTAAATGTTTTATTCTTGATTGGGTATTTGATTTTCTGTCATCACTTAATATGACTTTTCTTCCTTAGTCTGTTAGTTAATATGGTGGATTATATTGACTGATTTTTGATAACTGACCCACTTTTGCATATGTGGAATAAATCCAATTTGATGATGGTATATAATTCTTTTATACACTGATAGATTAAATTTGCTAATGATTTTTGAGGGTTTTTTGTCTAAGTTCATGGAAGATATTGATCTGTAGTTTTCTTTTTCATATTGATTTGTCTGATATTTGTAGCAGGGTAGTAGTGTCTTTATATTACCATGCATGAATATAACCACAATTTATCTATTATAAAGATAATGGGCATTTGGACATTTGACAATTTTTGGCTATTAATGTGCTGCTATGTATTTTCTTGAATATATGAATGCATTTCTCTTGGAATAATCTCAGGACTGAAATCACTGGATCATAATGTATATGCACGTCTCACTTTAATAGATATAGCCAAACAGTTATATAAAGTGGTGGTAACAATATAAAAGCACTATAAAAGAATTCAAGTTTTCAAATCTTTACCAGCACTTCATACTTAACTGTCTTTTTAGAACAAATCAATTTTATTGATATGTATTAAAACATAAACCCATCCAAAGTGTACAATCAGTGGTATTTGGTATGATCACATAGTTGTGCATTCATCACTTCAATCATTATTAGAGCATTTTCATTATTGCAATAATAATAATAATAAACAAAAAACTTGTCTCCTTTTAATCACTCTGTGCTTCTCCTGCCATATGTAGCTGCTATTCTGTTTCTGCCTCTCCAATTTATTTGTATTTATATTTGGTGAAATCAGTCTTAGATATGCGATATTACCCATATTTATATTTCACATGAGGTTTCACTATCTTATACAATCCCATATTACATTTTTTAGTTTTCCTTCTAGTAATATACATTTCCTTAAACTTTCTCTTTCAATCACTATCATACTCATATAATAGTGCTGCTATTTACAAACACTATGATGTCTCATCATTTCTATTCATTTCCAAAGATTTATAATCTTTTTACCAATTTAACACAGAATAACCTTCAGCTTCACATTCTCTACACTCATTCCATTTTCTGGAGACCTATATTCTAATTATTAACTCCATGTGGTTACACAATATATTTAGTTCATAATAGCAGCATTATACAGTATTTACCTTTTCTGTCTGGCTCGCTTCACTCAACATAATTTCCTCCAGTTTCATTGATGTTTTTAATATGCTTCACAACTTCATTTCTTCTTATAGCTGCATAATATTCCATCATGTGTATACACCACAACCTGTTTATCTCTTCAACAGATGATGGATACCTGAGTTGTTTCCATCTTTCGATGATTGTAAATAATGCCACTATGAACATCTGTGCACAGATGTCTTTTTGTGTTACTGCTCTCAGTTTTTCTGGGTGTATACATAGCAATGGTATTACCAGGTCCCATGACAAGCCTATATTCAACTTCCTTGGGAACTGCCATACAGTGCTCCATAGTGTTTGTACCATTCTACATTCCCACCAACAGTGAATATGGGTTCCTATCTCTTCACATTCTTTCCAATACTTGTAGTTTTCTGACTTTTTAATAGCGCTGTTCTAATAGGTGGGAAATGATATATCATTGTAGTTTTGATTTGAATTTCCCTAATCGCTAGTGATGTTCAACATTTTTTCATGTGTTTTTTTTACCATTTGTATTTCTTCTTTGTACAATTGTCTATTCAAACCTTTTGCCCATTTTTAAATTGGGTACTTTGTCTTTTATTGCTTAGTTGTATTTCTTTATATATATCATGGTTGTTAAACCCTTATAGGATATGTAATTTCCAAATATTTTCTCCCATTGAGTTGGCTGCCTTTTTACCCTTTTAACAAAGTCCTTTGAGGTGCAAAAGTATTGGATTTTGACGAGGTCCCATTTATCTATTTTTTCTTTTGTTGTTTGTGCTTTGGGTGTAAGGCATGAGAAACGACCACTACCACAAGATCTTGAAGATATTTTCCTATATTTTCTTCTAGGAGTTTTATTGTTGTAGGTTTTATATTTATACCCTTGATCCATTTGCAGTTAATTTTTGTATAAGGTGTGAGATAGTGTTCCTCTTTCTTTCTTTTGGATATGGATATCCTGTTGTCCCAGCACCAGTTGTTGAACAGACTGTTCTGGCCTAGCTAGGAAGGCTTGGCAGCCTTGTAAAAATCAGTTGATTGTGGACCTGAGGGTCTATTTCTGAATTCTTGTTTCAGTTCCATTGCTCAATCTGTCCATATTTATGCCAGTACCATGCTGTTTTTACCACTGTAGCTAAGTAATATGCTTTAAAGTCAGGAAATAAGAGTCCTCCAATGTCATTTTTCTTTTTAAAGGTATTTTTGGCTATTCAGGGTTTCTTACCCTTCCAAATATATTGATAATTGACTTTTCCAATTCTGCAATAAAGTCTGTTGGGCTTTTTATTGGGATTGCATTGAATCTATAAATCAGTTTGGGTAGAATTGTCATCTTAATGATATTTAGTCTTCCAGTCCAAGAATGTCCTTCTGTTTGTCATTGTTTAACAATGTTTTGTAGTTTTCTGAATACAGGTCCTTTATATCCTTGGTTAAGGTTATTCCCAAATAGTTTACTTTTTCCATCACTATTATGAATGGATTTTTTTTCTGATTTCCTCCTCAGATTGCTCATTAGTAGTGTATAGAGATTCTATTGGTTTTTGCATATTAATCTTGTATCCTGCCATTTTGCTGAACTCATCTATTAGTTCTAGTAGCACCTCAAAGTTGTGGATTTTTCAGGATTTTCTAGATATAGTATCATGCCATCAGCAAATAGTGAAAGTTTTACTTCTTCCTTTCCTATTTGGGTGTCTTTTAGTTCTTTATCCAGATTAATTGCTCAAGTTTGAATTTATAGCACAATATTTAATAACAGTGGTGAATTGGGAATCCTTGTCTTGTTCCTGATCTCAGTGGGAAAGCTTTCAGTCTTTCACCATTGAGTACATTGCCAGCCTTAGGTTTTTCATATATGCATTTTACCATATTGAGAAAGCTTCCTTCTATTTCTATCTTTCGGATTGTTTTTATCAAGAATGGATGCTGTATTTCGTCGGATGCATTTTCTGCATCAGTTGAAAGGATCATGTGATTTTTCTTCTTCAATTTATTAATGTGGTTTATTCCATTAATAGATTTTCTTGTGTTGTACCACCCTTGCATAACTGGGATAAAATCTACTTGATCATGGTGTGTAATTCATTTAATTTGCTTTTGGATTAGGTTTGCAAGTATTTTGTTGGGGATTATGCACCTATATTCAATAGAGATATTGGTCTGTAATTTTCTTTTTTTGTAGTATCTTTATCTGGTTTTGGTATTAGGGTGATTTTGGCTTCAGAGAATAAGTTTGGTAGTGTTCTTTCCTGTTCAATTTTTTGGAAGAGATTGAGCAGGATTGGGATTACATCATTTTTTAGTGATTGGTAGAATTCACCTGTGAAACCATCTAATCCTGGGATTTTCATCTTTGGGAGGTTTTTGATGACTATTTCAATCTCTTCACTTCTGATTGGTTTGTTGAGGTCTTTTATTTCTTCTATGATCAGTGTAATTTGTCACTCTAATGACGTGATCAAATCAAAACCCTAAACTTGATTTAATCAGGAAAATGTAAAACCTTTGTATTTAATACAATCAAAGGGTATCACACCCAGACGGACAGACTAGTTTACAAACATTATCAATATCTTCTTTTTTTTTTTTTGAATTCACAAATAATTTCAAATTGCCACACTAACCCTGACCCTGAAAAATTTGTGGGTTTCCTTTTTCCACTGATTAGCATTGTTTGAGATGACTACACCATCCAAATAGTTTTCTTGATGGTGAACCAATGTCAATGATGGTGTTATCCACAGATTCAGGGAACAATACCAATTTAATATTTTAATTGAATCAGAATTCCGGTTCATTTTAGAGTTAATCTAGGACTCCTCATTTGTGGTAATCAGAAAAAGCATAATTTTTCCTTCCTGTCATTTTGGCCAAAATTTGGATCAGATTTTCATGGATGAAAGTGGAAACAAAAATATACACGCACGAAAAGCCATGAGACATAGTTTATCATCTACAGAAGCTCATTGCTGGACCTCCAGATGTGGGTCACAGGTCCTCTGTGGCATGTCCTGTTGCTCCTCTTTGTCATCAGCCTATCACACAGCACACCCAATTTCATAACATAGCACAATGGCTTTAGTATATGTTTTCTTAGAGATAAAATTAATTTGGGAAGATATATCAGTAAAAGGAGACCTCGGATAAAAGAACACAGCAGACAAATACATCTGAATATTTTTGTGATTAATGTTAATATACACAAAAATTTACTTGCTTAAATTTTATATTTTGAGTATTTGCAAGAGATTTAGGCATAATATAATCTTAAAACACTTATTAATTCAGTGTGTCTTATTAAAGGTATATTTTATTTTGCAAAAGGTAACTTTGACAGGATCTGAGGTATATTTGGAGAGAGTGAAGCAATTCCTAGCATACTTTTAGTTATTATACTTGTCAAACCTGCATTCTATGAAAGTTATAAAACATGAAATTAAAATAATAAGCAAAAAGAAATTTTAGCTCATAGTACAGTTTAATTTAGCACTAACGTGATATCAGTTAAAATAAAACACAATTAATTTGATGTACAACTTAATGCATTTGAAATAAATGCTAATTACAATATTAGCAATTATTGGACCTTTGATGGTATGTAATTACTCTTGTGATGAATAGTAACAATATTTAGAAGGTCTGTAGGATGCATATTTTCTGTGTTTACTATTTGTTGATGCTACAAGTTTATTATGAAGTTTTTTTTTGAGAGCAAAACTTTGTAGTGTTAATTCAATTAATTGGAAATAATCATAAGTTTCTATGGTCTTTTATTATTTCAGATGATTTTTATGGAGACCCACACACTTATCTGAATAACCTCTTATTGCTCAAATTAAAGAAGAAAGATGATGCATTTCCTAATATATAAACATTTATTATTTTTATACACAACTGTTCCCTTGTTGTTGTTACAGATAGTTTTGAGAATATTTTATTTTATTTAGAATCAGTTCACTTCAAACATATGTAAAAGACAATATTGGTACACTGGACCAGTTACATCCAGCACAAGATTTAGGAAAAAAAAAAATAACAAAAACACTTGATACCAAGTTTAAATAAATTATGTACTTGAACTCTAAATCAAATTAGAAGAAGGGGAAAACCAAAGTGTTTGACACTTTCTTCTACCCATACTTATGCAAAACAAACGTCCCACCCTCACCATCCCCAACATCTCCAAGGCCGGAAGTCACAAAAACTTAAAAGGGAATATAGTAGAACTTTCCTCTGAACTTTTCACAGTTGCCTTCCATATGTTGAAAAGGACCAATCCTTAAAATTTCCAACAGTAGAAACAAATGGTAAGGCTTAGATGTCTAGTAGCTGAAAATACTTTGCAGAACAAATGGAACTTATAATGATCAAGTTGTTTTGAAAATATTGTGAAAGTAACAAAAACTCCCTTAATAGAGAACTTTTGAGTTCTATTCCTTTTTATCCCAATTAACAAAATGTTTGAGACCTTTGTCATTGTTTCTTCCTCTCTTTCCCTTCACTGAACATTCTATCCAATTATTTCTAAAATTATTCCCAGAATTTTCTGGGAATTTTAACTCATTACCCTAGCCTCATATTTTCCCCCATAATTGTCCTTTCATATTTGCAAAGAAAGCATTTGTGGATGTAAAGTGATCATATTGAATATGTAAGTGCCATTGAAGGAAAATTTAAAATTTCGAAAGGAAGAATAGTACTAGAAAAGTCTGACATTGATTTATTTACTGCTTGTTTCAAAGCCACATTTTAGTGATCATTAAAAAGGAAAGCCATGCATTAGCTTGAGCAGAATTTTATTATTTATGCCTCTGGATTACAGTTTAATTATGTATTACACTATGATGTTTATATTATATTTTATTAATTTAGGAACAAAACAGATGCTTTATTGTCTTTTAAAGCTGTAAAGTATCATCCATTTACACAGATGTTTTAAGAAATGTCTCAAGTTGCTTTCCAAGAATAGTTTTTTTCTAGTTCCCTTCAATTATTGACACAAGTTTCAATTATTTAAACAATTGCATCACCCCCTGCCAAACCTTTTATTATTCCAGTTACATGGCATAAATAATATGTCAATGCACTTATTTAAAGTTAACTGCAAGACATTTAAAAACCTGAATGATTTTTAAAGCAAGTTTATGCTACTTACAGATTAAAATTTCACAACCACTAAATTCTAAATTTTTAGAATTTATGGTTTGTGTTAGAAGAAATTCAAATATAAAAAGGTATATGAATTTTAGGTGGAAACACAATGAAGAAATAGATTTGGGCAAAATTTAATAGGAAGGAGTTCTTTGATATAGTGTTATTTGATCAGCATTTTGAAAATTTTTTAGAGAATAATTAGAAAATCCTGGAGCAATGTGAATCTCTGCAGATTCTACTCTGAGAATTAAGTGAATAACTCTTACTGGATATGCTGTAGAAGACTTCACAAAACTAATACCTTCCTTTTTCATGTTTCATAACTTCTAAATACAAAGAAGATTCCAAAAATTGTGGCTTTACTCCTGGCTTCTGAGTTGCCAGAACACTGTTTAGACAATTTATACCTCGAGCAAAACAAAGGTGCTTGCAGTAAAATTAACTACTGCTCTCTACCTCATATGTTCTCCTTAACATTCCATCCCAAACAAAACTCCACCTCAAGGTGTCCTGATACCAAGGTTATAACATGGAGTACAACTCTGTCCCTTATAAAATTGATAAAATGATACTTAGCAAAATGACTCATTGTTTAATTGATCACTTTGTATGTGCCAAGTATTCTGCTAAGTGCTGATATTTACTATTTTTAAAACTTCATAATAACTCTAGGAGTTAAATAGTAGGCAGTGAAGCTGAGATTTAAATTGAGGACTGATTTTCAACTTTGCACTGTTATTCTCTCTTCTCAGATTCAGAGACTAATGGTATTCATTGAACAGAAGTAATTTGCTTAAGTACACTTTGCTATTTGTAGTAGTTATTGTTTATAAAAGCAATGAGTATAAAATATATATATATGCATTGTAGAAACTTTAGAAGACATGGATGAGGATGAAGAAGAAATAAACTTTACCTGAAATCGCATTTCTGAGAGAAAGCCATAAACACATACTGGTTTTTATGGTATAATTTTTTTTGGTTCCTGTTTTCCTGAATGCATAACAGAAATAAATAATAATATATAATAGAAATGATGGCGTGGCAGTTTGAGACTCTTTTGGACCCCAAAAGATCATGTCCTTAAAGCTAATCCATTTCTGTGCATGTAAACCTATTGTAGGTGAGACCTTTTGATTAATTACTTCAAATTAAGGCCCTTTGATTAGGTTGTGTGACCCAGGGTGGGTTTTAATCCTTCTACTGGAGTCCTTTATAAATGGAGGAATTAGAAGCTGCAGATACAAGAAAAAATCTGCAGACACAGAGAGAAACCCAGAAACTGAGAGAGAAGGCCCTGGGAGCTAGAAGCTGAGAAGAATCCACTTTAGCCAGAAGCTGATAGCAACAAGGAAGGGAGGAAGGGGAATGAGCATACTCTGCCATGTGCCTGACAGCCGAGGCTGCAGCTCAGAGAGAAAGTGTCTCCTGATGATGACTTGATTTGGATACTTTCACAGCCTCAGAACTATAGGCTTTTAACCTAATCCTGGTTGTAAAAGCAAACCCATTTCTGGTATATTGCTTTAGAAGCCATTAGCAAACTAAAACAGAAGCTAAATAAAACCCTTTGACTTCTTAAACACTATGCAGTCACTATGTAACTTGTCAATTTGACAGTGTAAGTAGTAGGGGACAGATAGAAAATAAACAAATGACACTAGCAACAAAACTAAAAACAATAAAACAAAGAAAAACTGCAAAAGTACTATAACCATACCTTTCATTTCTTTTTCCCACAGGCAACGTAGTATAGTGGAATAAACACTTTGGCATAAGAAATGGGTTCAAATTCTAATTCCACTGCTTAGGAACTGGGTGGCCTTGGCAAGTTAGTTAGCATCTGTGATCTTCAGTTTTCTCATCTATTTGGTTAGCTTAGTAATAATCATCACATTTTTATTACTGGCTGTTATATAAATGAATTGGTATGGAGTCAGTGCCCCATAAAAGATAGAAAATATGATTTTTCTATATTTTCTACTCATTAGGAAAAAACATGCATTTTTTCCCCCAAGATCTATTTGAATGGAGATAAAGTTGTGCTGTGAAAAGTATTTTTATTGACCACTTTTCAATAGTATTATCAATAAGATTTTATTAAAATATTAAAACAAGAAGATAAGGAATAATAGGATGGATATAAGATCATATAAATGAAAATCAAATATATTGAAAAGAGTCAAAGCAAATTTTTATTTTAAAATAAGAGCTTAGTAATTACAATCAGAAAGCTAAAGCAATAATTTTCAATGTATAAGAGAATAAATTAAAGCATAAACTTGTATGGAACGTAACCAAAGAAAATGGATTTTAGAGATAATTTTTAAAATTTGATGAAAGAATTCCAAGATGAAATGTAGAAAGGAGCAGATAAGGGTTAAGTAGTTAAGTGCAGGCTTCTCACATGGGAGGTCCCAGGTTTGGCTCCCAGTGCCTCCTAAAAAAATAAATAAATAAATAAAACAACAACAAGAAAAACAAATGAAAAAACCAACACAGGAACACAGGGATTGCTGATGTGGCTCAGTGGTTGAGTGCCAGCTTCCCACATATGAGGTCCCAGGTTCAATCCTGGGAACCCGGTACAAAAAAAGAAAAAGAAGTAGAAAATAAAGTGAAATATTTCCAGTATTCCAGAAAATCAGAGAGTATAGTTGCCCTTAAGAACAAAAATAGAAAGCCTTGCCCATGGAAATCCAAATATTTTGTCTTCTCCACTTGGTAAAAGTTGCTATATTTCATGGGAAGAAAAATAAAAGATCACATTTCATTTCTTATGAATAAAAGAAAATAGGTGAATTTGAATTCCAAAACCCCAAAGGCATTTGGCGTCCTTCTTGAATTTTGATATCTTTATGATTTTAACCTGATCCAAGATAAATGTTATTGTAGCTTTAAAATTATGAAGTCCTTTGAAAGCACTATGCAAGTTTTTACAGTCAACTCCTCTGACCACCTCTGTGGTATAAGAACTTATATTTTTGCCTTTTTAAAAAAAATGACTTCCCTGTTAATGAAACCAAAGGCCTTTGATCTATTTTTCTTTTGCAGGTTTAAAAATTGCGTATTATTGACTTTATATCCATCAGGTTTTTGCTACTTTATTTCAAATCCATTGAAGTCTTTTTCTTTCCACATAGTTTCATCTCATATGGAAATTATGGGTTTTTGTTTTTTCAGTTTGATATTGGCTCATGGTCACTAATTTTCCAGTATAGGCTAGTATACTAGCCTACTTTTAAAGCATTTAGTATATTTACTTAGTCAGAATGTAGTGGGAAAGTAGAAATAAAATGCAGATAAAAGTAAAAATCTCTTTTAGAGCTCAGAGATTTCACTTGAGGTAATATGCTTTTGGCAATGAACTACTTTTCTTCATATTATTGATGGAATAAACAACGATAAAATTCATTTTAACTGTGCTAATGATTTCAATAGGGTTTCCTTTTATAGGGTAGTAGATTTAAATTTAGACAGTTATTCCTTTTTCTTCATGTGAAAAAGGAAATATCTAAGTGCCTAAAACTATATTTGTGTCAGTCTAAGTAGACATATTGTTATATTTGTACTATCCTTTACTAACTTTTCTTGTGTAGACTATTCTGTAATCTTCATAACAAATTTATGAGGTAAATAGATTCTGTTTAAAGAGATTAAACTGAAGCACTGAGATATTAAGTGGCTTGTAAAGGTCATGTAGCTAGAATCAGCTGTTGATAATCAAATTAAATTTCTCTGACTTTATTTCTGGGAGTTTCTCACAACTCTAGGGTTGTCCCTATATGTTCCATAATATCTTCATTTTCCTTTTGTTTCTGCCTCCCTCCTCTTTTTCTAATTAGATTCATCCTGCACACTATTCTAGAACTGAGAGGAATTTTATTTTTCCACTATGTAGTTGAGCCATTGATTTCAACTAGAATATTCTGTCTACAGTAAGCGGTAGGTCATAAGAACAGAATTCTTTGAGAAGAGAAAAATCTGGAAAGAGTGCTTAAAGTGTATAAATCATTAAGTTCAATACAAAGTTTCATATACCACTCAGCATGTTTATATAATTTTTTTTCCAGTGCCTTTTTCCTCTGTGGCATTTCTTCTGACTCAATTTTCCTAAATGATGGTCCTAATCAGAAAGGATAAGCTATACTCCTTCTGACTTTCAATTTACTCTTTAACCCACTTGGGTTTGCCTTTCAACTTAGTATTCTATTAATAGCCTTCTTTAAAATCAAAAGTATTCAGAATTGTAAGGGGCCCAAATAGCCAAAAACATCTTGATAAAGAAGAACAAAGTTGGAGGGCACACATTTCCTGACTTGAAAGCATATCACAAAGCTACAGTAGTCAAAACAGCATGGTACTGGCATAAAGCTAACTATATTGACTAAAGGAAACAAATTGAGAGTTCAGAAATAGATCCTCACATTTATGGTCAAGTAATTTTGGACAAGCCTGCCAAGACCACTTGTGCCAGAGTTTGAGATAATCTTTATTTTGGGGATTCATAAAATAATGTTTGTAAACTATTCCTCTGGGTGTGATACCCCTTGATTGCATTAAATTCAGCTGAGAGGTCTTTGATTAGATTACATGTTAAGATGGATTTAGGGCTTTCGATTCAACTATATCAGTGGGTATGACTCAGGTTGAGTTCCTACACCCCTCTTTGGGTCTGACATAAATGGATACTCACACACAGGAAGAGACTGCAGTTCTGATTCTGACATGTGACAGAAAGAGAAAGTCTCAAACAGCTGAGGCCCAGGGGAGAGATGAGCCATTTGCCTGATAGTTTACATCAGAATCTGGGAAGAGACCAGAAAAGGTGAGACTGACATAGGAAATCCTAAGAGACAAGACCTATGCCAGCTTGCAGCTGAATTTGGAAGAAAACAGAGCAGCTGCAAAACAGAGAAGAAGCCCTGAGGGGAAGGAGAAACCAGGCAGAGATCACCTGCCATCTTGGTTCATCACATGGCAACACACTGGGATCGATAGTAGCCTACTTTGGTGAGAAAGCACCTCTTATGGTGCCCTAAGTTGGACTTTTCACAGCCTTGAGACTGTAAGCAAATAAATCCCTATTATCAAAGCCAACAGATTTCTGGAACTTTGTATCGGCAGGCAGTCCTTTGGCATACTAATATACCACTCAACTAGGAAAGAATAGTCTCTTCAACAAATGGTGCTGAGAGAATTGGATATCCATATGCAAAAGAAAGAAAGAACCCCTTTTTCACACCACAAACAAAATTTAATTCACAATGGATCAATGACCTAAATATAGGAACCAGGACTATAAAACTCCTAGAAGAGGACTGTTTGGCAGTCCCTAAGGAAGCTGAATATAGACTTGACATGTGACCCAGAAATACCATTACTGGGTATATACCCAGAACAACTGAGAGCAGTAACATGAACAGACATCTGTGCACCAATGTTCATAGTGGTGTTATACATGATTGCCAAAAGTTGGAAACAACCCAGGTGTCCATCAACTGAAGAATGGATACACAGATTGTGGTATATATACACGATGGAATATTATGCAGCTGTAAGAAGAAATGAAGTCATGAAGCATATGACAACATGGATGAAACTGGTGGACATTAGGTTCAGTGAAGCAAGCCAGACACAAATGAACAAATACTGTATGATTGCGCTACTATGAAATAAATATACTGTGTAAACTCATGGAGTTTATAATTAGAATAGAAGTCACCAGAAAATAGAAGGAAGGTAGAGAATGGAAAGCTGAGGGTTAATCTGTGCAGAATTGTTTTAAAAAGTTGTTTGCAAATCTTTGGAAATAAATAGAAATGGTTGAAGCATATCATGGTGTTTGTAACTAGCAGTGCTATTGTATGGGTAGGACAATGGTTAGAAAAGGAAAGTCTAAGGTCATGTATATTACTAGAAGGAAAGCTAAAAACTGTAACATGGAAATGTATAAGACAGTAAAACCTCATGTAAAACATGAACATGGGTGATATTGCATATATGAAACTAATATAAATACAAATATACTAGAGATAAGGAAAAAGAATAATAGCTATGTATGCTAGGTGAGGCATAGCGAGATTGAGTGTGATGAGTGTTTTTGTCAAAAATAAAGAGAAAAGTCTGAAAGCAGCAAGGGAAAAGTAAAACATCACATAAAAGGAATGTCCAATAAGTTTTAGTCTAGATTTCTCTTCAGAGACCATGGCAGCGAGAAGGCAGCGGTATGATAAAATTAAGACACTGAAAGAGAAAAACCGCCAGTCAAGAATTCTTTATCCGGCAAAACTGTCCTTCAAATATGATGGTGAGCTTAAAATATTCACAGATAAAAAGAAAGTTTGTAAACAAGATTCCAGCTCTTCAGGAAACACCAAAAGGACTTCTGCAGCCAGAAAAGAAAAGAGAAGAGAGAGAGAGGCTTGGAGGAGAGTGGAGAAGTGAAGATTATCAGAAAGGGAAACCAAAAAGGTAAAAAGATTGGACAAAAGTAAGATATAACATACGAAAACCAAAGAACAAAATGGCTGAAATAAGTAATGCTTTAAAAGTAATATCAATGAATGTTAATGGATTAAACTCCCAAAATCAAAAGGCATAGGCTGACAGAATGGATAAGAAAACATGAGCCATCCATATGCTGTCTGCAGGAGGCTCACTGTAGACCCAAGAATGCAAACAGTCTGAAAATGAAAGGTTGGAAAAAGATATCTCATGCAAATAGTAACCAAAAGAGAGCACAGGTAGGGTATACTGGTGTCAGACAAAACAGACTTTAAATGCAAAGAAAGTGAAAAGAAATGCAGAAAACATTATATATTAATAAAAGGTACAATCTACTAGAAATCAATAACAGTCATAAATATCTATGCACCTAACCAGGGTGCCCCAAAATACATAAGGCAAACTATGGAAAAACTAAAGGAGAAATAGATGTCTCTATAATAAAAGTTGGGAGACTTCAACACATCACTCACATCAATAGATAGAACACTAGACAGAAGATCAACAAGGAAACAACTTGAAAGATATGATAAACGAGCTGGATCTGACATATGCAGAACGTTTCATCCCAAATCAGCAGATTAAATATTCTTCTCAGGTGCTCATGGATCTTTCTCCAAGATAGACCACATGTTAGACCACAACACAGGTTTCAACACATTTAAGAAGACTGAAATTATGCAAGACATAATAATAGGTGGGAAAGGAAAAAATTTGCAAATATATGGAGGCTAAACAACATATTCCTAAACATTCAGTAGGTCAAAGATTAAATTGCAAGAGAAATTAGTAGATATCCCAAGATGAATGAAAAACAGAACACAACTTATCAAAACTTATGGAATACAGCAAAGGCATTGCTTAGAGGGAAATTTATATCCCTAAATGCCTATAATAAAAAAGAAGAGCTAAAATAAAAGATCTAACTGAACAACAAGAGAAACTAGAAAAAGAACAGCAAACCAATCGCAAAGCAAGCTGAAACTAAGAAATAACGATTAGAGCAGAAATAAATGAAATTGAGAACAAAAGACAGAAAATCTACAAAACCAAAAGCTTGTTCTATGAGAAAATCAATATTAACAAATCCTTAGCAAGAATAACAAATAACAAAAGGGAGAAAATGCAAATCAGGAATGAAAGGGTAGACATTTGACTGACCTCATAGAAATAAAAAGGATCATAAGAAAATATTGTGAGAAACTATGTGAACAAACTTGACAACCTAGGTGAAATGGACAAATTCCTAGAAATGCACAAACAACCTACATTACCTCTACAAGAAATAGAGGAACTCAACAAACCAATCACAAGCAAAGCGATTGAATTAATCATCAAAAATCTCCCAATAAAGTCCAGCGCCTGATGGCTTCACAGGTAAATTCTACCTACATTTTGAGAAGAATTAATACCTATCTTGTTTAAACTCTTCCAAAAAATTGAAAAAGAAAATTGCCCAACACATTTTAAGAAGCCAAATCACCCTAATATGAAAGCTAGAAAAAGATACTACAGGAAAAGAAAATTAAGGACCAATCTCTCTAACGAACATAGATGTAAATTTCTCAGCAAGATGCTTGCAAATAGAATTCAACAGCATATTAAAACAATTATATATCAGGATCAAGTATATTTTATTCTTGGTATACAAGGGTGGTTCAACATAAAATCAATTAATGTAATACAACATAAAACAAATCAAAGGGAAAAAAAAC